>NW_019774358.1:0-22045 GCF_001039355.2 Lingula anatina
CGTCTAGTCTGAACGCAGTCATCCGCGACTGCAGTCTAGTCACGGCTTGCCGAGCAGATTGAGAGCCGAAACAAATAAATTGAAAACTGTTCTAAATTTACATCTTTTTATAGATAAAAGTGCGCGTAAGGAATTTTTATCAGCGTGTTTGTTTACACAGTACAAAACTACGCAATGTCAATTATTTATTTATTATTTTATTTATTACTAAAACCACCTACAAAGATGAGTAAAAGAATAAATATATACAGGTATGTAAAATAATACAATAAAAGCAGTAATTAAAACGGTTTTAAGAGCAGTCCCGCCAACATATATTCTTTTGAGAGTCTGTTCTGATAGCTGGGGCTGTTTACTAAAAATCTCAGCGTGTCAACCAGCCCTGCCGGTGCATGCAGGTCCGGACCAGCATTCCGGATTCCCGACCCACTCAAACATATTATAAGATCGGGTTCATACCACAAGAAACAATCCTCTGGAGCAACGACCCCTGCACTATGGAACGATTAAGCAGAAAATGAGACAGTTGATGAGTTAAAAAATTAAGATATGGTGTGTCAATGCTCATTACCCTGCGGTATAGTGATTCCACATTTATAGATATAGTGTAACTAATTTTCGGAACATGTATGGCTTCTAGGAGAGCAGAGGTATGAGACCGCGAAGATAAACCCATGAATCTTGTGACCTGTTTGTTTTGTAATGTATTGAGGTCTTTTATATTTTTATGAGACATACGGATAGAGTTAGTTCCGTAGGTTATAACGGGGGACACCAGTGCACCCCATATATACGATTTGGGTTTTGTGTCCAGCCCCTTACAGCACACCACATGCGACATTGCACCATAATATGCCTTGGTTGCAGAACAAATTCTAGCAGCCGTGTGGCCATCCGCCGTGCAGTTGCTATTAAACGACACCCAGAATATTTAAAGAGTCCGTCATTTCCATAGGATATCGACCTAAGAACCACGAAGGGGGTGTTTTTAATAACACTTTTCCTACCGTCATACATTGTGATTTTTTGAGACCAAATTTCATTCTCCAGCGCAGGGAGAAGTCATAACAGACATTAATCAGCTCTTGAAGTCCAGTCACAGTTGTAGAAAAAATTGTTAAGTCATCAATAAACAATCTGCTTTCATGTATGGTTGATAACATGATAATATATAGATTTATAGTTTTATGACGCAAATTATATATATATAAGAAGAACACAAATAAATGTCTTTCTACCTCGGGGGTGGGTGGGGTACGTCGCAAAAATGACTATAATTTAAGGTGGTCAGTGTAGTCTTTGACCCTTTTCTTGTGGTGACTCTGAAGAATTAGTATTCCTAAATACATGTAGACTTCAGAGTGACGAGGAATGAGAGCACTGTTGTAGGGGTCCATGTTCCTCCCTACCCAGGTTCTTCTAATATTTTACTTGTCACTGATGCATGGGAGAGGGAATATAATAACGAACTCACATGTTCAGTTCCAACTCTTAAATTCCTTTATTAGGTCCAAACATTCAGCATTTATACCCATTATCTACAGGGAATCTATCTGCATGCCACAGTGGCAGCAACTCATTTAGATACTAATTGCAATGCAATAGATAACAAGTGACAGTTTCTTCTTATCAGTTATATCAGTTCTACTTGTCAGGTATACCTTTACAGAGGATGACAAATATTCATTCAAGACCGAAGCAAGGTGAATGATAATATGCTGACTGATTATATAAACATGATGTGTAAATGAGTGAGTTTACCACATGCCTTCAGTGAACCTTAACAGTGGTGTTTTAAAACCAAATCACTAACATTCGAGATACGGAAATGATTGTGTACTGGAGGGTATTGCATTATTTTCTTCCTCATTTATATGCAAATGAGTTCAGGAAGTTCGAGTAGGGCCACCTCTACCCGAAATATATTGGGCCGAGCTCGAAATAATCAGTAGATGCACATGTGAACTTTTAAGGTAATACACGTGATCGTCGCGCCAACAGGAGCGCTTAAGGTCGTTAAAGTAAACAAACCGCGCTGCGCTCGATTTCGAAACGTGACCCTCCCAACCGCTAAGGCAACGCGACGACAAGTTTGCCGACGAGTAAAAAGAAAGGATATTTAATCGAGGATTTCGACATGTCTGGAAAGGTAATCTAATCATTTTTATATTTGCATAAGTTTTTTAAACGTTTTGTGAAAACGGACCAATTATCCCCGGAGGATTTGGTCTGCAACTTGATCTTTCTGGATCTTTCAAGTCAAGAAGGCCCGTACGAGCTCGGCCTCAAAGTGAAAAACAACTTGCGATTAGGGAAAAACGTTATTCTGTCAGACGGAACCCATGTAGCGTTTTTTTGGACATTTCACCGAGGGTACCGATGAACACAGGGGGCAAAGACAGCTCCTCTTCTTTGTCTAGGCTTCTGAGGTAGTCCTTTATTTTTTAATTTTTTTCTTTTTTTAAAATTTTTTTCCACCTTTTTTTTTTTTTTGTTTGTTTGTTTGTTTCAAACTAAAAAAGTAAAGTCAAAATCATATCTTAATGCCCATGTTTAAATTTAAATTTAAGCCGAGACCAACTTTCGACTTAGAAAAAAGTAATTTTCCTATCAGACGGGGCCTAGGTGTTGTTTTATCATAATTAGGTCAGTGCACACGGGGACAGGTAAATGCTTGTTTTTCCTTCAGTCGCGAGACCCTGGAGAAACGTATTATTCTGTGACCCAGACGCTCCAGTAAGTACCCTCGAATTTCTTTTTGATTTTTAACAACATGTTTGGTGTATATATGTACTATTTATAGGTCATGTTGACCAGAACCAGGCGCCATCACGCACCGTGCGTTACCGTTCAAACAATATTGTATGTGGTAGTGGGTCCTTTAGAGTAAATGACAGTTACGCTCCTTTGTTGTAAAATCCAAAAAAGAAAAACTTGATTCTATCAATTTCACAATCAACACTCAAAATTTTGCTCAATCTCAGGCACGGCTGTCACCTTAATCGATTAAAAAATAAAAATAATATGAAACGACTTTCGAACACCGCACAAGTCTACCTAGGTGAAAAACAGGATAATAAAGGCAATTAACAAAGTCGACAAATATGGGGTTCACGTTATATATATATATATATATATATATATATATATATATATATATATATATATATATATATATATATATATATATATAACGTGAACCCCATATTTGTTGATTTGATAAGGTTGATTTGATAGCAGTTACAATATATATATATATATTGTAACTGCTATCAAATCAACCTAAAACAAAGTTTACCCACCTAAATCGACTCTCCGAGGCAAAACTGCCACGGTCTTCGTCCATGTCGCTTGAAACCCGCCGAAGCCAAATTTCTGCAAAATTAATCGTCAACTTCCAGAATTAAATGAAAGTGTCCAACGCCGGACTCTAAATGAAAGTGTCCCGAAATTAGGAAATGTCAGTTCTACATGCATAATAAGGACATTAAATGGCTTGAGCACCTAGCACTTTGTTTAACTGTGTTATATTTAGTGTATTTTTAAATATGAATCTCAATGTATTAAAAATATCCTCAATTTGCCCAATTCAATTTTAACTAATTTTGTCACTTCGATTAATTTCAAACTAATGTCATTTAAAACATTTAACAGATGTATTTATTTTGTATAAGTTATTGTATAGTCCAACTTCTTTATTGGCAAAGAAATTAAATTTTTATTAAAATTATTATTATTGGAGAACCGCCATTTATGTCGTTCCTTTATTCTCGTTCATTGCAGCATTCAGCTATGTCACTTTTAGCCTTATATTTTGGGAAAAACATTATACACAAACTTGTGTTTTATTGCATTTTGTATATTAAGTGTAAAATCCTGTCGCCTGATTGACGCGTCTGTTGACTACAGAACTATGCTTCTGTCTTCAATCCCGAAGGGCGATTGAATAAATGCTCTGAAGTGAACGAATGAACAGGCTTGCTCCGCCGAAGGTCAACAGACATGTACAATAAAACCCCTCACCGGCCTTCCGATCACCAGGTTATTATTTATTTATCATTATTTTAAATACCTAAGTCTGCGGCGATGGAGATTGGACCGGAAGAGCTTTCAATGCACTGAAGTAAGTCGACTGCATGGTTCAACCCTGTTTTGTGATTAAATTACAGTTAAACAATTGATAAAACGGGTAAATGTTTTTTTCTTCTCCTGTAAAAAAAGATGCTATTAAGTATTTGAGAACTAACCTTACAGATAAATAATTTACTACTTGACTTCTACAGAACAATCGCACGATTTGTATTTTATATAAGTAAACTAATAATTCAAATCGTTTTGTTCATGTTTCTGATCTATTTAACGTAAGCAAACTATTCCTAGCTAAATATGTTTCTAAAATTGACGCTTAGCTATAAAAAGGTGACATATTGGATAGAGTAAATTCCATTCAAATTTTAATGGCGTTCTCGTTACAACTTTTCTAGCAATTATTATAACGGAATTGGCATGTTGGCTGAGAGATGCGTCTAGGATATGCCACTTACAGATGTCCGAAAGTCATGTTCTTATCCTCCAAAGCTTTTTGCCTTTCTAAATTTCGAAATTTAAAACGATAAAATCCCTCTCAAAAGTAGGCCTATATTCAAGGCGTATCCACTGCTATTCTTTGGAACCTGGTACTGTATTTCGGGACTTCACGCGAGACATAAAAATACCATAAATATGCATGACGCACTATACAAAATTTCTCAGTTATTTTCTTTTCTGGGGCGAAGAATTAGTGGTGGCGCGAAAATGACGGAAAAGACAGCTAAAACCTTTCGGGAGTTTTGCAATTTTTAGGAAGTGTAATAAACTGCCAATTAAACGTTCAACTAAATTTTTTTCGTGTTTTTCATCTGATTCTACGCTTACGTTATCGAAACAGATTTGACAAATGAAGTGTCAGCGCTTGCCTGAGACACAGTCTAATACTTAGTAACTAAATCCTTTCAAGAATGAATAAAAGGAGTTAGCTTCCATGGGACCTTGCTTGCACTGATCATGACCTAGACAAGTGATTTAAGAGTACAGGAGACATCGGCCTTGAAGATAGGGGTCTCTTTACAATATGAAGAAGTTAACAAAACACAGCGGGTGCCATTTTATACTTTTTTGACGTTTTGATATTACGAGTTCTATTAACAAAATTTCACAATGAAATACAGTGATTAATTATCCACCATTTTTCACTGTTATTATCCTGAAAAAAACTTTACGTGTTTGGATCTCTAGACTATTTTCATAGGCACTTAGGAAAAATGGCGTGATTTAGTTTTTATTTCTTTCTTCATTCAGTCCCGACCAAAACTTCCATTATTATTATTAGTATTATTATCATTATTATTATAAATTCACTGTGACATGAAGTTATCAGGTTTAGCAAGTAAATAGTTGGTAGGAGACAGGAGTAGGGTATCCATCAAGGTTGTTTAAATTAAAATCAAAATGAAATAAGAAGGCCTTGCCAACAATGTGCGTGTTGTATCCATACTACTATATACCGCGCACGAACGGCGCATGCACCACGCAGGCAAATTGATTCAGGTCAATATATATAAAGAGGAAGGATAGAAAAACTAAATTACACCCCCTCTCCCGAATATCCATAAACAGAAAATCTATAAACACGTTACAATTTTTAGGATAATTACAGTGTCAGTATATATATATATATATATATATATATATATATATATATATATATATATATATATATATATATATATAAAGGCATATAATAGGCCTGTGCATAAGTACTTCATGTACCAAAACATATTTTAAAAAATCCAAGAAAATTCAGCAATGTTACCTTTGTCGTGAAGGTAGACCCAAGGTATTAAGATAGTGGCCAAAAGAACGGGTTTATAGATTCTAATTCTAGAACGATTTTGGATTGAATAAATCCTGGCTACGCTGAATAGACAGACAGACAGACAGACAGACAAACAGGTAGACAGACAGACAGACAGACAGACGGACAGGTGGACAGACGGAGAGACAGACAGACAGGCAGGTAGACAGACAGGCAGGTAGACAGACAGATGCACGGACTATTGCCAAATGTATTCTCAACGCGTACTGTATGCCTTTAGAAGGGTTCAGTCATTTCTGTTTTGTCATCCACGAAATGAAAAGAAAGAAAAATAAATAAAAAAAATCAAAATAACTCTATGGAAATAAAGGGAGTCTTCTTGTACTACATTGTGCAACTTGACAGGAAAATTATAGGCCCCTACCCCTTGTGCACTTTAAATTGTCACCATTTATTCAGGACCTCATATGAAAATGCCCCAAAGTCATGTTGATGTCAATATAACCTGCCAACTTAGTTACTTATCTTTCCTAAATTAGACCTTAATATGATATTATCCTCCAAATAAAACTACCCGGTGGCGATATTTTCTTCTGAAATGTACACGAAGGAAATTTTCCAATTAATTAATTTAATTTCAAATTGTATAAAACACCGAGTCCTAGTGAAGGTTGAGTCAAGCAATGTTGATTCTTCAGAGAAAATTGGATTCAGCGAAAAATTCCCGGATATGATATGATATATTATACCTTTAAGTGACATGATAACTTATCCACCTTAGTCTCTGTAATTATCTTAAAACTTGTAACGTGTTTGGATCCTTAGTCTCTTTTTATGGACGCCTTCCACTGTCACTGTAATTATAAAGAAAATTGTAACGTGTTGGGTTCGTTATCTATGTTTATGGATATGCGGGAGAGGGGATGTAATTTAGTTTTTGTATCCTTCCTCTTTCCGTCCCGATCAAACCTCCATTCCTTTATTATTATTATTATTATTATTATTATTGTTATTATTATTATTATTATTATTATTATTGAACCTTCAAAATCAAATGGAGTTGCCAGGTTTAACAAGTAAATAGTTAGTTGTGGAGTAGGGTATTCATCATGGTTGTTCAAATTAAAACAAAAATGAAATAAGAAGGCCTTGCCAACAGTGGACGTGTTGTATTCATACATGTACTAAATATCGTAGGCACGCATTAACCACAAAGAGAGAGAGAGAGAGAGCAAAAGAGAGAGAAAGACCCAGAAAGAGAGATAGTTTCTTCAACCTGCCCTGTATTGGGAAAGAAATAATAATGTGTACCTGTTAAGAGGTAAATTACATGGTTACTCCCACCAAATCATAACTGGCATATTGTAAGGCTCACAAAATCGGTGGATAAGTAAGTTTAGCGACCGTGTTATATTTTTTGGGGTACATTCGGGACGGAGAAAGCCAAAATATGTCATTACTCAATCTGCATATTATTTCAATGTACTGTGTGTAAAAGAGACAAAATACCAGAATAATCAACAAATTCAACATTCCTCCTTTTTGGAATTTCAACCCGGTGTGGCAGGAGTGCACGTCCTCGTAACGCAAGTCCGCCCGGACACTAAGTCCTGGGAATGCAAGTCCTAGGGCATGCATTGCTAGGAATGAAAGTCCTAGGACATACGTTACTAAGATTCAATGTCCGTAGGACGAAGGCTCCCAAGTAATGTAAGTCCTACGTGTAGTAATGCACGTCCTAATGGGACGTGCGTTCCTAACATTTTAGTAACGCATGTCCTATATACTGTAGTTTACAACAAGAAATGACATGAATAAATAGATATAGAGACATACTAGTTTTAAAGATATAATAAACGTTTGCTTTATTCTATTTATATGACATTTTATCTATTTTACAATGTTTTCCGATAGGCAGTTTATATGCATATTAATGAAGAAACAAAAACAATTTATTTATTTCATGTGTATTTTTCATCTAGTAATCGCAAATTTTGACGTGTTAACGCATATTTTTGGCGTACTCCTCCCTCATTGCACAATATGTATGAGCCTGGTTTGCCCGATATTTTTTTAACAAAATAAGGCACCATCCAAAGGCATCCCTTATTTTCATCCTTTGAGGTATATGTACAGTGTATATTATTTCATGTCCTTTTCTACTGGGGTGTACCTTTTGTGTTTTGCTTCGAAATTCTTATTTTCTCTCCTCTCTCTTTTTCAAAACCTTATTCCTTAGAGAAAAATCACTTTACACAATACGCGGGATCTCCGTTCTTAGATTTATTTTTCGGTTTACACTCGCTGAAATTAAAAAAAACTCAAACTCGATGGAAATTTGCTCTTGGAAAGTATGGGCTGAGATTTAAGACAAATCAAGACAGTTTAGACATTGAAAATTGCAATATATGTATATAATGTTCTGCAATAACCCTTTGCTATTTTGGTGTTTTGACACTTAAAAGACAAAAAGAAGTTGTAAATGTAATGAGCACGGAATTTCGAACACATATTAGACATTAATAACACCATTAAACAAGTAATAAATAGGTGGAAGGGGAGGGGGGAAGGTCATGTCAAAGGTAGGTCTCGAACCCATAGATGCAACAAAAGGATTCATGAATTCTTATCTTGTAGTCTTGCACGCTAACCACTACACAGACGAGCTGAAGTTGCAGACCTCTCATTTTTTGTCTCATATATGGCTCACCAGAAGGATTTCATATACATTTATAGTTTTATCATTTAACAGTATTATTAGCTAAGGATAGGACTTTCAAATGGTCGGACTTTTATTATTGTCATGGTGTAACAGGAATAAAAGTCCGACAGTAATACAAGTCCTGCCTACACTAATTATGGAACCTAAGTCCCTGTAGGACTACTTTTCCCCCCAAGTAATGTTAGTCCTAAAGACAACCATTACCAGGAGACGACGTCCGAAGGACCTCGGTTCCAGGGGGACTTGGATTACGGCTACTTGATCTTGAGACAAGACGGCGTACATGTGTGGTGTACGAAGACGATTGACGCAGACCTAAGTAAAAGCATTTGGGTAAATTAAAATCTATAATTATATTTTAAACACGAAGAATATTATCATTATTCTAAACAAATAATACATCCTTCGGGCTTTCCCTCGCTGTGAAAATATGCATACATCTAACTGATTTATACCGGGTAATGAAACACAGCAATAGACTGTTCAGTACGTGCGCCGACTTTTCAAAATTCGTTAAAAAGTACCGGTACGTGTAACCAACAATTGTGTTGTTTTCTTCCTATTATATTTTGCATTATGGAAGAATAGCATGGCATTGTGATTTTCAGGTTCATCAACAGATTAAGGTGACACCTGACCGCGATAACAATCGAAGCATAAGTGCTGTCATCAGTGACATGCGTGTATGCAAGCTACCCGCGTCTGGGTGTGACCCTCCGCCAGAGGTCTCTGTAGATTGGCACAAATTATGATGAAAGACCTATCTAGCGGAGGATATGTCAATGAGGTGTGCCGGTGTGGGGTGAAATTTTCGTTCTGTGAATAACTTGTACTGCACATGCGCTTCCGGTATGACGAAGTCGTAGTATATGTGACGTTTTATTTACGACGGCCTGCTACCTCAATACCCTCTACCAGCGCCACAGATTGATTTTTTCACTAGATATTTACAGATATGTCTTAAGATAAATAGACGGTCATTTTGGTCTCTCGCAATAGAGAAGAGATACATATTTTCCGCAGGCGTGGTAGAGGGTACTACTTCAACGTGAATAATCCGTCAGAATGGGTTGTTCACCGCAACAGAGAAATCACGCAACACCTGCTATATACGTATTAATATAGCTCATCGGTCTGGGTCTTAACTTCCAACGTTAACGTTATTTCACTGACACTTTTGAGCGTTTAAAATTTTCCTTTGACAGTGCACGGAAAGAAATACTTGGACGATGCACAATGGTAAACTGAGATAAATTTTTCAGTAACATTTAGACACGGTCTTTTCAAGTGGGCGTTTTTAAAGTTCGTTTGATCTGGGCATTGTCTAAGTACAGCGCATTAGATATGTATTTATTTGATTTAAAAAAAAACAGTTTCAACGAAATATGCTAATGAAATGGTGACACATCGACCTGAGGGTTATTCTTCTCACCCTTACCGCATGTATATAATGATTTGTTTCATTATGACCACCCGGGCTTGACAAGTCAAGTTTAAATACTTATTCCCAAGTCCTGTTGCTGTATATGCATGTTTTATTATTTTCAAAATAGTTCATTAACAATAAATGTCATGGTTACAGAATATATTCACAGGGGAGACAGACGCAAAAGTATTATGAGCTGTCCTGTATAAACCAATCAATTGAAGAACTAGAAAAGCACTCCGAGAGCGCAGACCGCCGCCAAGGCAGCGATTTTTTATTATTGATTGATTGATTATTGATCAGGATCACCACCAAAAACTAATCATCTCTTCCTTGGCCCACTTTTGACAGTTCCTGAAAATTTCATCAAAATCGGTCCATAACTCTTTGAGTTATGTTGATGACAAACAAACAAACAAACAAACAAACAAACAAACAAGCAGGGGTGAAAACATAACCTCCTTGGCGGAGGTAATAATCTAATAAATTATATATATATATATGTTAACTAGATATTGATTCTCTCCCTTTCTTTCCCTCTATCTCTCTCTCTCTCTCTCTCTCTCTCTCTCTCTCTCTCTCTTACACACACACACACAAGCATGCATGCACACGTACGCACGCTAAACCATTCCGTTCCAAACCTGCGTAAACTACTAGGCCCTAAAAATTTATTTTTTGCTTGATATATTGCAGTCCTATTATTATTATTATTATTATTATTATTATTTGGAACCTGTTTTTGATCAATTTCAATTAGAATGTTTATGAATTAAATCGCCAGGTGACCAATACTGATTCTTTGTAAACAATGAGTTGTCTGGGCATTATGAGCTGATTTTCGTCTGGGCATTATAAGATGATTATGAGCTGATTTTCATTTGAATATTTTTTCATCTTTTCAGTTCTCACTTCATGATAGTACGGTTTCCCTTGGGGTAAGTCTCACAAACAAGAGATCACATCATTGCAGACAGGTTGCCCTGGCATATTTTCGAATTTTGGCAATGTGAAAACAATTAATTACAATTCAAATTATTATTATTATTATTATTATTATTATTATTATTATTATTATTATTATTATTGTGTGATTAAACATTTTCCTACCTCCACAGGTGAAGAGTGCAGACTCCCTAGGTAGTGGTTTACAGAGCAAGGCAGAGGAGGCCGATGACCCCTGGGAGCTTCCTGAACTGAAAGATAATGAAGTGCCTTGGGGAGGTATGCACGTGTGTGTGTGTGTGTGTGTGTGTGTGTGTGTGTGTGTGTGTGAGAGAGAGAGAGAGAGAGAGAGAGAGAGAGAGAGAGAGGAACGAATGAAAAAATACCTTGGGCGTGGAAAAGAGAGGGAAGAAGACTTCAAGTAGGGGCGTGAAAGCCAGTCTAAAATTGCGCTATAACGATAGCCCCAATAAAATTTTTGTGTATTTTCAACAGCAATTCAAAGGCTCTATCTTATAATAAGACATCAAAATTAATAACAGCATATTATGTCGAATGATGTGCAGCATCATGCTGATGTCAATTACCGACATCAATTCAGCTACCAAACAATACCAGACAATAAATAATGATCTCTATAAACATATGACAAAAAAATTAATATTTGCTTATTTCAGAGCTCACTGGATGGGGCAAAGTTGGCCGTGTCACCTGGATTATCGTCCGGGTGATATTATTAATTGGACTGCTCTACATGTTTATTTGCTCCTTGGATTTCCTAAGCTCAGCTTTCAGATTGTTAGGAGGTAAGTTTGCCAGTAGATATTCACAGCTATTTCTCTGTTGGATATTCTGTGTATGTTTTTGTATTGTGCATGCGGGAATTTGGGGAAAATAAGACACCAACTGTTACCCCCACTTGACCTTTGGTAGAGACAGGATGTAGATAGTTTTTAATATATATAGATTATACCTAAATTCTGGACTTAAATTTGAAGACAACTTTTAACTTTGTGTCTTTCATCCGAATTCGGGGTGCACGTGCCCATGAAGACCCCGTTTAAATCGGGTACACGCGATCAGAAATGAACGAGATTTCTTGCTCGCAGAGCTAAACGAATCGGCAATTTGTTCGTTCTTTTATCAACCTGAAAGCTAAATTTCAGTTTCTGTTTTATTTTATTACACTACGTATCCATAAAAACTAAAATAGAGTGGTCTGTACCAGGAAAATGTACATTAAAAATATATGCCTCCTGGGTCCAAGTAAAGTCCAGATGTAATCATGTTTCACTCACTCTCATTGCGATCAATAACAATTTAAAAGTATTAACATTTTATCACCACTAAATAATACTGAAATATTTATTCATTAAAGCAATTTAATTTATTTATTTCACTTGATTTCAGGTAAAAGCGCAGGTGAGGCTTTCGCCCAGGAAGAGTTATTGGTCAATCCGGTGGCAGGGTTGATGATTGGAGTGCTGGGAACGGTGCTCTTGCAGTCCTCGTCTACCACCACCTCCATTGTGGTCTCCATGGTGGCCTCTGGAAGTAAGTTCTCTTTCTCTCTCTCTGTAACAGTTTGTAGTTTCAGTGTTCTTGCACGGTAGGCCTACTATATTTTTTACTATGTATCCTTGTGTGTTCACTGTCAAGACGCATCACCATGTGCATGAGTAATAAAGTAGTGCTCAGCGCGTTGTTTCAGACCTTTCATCATAGTTCCACACTCTCAAATGCAGCGACAGGGACAGGGAGGGTGGAAGAGGGGAGTAAAAGGATAAAAATTTTGCTTCAATCCACTTGACAAATACTGCATAAAATATTAGGATAATTTCATCATATCATTTTGGGCACTGGTATGGAAAACTCTTTTCTCTTGTCTTGCTGTTGTTGTTGTTTTCAATTTTTGGGTGTGGAGGAGAAGGGTACATATTAAACTTTAAAAAAATTCTCTTCATCTATTTATTTATTATTATTTTTTATCACAGTCATCCCTGTGCAATCCGCCATCCCAATGATCATGGGGGCTAATATTGGCACGTCCGTTACCAACACCATCGTGTCACTGGGCCAGATTTCAGACAGGAGTGAGTTCATGAGGGCCTTCGCCGGGGCCACAGTCCACGATATGTTCAACTGGCTGACCGTCTTGATTCTGTTCCCTATTGAGTGCGTTTCTCGTAAGTCTTCATTGTCATCTGAAAAATATAATAATAATAATAATAATAATAATAATAATAATAATACCTATTTTAAGTCTAAAATCCAAATTTGTTCAGCAGACTTTACAATACAATTTGAAAAAATAATAATATTAATAAAGCTAGTAAAAAATGATTTTTAAAAAATGTAAAAAATGAAATTTTACTCGATCACTCATTTAAAAAAGACAACTAAATCAACTAAAGGGAAAACGTTTTACCTAAGGTTGCAAATCTAATGTCATTAAATCATTATTATTAATAGTAGTATTGCAACTTTCCACACAAAGGACAATCTGAATCATGTCAAAGACATGATTCAGATTTTGTGTAAAATAAACATGTAGATTTAAAATAAACATGTAGATTTTGTGTAATATTTGCACAATTTACGCCAAATTATTACGGCTGTTTTATATTATACTTCATGTACGGTACCCTCTCATGTAGAAAGAAACCAAGAGTAATAAAAAAGTTATGTAAAAAGTTAATATATGGCTTGACGCAGAGAGTCACATTTATGGAATTCCCCTGGTCTTTTATTATTCGTTTTGAGATTTACTCTTTGTCTTTAAATCTATTGTTGCTTATTTTTAGACATGCTTTACCATCTGACCTACGTTATTGTTAACAGCATGGAGTTGGTCCAGAACAAAGATTCCAACCCGGCATTGCTGAAGGCGCTCACTTCACCCTTTACTAAGCTTATTGTGGAGGTAATACACCGTTATCAGAAATACACTATCCGCGCTTTAAAAAGGTCCCAAAACCTGTTCTCTGTGTCTGTATGCCCTGCAAAGCTACTTATCTTTCCAAGCTCAGACCTTGAGAAAATTAAACAGAAGTACCTGATGCCGATATTTTCTTTTGAAATGTACAGTATGACGTAGCGACCGAAAAGACTGGCACTAAATTAGTAATTAAAAATGACATACAATATTGAATTCAAGTGCAGAGATAGGCCCAGCCATGAGTAGGCTATCAGAAAATTGCTTTTTGTCGAGGAAAATTGAATTGTTCTGACTCTCTACCCTCCACCCCTAGTCTCTTACTCTCCCCCTCTTTTTACTTTCATCTCTCCCTCCCTCTCTCTCTCTCTCTAACTGTTCATGTATGTTTCCAGGTTGACAAAGGTGTGATCACAAAGATCGCCAAGAACGAGGTACCTGCCAATACCCCCGTGATCAAACTGAAATGTAAGACAGGAAACAAATTAACAGTGAAGTCGGCCGTCTCTGCGTTCACTGGCTGTCCACCAGCAAACGGGACACTGGCTGGTAAATTCCATATATGTCTTATTAAAAAACTTATATCTATATCTTATATGCGTTTGTACCTAAACAATGTATTTTGTTTAAAGGGATAACAACTCTCCATAATGGTGTGAAAAGTGCCATAAAAATGTTCCCATATTTGCCAAGGTTAATGAATCCGTTCCAATACTCACTTGGTTCGTTTTTCTGAGTCGTATAGGCGGATGCCCATGAAAGCTGAACGCTTCTGATTCAAACATCGTACCAGCTGGATGGATCCAACTCTCCGGGGGGAATATCACTTAATTGCATTCACTGTAATCAGTTCATTATATTTGTCTGACCTTGAGTAGGTGGGTGGTGATTAACTTTCTTGTGCGCTAGGCTTAATTACTCCCCGAGCAGCTCGAGGAGGCGTGTCAAACGTTTAAGCTGATCACACTGATTACACTTATGAAGAATCTCGGCAGAGTTGGATCGATCAAGCTAGTACGATGGGTTTATCTGATCGCTCCCTATATTAATCTGGACCACCTTATTTCAGGTGTATCTTCGTGGCCTGCCAACGCAACCGACCCGATGTCTGCCTGTCAGGACAGGACTGTAGATGGAGACACTTACTGTACCGTCACAAATTCCACTTGCACTTGGACCTACATCTACGAGAAAAAAGACGAGAAGGTTGACTGTAAGTAGGACACGATTAAAATATGTCCTCCCTTTTTTTCGTTTTTATCTCCGTCCCTCGTATTTGAGAATGACGCCATTTTTGCTACGAATAGCTAAATGACAACATAGACGAATGAAAGTGTGAATGTATAGATAAAGTTTTTTGAATTCGGAGAAAATTGATATTTATTTGAATATGAATTGATAAACGAATAGGTTAATAAACGATAAAAAACAAATAGGTGAATAAATAAATGAAGGGACATTTGCAGGCGCAACGATAGACTTGCCTATCACCTCTGAATTTTCAGTTTCATTCTCATTTATGATTACCTTTTTGATAAAGAAACATAATAATGTCAAACCTTTAGCTGGTACCAATTTTCTCTTCACTAGATCCTTGACTTAAAAATCATTCAATTCTAGCATTTGTAATAGCCTACTAAGATTCTCTTACTTCAAACATCTACATGTATTTTACATCATTATTTGCAAGATTTTTTTTTCTCAGTGTGTGAATGGTGTGTGGAAAGTGTCTTTGTCATTGTGTTGAAATCGTCCTGTATTGACTTTAATTTGTGCATGGAATGAAAAGAGCCTTGACTTGAAGAATCTTCTTGGATTTTCAGGCAATTACCTTATGTTCCCGCTGACTAAGATCTGGTCTGACGCGGCCATCGGTGCACTGGTCTTGGTTATTGCCTTGGCCATCTTGATATTTTGCTTGGTCTGCATCGTGAAGCTTCTCCACTCTCTCCTGCGGGGAAAGATTGCTAAAATTGTCAAGAAGACGGTGAACGCAAATTTCCCAGGTGAGTGGATCTTAGAATCATCCTTGTCGATGTATCCATTTTCTAAGTGCAGTTATGTTGAAAATGTAAATACAAGTACTACATTGCATGTGCACCGTTCTGGAGTTTTGGGGACCGAAAGTTGAAAAGAAGTGGGTGAATTCAGATATGGGTTTTTAGGTCGTAATTTTCTCAACAGTTTTGGATAAGGTAAAACATGGTGATAAAGAGAATCTTGTCGAAATTCCCATGATTGTGTGTGTGTGTGTGTGTTTTTTTTATTTAAAAGTCAAATGTACATAATGTACATAATTTACCTTTCAGAACAAAGAAGCTTTGTTCAGAATGGATTTTAAATTAGTGTAAATCATTTTATTGCTATATAAAGGTTCAAACACGCTTTGTATGACTTTTATGAATAAAAATCCATTTTCTTTCTTTCAGGTAAACTCGCCTGCCTGACCGGTTACTTGGCTATCATAGTTGGGGTTATTGTTACCATCCTGGTTCAGAGTTCCTCCATCTTCACGTCCGCCATAACTCCTTTGGTCGGCATCGGCGTCATCCACATTGACCGTATGTACCCCCTAACCCTGGGGGCCAACATCGGCACCACGGTCACCGCCATCTTGGCCTCGTTCACACAGAGCAATGGGTTCGAGCTTGCCTTCCAGGTAGCCATGTGTCATCTATTTTTCAACCTGATCGGGATCATGATTTGGTACCCTTTCCCGTTCATGCGCAAGGTCCCCATTGGTTTGGCCAAAACCCTGGGCGAGAAGACGGCCGGGCACCGTTGGTTCGCCGTCCTCTATTTGGTCATCATGTTCTTCGGATTTCCCGCGATGGTCTTCGCACTCTCCATTCCCGGTTGGCAGTACCTCCTGGGGATCGGTGGACCCCTGTTGTTGTTCTTCATCATCATCATCGTCATCAACGTCATTCAAGTGAAAAGACCCGGATGTCTTCCTGCCAAACTGCGCAACTGGGATTTCTTACCAATATGGTGCCATTCTCTCTCCCCTTATGACCGCTGGTGCAACTGCTGCAGCTGCTGCACCAAGGAAGTACCCGCTGACGAGAGAGATCGAGGCAAGGCAGTTGAGGTGATGGTCGTCGGAGAAGACAACATCGGGTACAATTCGTATGGGGACTATCCGAATGGCTCACTGGGTCAGAACATGGAGAGCACTAACATGTAACAAACCTGACTACATCTCTTTACACCTGGCCCCAGTATCACAAAAAAAAAATTAAGTCGGTTTCCTGGCTTAGTTGACTTTTATTTCCATGAGCGTTCTGTTACACTGCTCCTGGCCCCAGTTTCACAAAAAATATTAAGTCAGTTCCCTGGCTTAGGATTTCCATGCTCCTGATAGGGTAAGACTTACCCATGTGATCATGTAACCTTGGTAATTAAGTTCTTTAGCCAGGGAACCTGACTTAAGTTTTTTTTTTTTTTTTTTTTTTTTGTGAAACCAGGCTCTCTGCTTCAATAACGCAAACTGACTAACAATGCCGGTGACAATCGATGCGGGTAATATTATAATTTCACTGGAGGAGGGGGGGGGTTAGGGGGGGTGCATAACGATGAGGGGACTTAAAAACATGGCCCTACGAATCATGGTGATGGCGGATACCTACTAATGTCCATCACATGCTCTTGTAGCTGCTCTGTTGGTCTTATGACAACCAGAATACACTCTGCTAGAGAGAAGATGGCTGAAAACAAGTGGTCTTACGTCCGGAATATTTTGTAATTTTAAAACGGGTTCACCGATTAAGGTACAGGGTGCCGCCTTGATCAATCATTTTAGAAAAGTGGTGATTAGTAGGGTCGCAGGTGGACATCAAAATCAGAGATAGAAACCCGGCAAACTAGATCTCTGTCCTTTAAACTGTTTTCAGATTGGAAACATATACAGTGATCTTCAAAATCGTTTTGTAAGGGGCACAAAGATTCAGGGCATTATCTCTATACCGGTTCTGTCCATAATCAAACTTATGTTCAAATGTGATATTATATTATATTATAAATGTATATATTCAGAAGATAATATATGTACTATTTTTAACATTTTATACAGTTTACTAAGTTTGTGGAAAGGGGCAAATTTTCAGATGTTAGTAAGTGCACAACATACAGCAGTCTATTTTCATGTTTATAATGGGTGCAGTCTCAGATTAAGATATAGAATCAACAATGTATGAAATTCAAGATTAAAGATAGGGAACGGTTTCAATTAATTATCACATGCAGAATGAATTAACACTGGAGTTCAGTTAAACAACATATTTTTCTTCTGTTGAAGCTTTTAAAATCTGATTAGCAAAAAGCTTCATAGAATAGGGATAAGAGAAAGAGAATCATTCCAGCGGCTTCTTTGATGAAAAAAGACTTTTATACCAAATGTATTTAACGTTGTAAAACTTTAATCTGGTTTCTTTAATACTGATCACAGTGATTTAACATTCATTCAGTTCTGCGATTATCTCCTTATGTTTAATACTTTGACTTACTAAATCTGTACATTGGTATGGTAGAATTTTATTATAACTTTTACTGTTATACGAGAACTGCTTTGGCAATCCTTCTACAAACGCCCCTGTGCCTAAACGAGTCTGAAGACTTTATTTAAATATTTGTGCGTACTGATCTGTTTACAATGTGCAAACTTATTATATACTTAAAATTGCCTGTAAAATTCTGAAGAAACTGTAATGACGTGGCTGTCCTGTAGCTTGTGATAAAAGTTTTTTATGAACTATAGTTTAACATTTCACAACCATTCCCGAACTATTACTCAAGGGTGCATAAAATTGAAATATGTATCTCGAAATACTTTACACATTCCGATTGTTAAAGAAATCTCTAGGCTGTCTCTTAAGTTTTATTTAATTTTAATTTTAATACATTATGTTAATTTTAATGCATTATGTTTTATCGTGATCACAAACGTTTATTAACTGTGTTTAGGATTGTCCTAACTATTTTATGACTTAACTACAGTATATGCAATATATTTTAAATAAAATATTTTAAGATGCTTTTCGTTTTGATTCCTGTGAGCGACATAGACCATCGCCTTTGACGGCTAAATTCAGGTAGCCGACTCTTACTTTGCGCTAATGATGACATGGCATACCCAAATAGGCCGCAGTTATTACCGGCAGTAAAAAATCTATATATAAAATTAGTTAAAAGACCAAAAGAACGAAGTAGAAGACCCAACACATTCTTTGTAAAAATGCGGCTCGTCGGCTTAGACGTTAGCTAAAAAAACTGACCGTAGTTCAATTTGTGCAACGGGCTGAGGACATGTTTTAACACAAATAACATTAGAATTCATTTTGCCATGCAGTTGAGTCAACTGCTTCTCGGCACCATGGCGACGCAACGGAGGTGGCACGGACTCGCCATTTACTTAGCAAATTATCCCTTAATTTCTCCCCTGACTAGATTAATGTCGTATCACTTTAAATTCACTTCACTTAATGCGAGCTGTTTTCACTCCCAAGAGCTGGATTTGTTACAAAGCTGGGTCGGAAGAAAATGTGACATTGATCTTAAATTTGTGATAAGAGTTTAAAATGGAAAGACAGGTAGGGCTAGATAATCGTATTTCACCTACTGAGATATTAGACGAGAGACGGGGACCTCTGTATTGTGGTGCATTTCTTTTCTAAATTGGACGAACAATATTCAATATTTGCCCTGGGAAAAGATCAGTTTCAAGCAATGCTCTATACATTTTATAGCAGAGGGTCATACATTGGATCATCGTATCGCCCCTATCAAATCATACGAGAGATGGGAACCTCTGTTTTATGGTGAATTTCTTTTTTGAGTCGGCAAAAATACTGTATATAGTAGTTACCCTGGGAAGACATCAATTAAAGCAATGCTTGATTGTATAGCAGAGAGCTATACATATGCTATTTGGAGTGAGAATCACCAGAAAGAGGGCTACCTAAGGCGTTTTATTCTCCCACTAGTCAGCTTAAGTCCCTTCCTCAGAAGGACATCTGCTGGGCTGGCGCTCGTTTTGCCACTTTGACGTCATCTCTTATGGTTAAGAACATTGTTTGTGTGCTTGCATGTATCTGCACGTTAACAATATGTATATGTAAATGGACTTGGCATAGACGTATTACTGGTGACACGCAGCGTATACACTGAAATCAAAAGGTACCCAGCAGAGATGGGTGGTTAAAGTTGACCCACCCTTTCCAACTACGCATAAATATTTTTTTGAGAGTAACGAAATTAGGGCCTATTTCGAAGCACGGAGTTTATAAACCCATAAAAAACTTCGTCAACAGTGGTGTGTATTCTACATAAGCATAGTCTCCCCAAACAAAAATATTCTCTTCAATCAACAGCTTAACATAAGATATTTCCACTCCGGTTTTTACTGTCTACGGTTTATAGTTATTTAGCAATTTCAAAGGAGGAGGGGATGCATGAAGATTGAGTCTTTTTACTGCAAAAATTATATATGTTTCAATACTGGCATAGAGCCTGAAAATATGGATTCAGGGTGGTCGTTTTCCAGGCCCAAGGGGCGGTTCTTTCGACCCCCGTCTCTTATGGTTTCAACAAGTGGTATTGGCTTCTTGCATGAGTTTTGGTGGTGTCTTTAGGCGCTGAAATATTGGAGTGAAACAACTGTTGTTCGAAGAAAATTTGATGGTTACTTTGAATTTTATGAATTATGTATGTTTGGGCTTCACTTCCTAAGAGAAAGGGAGTGGGACTGAATTTAGTTTTTGAAGAAAAAAAAGAGATGAGGGGCGTCCATGCAGTCGAAGCCCTACCCTGGTTTAACAGATCGACTTGGGACTGCGAGGCATAGGACCTACTTTGGAATACATTCCTGCTTATTTGTGTTTTACATCAGAGGCCATCTTGGTGGTGTCGGCATTTCTGAGCAAAATTTTTCACCTTGTACAAAAGGCAAAGGCAGAAAAGTGCACAGAAAAGTGCACATATAAACCAGATAATGTCTGAAAATATCTCGTTTCACTTTGACCCTCCCTGGTAAGGGTACCTAATATAATACGCCTATGGAGCGCCTCGAAGCCCCGTGACCAGGCTGTCTTTATTTCAAAGATTGTTCTTTGAGTCTTTCACACGACGAAAGAGAAGTATCTGTTCATGTTCAGGTCTTTTGCTGAGCTTGCTTTGTTCGATATAATAAAATGTAGAAATACGAGTACTAGAGATTCAACGAAAACGGTCGAGGCACGAGCATGCACGACAAAATGTCTTCTGTTATTCAAAACTCAACTTTGCTGGAACTGATTTCGGGATTGATAGACTGTTTATCACCATAGCTTACATTAAGGTGAAAATGTGGGACTAAGGTGACCTTACAGCTCAGAGAGGAGAAATGTATGGACTGGATTGAACTGGCTGAGGTGAGGACTACAAAAAGCCTGCACGACATTTCAAAAGAGTTCCAGGACAAATAAAACGTTTTATTTGTACAAGAAAAGAGGCAGCTATCTGGAAAGAGTATGATCACCGACCCTTCAGACATAATTTTGTCGCATTATCTCCGCATTCATGGTCTGTCGCTTTTGGCCGATACACATCGCAATAGGATTCCATTTTCCTTTAGATTTGTATTTTGTACCTAGATTTCCGTTTCAGCTTAGTTAAGACTGCTAAACTAGGATAGACCACTGTGAAAATTCCAATTTGCAGAACTAGTCTTAGGACATTTCGCAAACTATTAACCGGAATTAAATGTAGGTATCCTACTTAGATATGCTTATAACCACCGCTGTGATTAAAAATTAATGTCAAGGAAAGAATAATTTAGTTTTGAGGCTTTGTAATAACTCTAAAAAAGATGAGCAGCATTGAAGATCTTTCGTAAATTTGTCAGGTCAAGCTGATTTTAAAAAGGTCAACTTTTGACTTGATGTTTGGGTCCTCCAAGGTCAAATGCGAATGTTTTTACTATTCAGCATGACCAACCGACCGTATGGCATAAATAGCGTACGACATCAACAGGCTATCTTGTTCCTTTTTGATTGCTTTTTCAGTTATTAGTCTTGGCGATATGCAGGCACAGCAGCAGGCCGAAGGAGTCTTAGAGGGACACCCTGGGTTTGGGAATTTAGCCTGATTGAAACTTAACCCCCGATCATTTTACAAAAAAAAAAAAAA
>NW_019774358.1:22212-74712 GCF_001039355.2 Lingula anatina
AAAAAAAAAAAAAAAAAAAAAAACCGCACTGTGTAGGCCTAATAACCTATTTGCATAATTTTGGCTTGACCCATTATAGGCCTATCCCCTGTTTTACACTAGGCTATAGTACCTAGGCTACCTCCCTGCAGTATTAAAAAAAATAATAATAATAATTTTTTAAAATAAAAAACAGTGGTTAAATGTAATAGGGCCTATAAAAAAGACGTTATCAGTGCTATAAAAATCAGGGTGACGGACAGCGTATGATGGGTAGCGCCTAATTATATTTAATGGAAATCATCATCAGTGCTCTAACTCCATCCTCGGGGTAATGGAGGAATTAATTTTATAAATGGTGTAAATATATAGATGTTTATTATGGTTATGTTCGCCCAGTAAGCTCAAGCCGTATTTTTGTTTTATTCATATTTGCTGAATGACTTATGAATGATAATATTATGGCAGGTTCCTTTCCAAAATCTATTTTTTATTATTTAGGCCTTTTATAATTATTTTCTTCTTTTTTTTTTCTTTTTTCACATCTTTTATATAAGATTGAGAATATTTTTATGTATTTATATTTGTCTGCTTTGCTGTCTAGTAACTTAATTTTTTTTTCTTAGTTGCAGTCCAGTAAATATTAAATATTAAATATCCACTACCAGTAGGCCTAATGTGCTGGGCCTATTTTGATCTATGTTGTGCTCTAGCCCTAATGTTCATAACTATAGGATGCGGCGTATCCGGGATTCTGAGGCCAAAACTGCCTTTTCTAAACATTTCTAATACATTTATAGGTAAATGGAAGACAACTTCTTACCCGACAAACCCGCCCGCCTCCAAATGATTTCTTATCCAACCAACAGCAGACGACGCCAAGTATCAAACAACCTCCCGCTCAAGAGATGGCGTACCAAGATGGGCTGCATCCGAAGCAGACCATCGCCCTGATTATTCTAGGCCTCCTTCATATTTTCATCGGAGTTGCTGTGATAATTTTACACATTTGTATGATAGCTGAGGTTACTGCGTGGGCAGTTTTGATGAACAACCGTTTGGTGACCGTGCACTCGCCCTTATGGTGTGGATCGTGGGTAAGTAGGGGGTGGGGTGGGGGGTGGGTGGGTAGGAGAGATTGTGCGTCTCGATCGTCAGAAGACTCATTAAATATGAATTTAATTGAAAAAAGTTTTACAACAGAGATGATAAGAATCTCTGCTGTCATGTTTTATGTGTGACTTCTACCTCTACCTTATTCAACATATTCAAAACGCAGAATGCTTACGTGAAATATGTTTTACAACAGCGCTGTTTGAAACTTCCTCATTAGCCTATTCTAACCGAAATATGCCAAATTTAAAACATTTAATTAGATTAATAATATTTATAATAATAATTATGACGAACTTCACATGAACTTTATTCGGGTTAAACATGATTTAAGAAATTTTTGTTTTGATCATGATACAGGGCTTTTGAACAATGAATAGCAACGATGAAGCATCGTGGAAAACTTTATCAGTGGACTCCAAGCACTTTATGCTAACTGTTACCCCACCCCTCTGTGTTCCATACGTCGAGTGGCTCAAACAGTAAAAATATGTTTGTGGGTGTGAATGCGTCTACGTGCGCTCCTTATTACCATTACGGATATTCTTCACCTCCATCATTTTGTTTTCATTGAGATTGTTAATTGGGTCTCATGATAATTGATAATTTGACCTTTGCCGTCATATATGTTGAATTAGATATCTGTTTAATCTGTTAAATCTAATGGCTTTATGTATTTAATTACAGTTCATTCTTGTGGGGTCGTTTGGGATTTCTACGGCACCGTGTTGTCAGCCGGATCCCGTGGCAACTAAAGCCTGTATGGTGAGATAGTTATAAATAAAGAAATAAATAAATGTTTTTTTCAAGGCAAGTGGATAAGTATTAAAAGGTTTACTTTCCCTTATGTAGTTTTGTGCTAATTCTATATCTGTATGCACTATTAAAGCAGGATGATACGTACCATACCTGGAAATTTCAACAATTTTTTCCTGGTTCATCAAGATATTTGCAATCCAAAATCGTAGAACAAATAATATTCTGAAAAGTTGTATTCGCGCGAGCTGTTAATATTTGATTAAACGATACAAAAATTATTCATCTTAATTCACCGATTGGCTCAAAATTAGATACTAACAAATCAAAAGCGAATTAGATTTTGGTCAATTGTTTTGTTGACGTTTTTGAATAAAGAGTATCTTGATGATAACGTGAAAATGTCGAAATTTGTCAGCTGTATAAATGTCTTGCGCTCATAGTGAGGTTTTAATATGAAGATTTTCTGTGGTTGTAGAAGCACTTGTTCCTAGTTCTCTCCGCAGTGACCACTGCATTTGCTCTAATCCTTGCTGGCGTCAACTTTGCAGCAGCAGGAACAATGGACGTGAGTGCGAAAAGATTATGAAAGTACAATGTTTTGATTCACGTCATTATGATTATTATCGAACCCATTCAGATAGACACATGGTACTTATTGGGTCGGTCCAACTCTGAGGAAAAATCTTGCTAATTGCTATCAATGAAATTAGCTTATTTGGAGATGGATCGATCTACGTAGACCGATAATTTCAATGGGAATGGCACCTGAAACCAATGTGGAGACCTCGAACGGGTTGTTAAAATTCGTTCATATCATACGATTTCTAATTTCCATTTTTTCTATTTATTTATTAACGGTAACAAAAAGTTTAAATGTGTTTGGATAAATGTCTTTAATTTTTTTGTCTTTTAATCATGATCAATAGGAAATGGTAATCGACTACCAAATAACAACCGCTCTTCCTCCTGTTACCAACTTTTTGATTTCTCTCTCTTCAGCCAACCAAAGGTTCGCTGCAGTTAGGTCTGAGCGTGACGATTGGCGCACTTGGCATCGTGGAAGTTATCATTTGTATCATCTCTACCCTCTGGGCCAGACCAAAAACAAGACCAGGTGGCACAGGTGTAATTCCTGGGGGGTATGTTCAGTGCCAGGAACAGCCCAGAGCCTACGTCACGCCAGCGCAATTGCAGGTTGGCTATTTAATCTTATTTTTATAATAATTTATGCCAACGGTATCCTATCCGATATTTTTTGAGCCAAATAGAATTTGAAAAGGTTATTTTATATCCCAATCAGGAATCTCTGCTCGACCGTCCCTGCACTTCGATTTGATGTTTTACACAATTTTTAAATTTATTTTCAAATTTATTATTCTGGACCTTAGTGTCTTAATGAACATTTCAGTAGGACATTTCGACATCGGTTTGCCCTAAATTGGGGGATGTATCGTTTTTAAGTTCTCAATTGGCAAAGATAGATACCTTGGACCTATCATGTAGGCCTATAGTGTATTCAAGTGCAGAAATAGAAAATATGACTTTCGAACATTTTCAAATTTTCATATACCTTACATTGACAAATAATTTTTTTTCATGGATTTTCTTTAGTTTTTTTTTTCATGGATTTTCTTTAGTTTACAATAATTAACTGAAGCGCTGGTGTCACACTTGGTTCAAGAGAACAATAGAAACTTTAATCAATTATATATTACCAGCACGACTCTGCCGTTTCCTACTAGTAGATGTAGGGTAAGCCAACTGACAGAGGTAGAGGAAAGCTGGTAGTAGAAAGGACAGTTGATTAGAAGAATTTGCTAATTCGTTGGCCCATTTTGCCAACGAGACTTTGAGTGTGATTTGGAAGTGGTGTCAATGGGGATCTCTGAAACTCATGAAATAGGGCATTGGCGTAACACTGATTATTATTATTATTACTATTATTTACAACTCAATTCTCCCCCTGCCTCTCTGCACTCTCATATAAATTATTGAACACCCTAGATTTCCCCCGAGCAGCAAAGAACATTTGTAACCGTCACCCCGGCAACCACGCCTCGTGCAGAGCCAAGACAAGACCATCCCAATTTTAGACATCATCAGAGGCAGAAACATCAGAAACCACAACAACAGCATCACCATCATCATCAACTTCATCACCACCAGCAGCAAGAATTGCAGCAACATCATCAACAACAACAACACTTGCAGCAGCAACAGCAGCAGTTCCAGGACCAACAGGTCAGTTATATATTTTAATCAGATTGTTCATTGTTCCAAGATCTTGTAATTAGTTATGTTTTAGGAATGATAATTTTTACTTTGGAACAGTTAAATAAATAAATAAAATAAAATAAAATAAAATAATAGACAAAATTAATAAATAAAAACTAAGTAATGAAGAAAAAGCATATAGCACACATGATATATTTTTCCTCTAAACGTTTTAAAAGACCAAATTGCAGTTCTTCAGAAGTTCTTTTGGAATTCTTTGCATACAATTCGTCTGTTTATCTGTTACTCTCTTTATTTCTCGATCTCTCTACAATATTTTTCCATCATTTCCAGCATATGACGGTGATCAGCCCAGATAACCTCTACCCTGGTGTCTATACCCCTCAAACACCTGCTAAATACCAAGTGTACACATTTCCAAGGGTGAATGTGGCGCCATCTAGACCTCTGCCTGGAATGTGGATGGAGAGCTAAATCAAGGCCTGCTTTCACAAAATGACTGAGGTTGAATATTTTGTTTAGCAGAGGCTGCTTAGACTATTAGTAGTAGCAAGATTTATAGAAGTAGTTATAACTTAAAAGACTTATAAGCAGCATTTTGCTAAGAATCTAAGAAGCTGTTTACCTCATTTCTTAAGACTGAGCACTGAGAGCGTGTCAAAAACGTGTTCCAATTTGTCTGTAGCTGCAATTATTATATACCAACAATTCATAAAGAACTCATAGACAAGTTTAATTGCAGAGTAACACCTTCATGGACAAGTTTTTTCAAAGTTGATATTAAGTGATCAGCTATTTGAAAACTTCACTTTTGTATTCTTTTTTTTTTTTTTTGTAAAACAGCACCTTGAACCAAATTGAAAAGAAACAAGAAACATCATGCTTTCACTTTGAAAGACAATGATTATTGTTATTCATTGAACTTTGCACATTTTTAGGCAATTATTTTACAGGCTTGGAGGTTTGAAACCCACCAACTGCTATATTTACTGTCATCACTTAGTGAATCTATACAAATTTGATTAACATATTTCTCAAAGCAACCTTTTTCTCTGAAAAGTAATTTTTTTACAAGGAACAAAAATAAAATTAAAAAAAATTAATTAAGTGTGTTAATTGTGTATGTAATTACAGCTAGTTAGTTATTTAGTCTAAAAAACAGTGCATACATGTAGATCATAAACCTGACAACTGTTCAACTGTTTTAGTTAACCTTGGTGACCATAATAAGACACTATTCAACAATACCACATGAATCTTTTCAATTGAACCTATATGTATACGACTAGGGGTAAATCACAATTTGGAAAAGTTATGACATAATTATAACATTGACAATAAAAGGAATGTTCTCTTGTAGAGTCAAAACTTAGTGACATATAGAACTTCAAGTTAAGAATATCTTCACTCTGAGTGTGTGCTAAAGGTTCCTGGCAATGAAAAGAGGAACCTTAAAAAATAATAATAATAAAAAAATCAACATGAAAAGGTCCATCGAGGAGCCTATGTATAGACACATATTAGGGCAACCCTTTTGCTTGATATGATGAAAGTCTGATTAACTAAAGGATCAGAGAGACCTAGCCACCACCTGCGTGCGTACCACCAGCTGGGTTCAGTGCATCATGGGGATATACCACTAAGAAGGTGCTCCAACTAAACTAAATCTGCCACTGGGCAGGGCAAGGGTGTTGCCAAGAAGGGTCTACCCCACTTAAGTGTAAACACACCTTAAATGTTCATAATTTTGTGCAAGATTAATAACATGCGAAGGAAAATTCATAATATGGTACATCACTTTGCGTATAATTATTTGTATATTTCATATTATATTACACAGATATTTATGAATAAATTAAATACATGTGAACATTAATCTAGTAAACATGATTTTTTAAAAATTGATTCATGATACAAGATCAACAAGAAACAAAAAATTGCACGGCCTGTCTTGTCCTGCAGACAGGGAGCACAGCACAATGTCTTCTAAGCAATAATCCGACGCTTTCATTTTACTAATTTGGTTATAGCTCTTCTTGTAATTTAAAATTTATCAATGCCTTAAAACATTGGCTAAAATCAAGACAAGATAACATCTTATTTGAGGAGATATTTTGGCAATTTGAGTGAAAAACAATTAATACTACTATACAGTGTGCCAAGAAACCGTCTTCTACTTTACCATCACATCAGACTGTGTTGTACCTTCATGACAGAACTAATTTATTATCATGTTACATTATGTACAAAATTGCATCTTATTTCCGCAGATATTTTAGCAATTTGAGTGAAAAACATATAATACTACTATATTACGGGCCAAGAAAATCTTCTACTTTACCACTGAACTGTGTCCAACCTTTATGACAGTATTGTTTTTTTTTTTAATGTCACATCACGTACAGTTCGATAATACATTTTTTTTATTAGTATGAAAACTAAGTTGCATAAAATAACCGACCTTCATGTACAAAGTCTTTACAAATCCTTATCTGTTTCTTAGTAACTGTTTAATGCTACTTGTGTCAAATTGGTAAAAGGGGTGACATCATCCATCACCCCCTTTTTTATAATAAAAATAAAATAAAAATAAAAAATGCATTTTTACTAATATTTTACTTTCAAGATTTATCATTTTCAGACACTCACAAAAATGTAGTCTGCCTGACACAAAATCAACCTATTTTTCAAATATTCTGATTTGGAATTTTTAAGTACTTCTTAGAAAAACTTTTTTTTTTTTGGTGGGGGAGGGAGATTATTAAATAATGCTGTTTGAATATATTGACTAATTACTGTGATAGTATTGGTGCTCGCAGAAGCATGGTTTTTACACTCAGGAGTGTGACAACCCAAACTTGTACCATCTATAAAAATTTTTTCCTTGTAATAATGGTGGTTGGAGACAAATAAATAAATAAATAAATAAATAAATAAATAAATAAATAAATAAGAATACATATAAATAGCGCTTCCTCAAACTTCTAGATTTTCTAGAACTGCCAGTGATATAAACTAGAGGATCAGAGAGGCGATACCGCCTCCGANTAAATAATCTATTTTCCTGATTAAATTAGTTCTTTCATACTTTCAGACTGTCCCCATTAAATCAACTGTCCCCAGCAGACAGCCCTGTGTCTTCATCCTCCACTTCCATAATATTAGGTGCACATGGCTGCAGGAGTTCTGCCTCTATGGCCTCCTTTTGGAGTAGCACCATTTGTCTGAAATATATGTTGTGAGGGTTTTGAAAACAAACAAACCTAAAAATAAACATTTCATTTTGATAAATATATGACAAATAAATGAACATATATCTTGCAGATATAGATACTGATCTTTTCTTTTAAAAAAGAAATTATAAGAACTTTTTACGATGTTCTTTTTAAAATGTTGAAAAAAAAAAAAAAAACCTGGATCTCTCTCTCTAACTCATTCCTCTCTCTCTCTCTCTCTCTCTCTCTCTCTCTCTCAATATTTACCTTCTTAGTCTATTTGCCTTGAGCTTCAGCTCTTTATTCTTCTCCCTCACTTTAAAAATCTCCTTCCACGCATCTTGGTGACCACTCCTGTCAATTTTCCACCTTAAGTACAATCCTTGCCATACCTCCTGCAATAATGAAAGGCATAATAATCTTACTATTGGCTTTGTGTTAGTGCGTGTGCATGTGCGTGTCGGGGGGTGGGGGGAGGAGAGAAGGCATCTACCCCATCCCACAGTTTTTGTAATATTCTCTGAATGTTTTTGTTTGGAAACATGGTGTTAACAGCCAAACCAACAATGAAAAATGAAGATAAATAAATAATATATAAAAATTTTAATAAATGAATAAAACAAATTTTAACCACCCACCGTCACCCCCCCCCCCAGCAAGAACCTGGATCCACAAGTATCAGTTTTTGGGACACTTTTTGTGAAAATAGAAATGATGACCAATGACCATCATGATAATGACAATGTTGATATAAATGACGACAATGATGCCAGACCGCAAGAAGACTTACCAAAGACCGGGGCGCCACAGACGGCCATATTGGAGACTGGTTGGGCTGATGCAGGTGGTTGATGTACTTACCAGAGACTGGGGTGCCACAGACGGCCATATTGGAGACTGGTTGGGCTGGTACAGGTGGTTGATGTACTTACCAGAGACTGGGGTGCCACAGACGGCCATATTGGAGACTGGTTGGGCTGGTACAGGTGGTTGATGTACTTACCAGAGACTGGGGTGCCACAGACGGCCATATTGGAGACTGGTTGGGCTGGTACAGGTGGTTGATGTACTTACCAGAGACTGGGGTGCCACAGACGGCCATATTGGAGACTGGTTGGGCTGGTACAGGTGGTTGATGTACTTACCAGAGACTGGGGTGCCACAGACGGCCATATTGGAGACTGGTTGGGCTGGTACAGGTGGTTGATGTACTTACCAGAGACTGGGGTGCCACAGACGGCCATATTGGAGACTGGTTGGGCTGGTACAGGTGGTTGATGTACTTACCAGAGACTGGGGTGCCACAGACGGCCATATTGGAGACTGGTTGGGCTGGTACAGGTGGTTGATGTACTTACCAGAGACTGGGGTGCCACAGACGGCCATATTGGAGACTGGTTGGGCTGGTACAGGTGGTTGATGTACTTACCAGAGACTGGGGTGCCACAGACGGCCATATTGGAGACTGGTTGGGCTGGTACAGGTGGTTGATGTACTTACCAGAGACTGGGGTGCCACAGACGGCCATATTGGAGACTGGTTGGGCTGGTACAGGTGGTTGATGTACTTACCAGAGACTGGGGTGCCACAGACGGCCATATTGGAGACTGGTTGGGCTGGTACAGGTGGTTGATGTACTTACCAGAGACTGGGGTGCCACAGACGGCCATATTGGAGACTGGTTGGGCTGGTACAGGTGGTTGATGTACTTACCAGAGACTGGGGTGCCACAGACGGCCATATTGGAGACTGGTTGGGCTGGTACAGGTGGTTGATGTACTTACCAGAGACTGGGGTGCCACAGACGGCCATATTGGAGACTGGTTGGGCTGGTACAGGTGGTTGATGTACTTACCAGAGACTGGGGTGCCACAGACGGCCATATTGGAGACTGGTTGGGCTGGTACAGGTGGTTGATGTACTTACCAGAGACTGAGGTGCCACAGACGGCCATATTGGAGACTGGTTGGGCTGGTATAGGTGGTTGATGTACTTCTCCAATACTTCTGGTCTGTTCACATATGACCTATGGAAAACATGGAGAAAAATAACTTTTCGATTATATTTTCTTATCATATATCAGTATAATATATTATTCTCTTTGATTTGGTCATGTTTTGGTTTTTAAATCAAATGCAAAATCACCATATGTTGAAAACGTAATAGAACATTTCAAATTAACTTTTAAAATCAATTGCTTTGGGAAATTATACTTTAAATCATCATATCATGCTTAAAATATCCCAAGCAAAAGTTGGGGGTCATATCTTTAGAGTCAGATCAACATTTTACAAGCCAGTGGCAGATTTATTGAAGAACTTTGAAGACCAAAATTTATCCTTCAGTTTCAAACCAATATGACTCAAAAGTCCACTTTCCTGTGGAGTGACCCCCCCCCCCCCCCCAGGTTAATGACACTCACCACAGAGATACTGTTTTACTGGCCAGCTTATACTTCTTTCTCTCACAGTCATTATTGCACAAAAATGTCCCTAAAATTGTGAAATAAAATAGGAATGAAGACTTGTTTCTTTTTAGGTGGTATGCTTTACATATTTCACTCAACTTTAATTTATTTAGCTGAGCACCAATGACAAAAAAGGCAATGGTTTACAGACTGTCAGACACCAAATCTTTCAAATTTGATTTCAAACACAAAATCTTCTCTCTCTGAATTTACTGACAATTGTTCCAATTTACACTATCAAACTGATGAACCCATTTCAGCTTAACAATACACTTACCAAATTGTGAAGAATATGCCTGCTCAAACAACATGAGAAGGAAATCTTCGTTAAATTCAAAGGAGCAAGGAAACTGCTGCCAAATCTGAAAATAAATAAATTATTTATTGAATAAATAAATGAATAACCAACCCATTGGCAATATTTCAGAACAGTTCCGAAACAAAGACATCAAGGCTTTATTTTTTGCACCCAAATTTCAAACAAAAGTTTCACAAGATGGCAACTATTCTGTGCATCTAAATACTCAGAAGTAGCAAAATCAGCATTCATTATCAACACGATAAACAGTCTAATACAGAGAAGTGACATCTAAAAGAATAACCAGCCATAGCTAATATAAGCTGCAGTCACACCTAACACAATCCAGTCACATCTAGCACAATCAATAGTCTCCACCAACACAATCAGTAATCTCAACTAACACAATCGTAGTAACATCTTACAGGTCAGTAGTCACATCTAGCACAATAGCCACATGCATCCAACACAATCTACAGCCTAAACTAACACAATCAGTGGTCACACCTAGCACAATGAACTCACCTGCCAAACACAGTCCAGGAAAAGTAAAAACACAGGTGACTCATTCCTCTGTTTGGTCATTGCGAAGGCGGACTTGGCACAGCGGTCAGCAAAAGGATGTCCAGACTGTAACCACTCTCGCTCTATCAGAGCTTCAAACCTAGGACAAAATAAATAAATAAATTAATAAATCATTGACTGAAAATTTAAAAAAAATACAACTTAATCATCAATTCATTCTCTGATGGTAAAGCAAGGTTCAAAAGACTGGGCTGAACATTTTTCTGTGTTTTGTGTAATTTGGGTCTGAAACCTTGGCTAAATCTCCCTTCTCCCTCTCTCTCTCTCTCTCTCTCTCTCTCTCTCTCTCTCTCTCTCACTCACACACACACACACACACACACAACACACACACACACACACACACACACACACACACACACACCCTACGTTTACCCTCTTATAGTCCTGCAGTCATGGTCCAGTATAAGTTGTGCCAGTGCTGTAACCTGTAATGTGGTATCCATCCCTTCTGAACCATGGACTAACACTGTAGCATCTAGAAATGAAAACTGCATCATTTAGGAAACTGTGCCTTCAGTAATATGTACCATTCAGAAATCTGTACCCTTTACAAATCTACACTATTAAGAAACTGTACAATTAAAGGATTTGTACCTTCAAGAAAGCTGTGCCTTACGACAGTATCTACGCTAAAAAAATATGAGTATAATTTTTTAAATCTTGTCTTATTGTAAATTCTTAAATCTTTAATAACAATAAAAAATAACACATGTTAAAAAAATCTTCATAAAGCTTCTGTCTAAATTTTGTCTCAAACTTTGGAAAAAAAAAGAGGTTTCTCCTACCATCTTTGTCTACACACTGTGCCACGACACAGGCACATGTGAGAACTTCTTTGATGTTATTGAGCCAGCCACTGGACTCCAGTCTTGACAGCCACTTCTCTGTACTACTGCCAAAATCCATGCAGGCTGAAACACAGTATATGTATACAATGTGTTCACACCCAGAAACTGATAAATTAAGTGTGGAAAAATACATGTCACAATCTGGTCATTTCAAGCTGAGTTATTCTATTAAAAATGGGGAAAAGAATAGAATCCAAGTGCAGGGATGGGTCAAGCAATGGTTTGTGAATAGGACAAAAATGCTTTTCTCTCTCAGGAAAAAATCCTTTTGGAAGGTAAATCCCCTGCACAGTGACTTTTAATTAAACTTTAAAAATGCATTTTTTTTTAATCAACACAGTTATACTTTAAAAAATATTATCTATTTAGATACAGCATCTGGAGGCATAAGCAGTTTTAAAAAACTGTTAAAAAAGTACTGAGTTATACAGATAAAGAAATGCGAACAATAAATGTATTAATACTGACCTTCAACAAACTTAATGAGAGCTTCGTGAAAATATTTCTGTCTTTCTACCGGCTGATGTATGCGCTTCCACTGGTGGTAGTGCTGTTCAGGCTCAAACCCTCCACCTAAGAAATAAATTGATAAACAAATATATAAATAACTTTAAAAAAATAAATCATTCAACAAATTCAATAAATAATAATTATATCAATAATAATAATAATAATTCAATCTCCCCATCCTCTGCTTAGTGTTGTCTTTAGCAATTTTATAATCTCTCTTTTTATAGTTTTCTCATGGACAACGTCTTAAATATATGCTCGCAAATTGCATTTACCACACGGAATGCCATCACTGACATACAATATACCAGCATATTACGTCTAGATCTGCCACCAAGATCATCTAAATGAAAATATAAGCCAACCTTTGGCCTGTGCCATCTTGGCAGAAGACTGTATTCGGGTGTCCACGATGTACCCTTTCCCCCTGTTGAGTGTTGCATTCAACAACTGTTCGTCTTCCTTGCAACGTCGCATGTTTGGTCCAACTAGGGGCTGTGAGGAGCGTATAATTGCACGCTGGAAACAGATTAAGGAGACAGTTTTTATCTTCATAAAAATTCTGAACAGCTCCTATCTGGAAGTTTTTGTTGGATCTTATAAAGCCATGCTAGAGCCTGAATAAAAAGGAATTTTTTTATTCTGCATGTCATTTTGGGGGCCTCTAATCACTCAATGAAATTTTTGGACCTTTAATCGCTAAAAATCCATACTTCAACAATGTACTCTGGGTCTAACCAGTAGCTTGACAGAACAGATGTTACAACTAGCATTAAAAGGTTTTAAAATAAACTCATTTAAGAATAATGTTAATTCTTTCCTTCTATTTTTTCATTAGATATTGTATTTACAGGGCCAATTATGTTAAATATAATCTCATCAGTAAAATGCATCCAAATTATCCAAATTGTTGAAAAAAGTTTTTTTAAATATTTTACATGAACTCTCACATACTTACCCCATTCTCTTTATGGTAATAAGACAGCACAGGGAATCTATTGTGATGTCTAAAACTGGCTGCTTTAGCTATGGTCTCGTCATCAATAGACTTTGGTACAATCACAGCATAAGAATAGCTTGGGCAAACCTAGAAAATCATTATTTTTTACCATTATTATTCATTTTGGTCAAAATCCTATCAAAACACCATGAAAAAACCTTTCGCAAATAAAAATGTTATCAAAGAAATGTCCTCAAACGATTGTTGACATAGCTAATCCTCCACTGACCCGAAGACCCCACTATTTTGAACTCGGATTCTGGCATAAATGAAATTATCAGTTTACCTCAAAATGATTGTTGACATAGCTGATCCTCCACTGATCTGAGGACCCTACTTTGTTGAACTCAGACTCTGGCATAAATGCTGTCCACCCATCCTCTAGCATCTCAAAATTGGCACGATAGAAGAAGGGGTATTTCAGAGACAGATTATCTGGAAAAAAAAAACTGAACAATTATGCTGATGGCAAAAAAGAAGGATCAAAAGCACTGTATCCTCTTTCAATTCAAAGTTTGTACTGTAAAACAAGAAAAAAAAGTTAGAGCAATAAGGATTTGGGGTACAGAGAGTCCAAAATGTGAATCCGTAATTTTGTCAGATTTATGGGAAGTTCTACCCAAGCAAGTCAACTCCCCAATCCTTCATTTTCCAAAAGTTTCTTAAGCTGTCCAACTGTCTTTGACTGCATTCCCACAGATTTTAGATTGTTCTATCCCCCTGGGGAGTCTCACTAGATTAGTGCCAGCTTAACCTGCTTAAATGTCTGTCCCACCTACTAAAAGCTGTAAGCGGGTCATTAAAACTATAGTGCACGCTTCGCTGACAGCAATTTAGCGTAAACCCCCAGAAAGTAAGGTTGATCCAGATGGATCGATCTAAATCTGTGGGAATGCAGTCTTGAAGATATGGGCCATCTTTTGAGGCCAGTGGCCATCTCTGAGGAAAGCCTTGTTCACAACTGTACAAGAACTTACGTATATTTGACAGTGACTCCACAGAGTGTGCTATCTGCAGACAGTCTTCGGCCGTGGGGACATCCAGCTCTACTATCATGAAGTTTTTGCACTTGAGCGTCAAAGTTCCTCCATTCTGATTGGACAATTTCTTCTCAACAGCGTCCACAGCACTGTGTTCCAGCTGGAAGAGGGCATTTTGTTTTATTTTTTCTTTGTACAAATTTTAATGTATTTTTTGTGGGTGTATTTTTAAATCAATTAGCTGTCAAACAGTATTTTTCTAGAAATTTTATTTCAGGACTTAAAGATAATTTGTGGATCCTTTTATCACAATTATATACATGTACATACACACTCATTATTATTATTATTATACACATAATGCAAAACAGATATGGACTCATGGGAAGAAACACATACATACCAAAGCATTTTGTAAGTAATTAAATAGCTGGATTAATTATGGCTGATAAATTGTAGATGTTGGACATGCTTGTATGAGTACACGCAAACACAGAGAAAAAACACGCACACACACCGAACACGCCCTTAATTCATATCTCTCTCTTTCTCTCTCTCTCTCTCTCTCTCTCTCACACACACACACACACACACATACACCCTGGAGTCCACACCTACCCACAGCTCCTCTTTCATAGTCTTCCTGGAGGACAAGAATAGGTGGTGCCCCGTGATACACAGGGTGCCCTCCACTGGCTCCTTGAACGGCAGCCTCAGCACCACGCCGTCCAGCTTAGGAACCTTGATGAATTCTGCAAACTCCATCCTGGACAGATGAATAACTCTGGAATTGAAATAGAATAAAAATCCATAGAGAAATGGCTTACTTCCAAGTTGAAAAGTAAAAATTCATCCAGTGGCAACTTAGAAGCTTGATGGTGGAGACATGAATAATGCTGGAATTGAAAATCACTTCAGTATAAATGTACATGTATACAAAGTATGCACAAATATATGATCTTTGATGAAATCTTTGAGAGGCAGCAATCTGTTACAGACCATTTCTCTTGGATAACTAGATTTCTAAGTACTTTATTTTTAAAAATTATATCCATTTGTGTTAATTGCATATCTGTTTATGTTTGATTACAATAAAGTAACATAACATGAACAAAATTTAACCTAGCAATATCAGTTTCAAAGACTACAAGAAACTCGACCCAATTCCCAGAGAGTAATTACTGTACACAAAAATCGAAAGGCTCAGTCAAGCAATTCTATAATATCAAATGTTCAAAGCATGCAAGTTGCAACTCAGTTTGTAATCATGGAAAACCTAGGGTAATCAATAAAAAACACATTTCCATATTTCTGACCTTGGATGTGTGGAACCTAGACAAAAATCCATTATCAGGGGGATTTTATAATGTAAAACACATAGGGATATAAGGTTGTCTGTGACGCTTTCTCCAACCAGTTTTTAAGCAAAACATTCCTACATTTATTTTTCATTCCATTTTGAAATATTAAGACTACATCTAGATAAGATAAAACAAGTATGATTTACTCTACCTACAAAAATAATTAGAGGATTTCCGATGCTTTTTGGTGCTAGTACAACAAAACCATTCTAATTTAAATAATAAATATAGTGCCACTCTTTTGATTACTCTTTCTCTACATCCCTGTACAGTAAATTGATTATCTCAAAACTAATCAAGAGTTACTGGTCTGAAGATGAAACCTACAGATAATGAATCTTAAACAACAGTTCTAATTATCATTATTCTAGCCAGACAAATTACTTTTAAAAAAAGCCTGATGCGAAATCAGATCCACGAGTCAATTACATTTTACCAGTGCCTATCATTGCCAACAAAAACACAGTATGGTATCAAATACTCTCAGCCACTGATGCAAATTCTCCAGACCCCATTATTCATGCTCTGAGTACCCAACTGATAAATTCACCCTGTAATTCTAGTGACAATTCAACTGGCTATTGATCTTGTGGATCCATATACTGTACACAGTAATCCACTCTAGTCCATGTACAAAGCTACACACATGTTCTTGGGTGTCTATAAATTGCCTTACAACTTCTATTGATTAGTGGCATCAAAGCATGAATTCTGCTAAATTGGGTACAAAGGAAAAAAAGTAAAAGTGAATCTTGCCATCAATTATGTTTAAGCACTAAACAACTTAAGAAACCCAAATTAAGTAATGGTTTATTTCTTTCATCATTTTTGGCGGATTTTCGTGTGCGTCAAAGGCTTACCAAATAGCAGTGTAATTAATAAGTATTAGCTCAGCATCTGTGCTATATTTCATGGGTACATTTGGGCAAAGAAAGCCAAGGTGTGAATTTACTGGGTTGACAAGTTATTTCAAGTGTACTATAATTATGTGAAAGAGATTAAATGTCTTGGGAGTTCAACCCCTAGGTCAAAAGACCATACACACCATCTACGGTCTACTGTACATAGATCGAACCAACTCTGTGGAGACTCTTGCTGTGGGCAATCAGCTTATCTAAATGATACATCCCCCCCCTTGCCTTGAGTAAAATACACAAAAGCTGATTATTATATGAGTATGATGGAAACATGGCGAAGCATATCATCCAGTTAAGCTGATTGCACTTAGTGCCCTTGCAGAGATGGATCGATTTAGGTAGACCGATGGTGTTTATGTGAATGGGGTCTTAGTCTGAAATGATGTGAACATAGCTCAGTGGGAATATACTAAAGTGCCTCTTCTTAGTTTGACTTCTCAATTGCGGGTCAAGATAAGAGGCATTTAGTGTATTGATTTTTACTGTAATGTTAATATACAGCAATTCCATTTCTTACAGAATACACAGACTCCACATAACAAAAATGCACATAAAAACCAGTCCTACAACAGTAGCATGTATGAGTGCTGATCAAGTTATAAAAAGTTGAAATAATAAAAAATTTCATAATAAATGTTTTTGGACAGGTATATTAATTAACAGTAGCATGAGCTACTGACAAAATAAATGTAAGACTGGTATATTTCACATGTATCAATACACATAGTTAAGACACCCTAAGAAGGTGACAATGGCAATGTATACATATAATTATACAAGCAGTGTATTTCACAATTTATGATTCTATTTTCTAAACAACTTCATATTGAAGTCAATCAATGTCTTAGAGATTTGACCAATTTTGTCTCCAATAAGACAAAAGTTTAGGCTGTAAAACTGAGAAACATTAGTCCTGTTGGGAGAAAAAATACAAATGGAAACTGGGAAAATAATATTCTGCTGTGATATAAAAAATTAATTGATAAATTCAATCACACAATAATATCAAAGTAATTTTTTTTCACTCACTTGTAAGCATTAAACTAGTGTCTATCAGACCTGTACTAGTATTTCAAACGTCATTTAATCCACAAACATTTAACAATTATTACATTATCATTAGTCAATTTATACATTCATGATTATTTTATTTTTGTTATTAATATTTTTTGTAAATTTCAACAAGATATGAGTGTTGACAATTGTCAATGGGACCGGTAATGTTGGTCTTAAAGCCCACAGTAAATTCGACTCGTATTTCCCTCCAGTCTTTAACAAAGCGACAGAATTAAGTTTATGTACAATGTTTAAGCGGCGCCGTTTGCATCCAACCCCTTCTTTCTCTGACGCTGAGTAATTCGCAGCAGACGAAATCAAAATGTCCATTTCTTTTTCACCTGAATCAGCCCATGGATTACGTATATCTGTGAAGGGCTGAATGAGATATTATGGCAGTCAGGTATAAAATGAAATGATGCCTAGTATTCTAAGTCCCGTTATCTTACCTTTGGTGTATGAAATGTGAAAAAATATCCCCTTTTCACAGTTTCTTCATTATGCAGCAAATAATCTTTTAAATCCGGAAGTATAGGTGCCAGCAGAATTGCGCAGTAAATTATAGAACTTCTTCCATTGGTTGGACTTGAGTGGGTTATGTTTAAACTGCAATATTTCTGTACATTTGCCAAAATAAAATAAAGTAACATTTTATTACACCATAAATCGTTAAATTGTCTTCATATAGTTTAAGTTCAATAGATAACAAGTGTAAAATATTTTTTGATTGTTTAAAGTGCGGAGAGGGTTACCAATGAATACAAAATGGCGGAATACAGTGGTATGTATGCTAATTTGCTCTGAAAAATCTACATTTCTTTGCATGAATAGCGAGAGCATGTTGTTTTTCATTGAAAAAGTTGTTCTAATTGGCATTAGCTACACTTTGATTATTTTTTTCTGTGAGATGATGCTTTTAACATAAATTATCAGAGATTGAAGTCGACTCTGGAATTTTTTCGCAAAATATTTTATTGACGGGAGTTTTGAAGTTGTCAACGTGCTGTTTCGTAATGTTTGTCGTTGAATTGAATAATATATTCAATTGATATCTGTTAATTTCTTAATGTCAGTGGTTATAACAACGAAGATCACAAAAAAGCTTGATCAAATCTGCGTTTTTCTCCTTTGAACTTTGATATCCCACGTTTTTTAAAGGAAATGAAGTACATGTATCATTAGATGAATTTAGTTATTGGATTTGCTTCTAGCAGTCCTAGTTTTAAAGTGAATGGCATTATTTTGATCTGCTATCTATTTATATTGAAAAAAGCCATAAAATTATAAGTAAGGAATGTAATGTTTGCAAACAATCACCTAAGTTGGGTTCGTTTTTCCAGAACATAACTTAATGTATACTCTGGGAGACAGATGAACTTTTTTAACCAACTTATTTTTATTGTAATAATTGCAGATAGTGGTGGAGGTGGAGGTCCCAATGATGGACTTTCACCATGCAATATATGTGGACGAACATTTATGCCAGAGAGTTTGGTGAGTTAGCTCATTATCATACCTGAATCTTGACGGTATATCTGCACTTGAATGTACAACAGCAAAATATTATTTATTTATTTATTTATTTATAATTGCAAAGTACATAATATTCATTTTTCAGTCACTGGTTATTTCTTTTTTCTTAGGAGGGTATTAAAGTATAAACATCATACAAAATCTGATAATCACTAATGTGACTCACAGTGTCACCTTATTAGAATGACCCATGATAATAATCAAAACTTGTCACAGAATGATAATGACAAGGGTTTAATTTCAGGCTCGCCATGAAAAGATTTGTGCGAAAAATGCTTCCAAATCCAGGAAAGTGTTTGTATCTGGCAAACAGCGTGCCGCGGGCTCGGACATACCCATGGATAAAATTGTCAAACCTGGAGAAGTGCCTTCTCATGAGGTGAGTTTGGAGATGACCCCTACCCCCCTTTACCACCCCCCTTTTCCATCCCACATGATCCATCATTCCACCCCTATATGAAACAAATATTTAGAGTTTGCTGAATGCCAATAGGCTGTGGGGAATCAGTGCTTGGTAAATGTGTTGCCAAATAGAAGAATTCCTACTCACAGGATAGTTCTGGAGATGAAGACTCCCTCACCCCACCTTCCTTAATATAGGGATTTGATACAGAGTTGGTGAATAGGCAAGTGTAGAAATATGTCAGACTGCTCGGTCTTTACTAGAGGAGGACTAGTCATTTTACACAGGACTGGAGGGATGGTCATTTTACAGAAGAGGGATAGCTAAGATATTTGGTCTTACTTGTGGAGAAGGAGGGTCATCCTTGGCAAGTTATAAAGCTATAAGACACGAGAATTGGAGACAGTCATGGTCATGTTGTTTTTCTGAATGGCTACATGATAGGGGCGGATTTAGGCCGTCTTCTGGGTCTTCCGGAAGACGGTCAGATTTTTAAGTTTACATTGACAGGTATCTAATGTTTTCTGTCGGAAGACGGTCAAAAATGGAGGATGGATTAACAAAGATAATTTAGAAGACTGTCAGAAAATATCTCTGGATCCGTCCCTGCATGAGAAAATGCAACTCTTTTGGATCATGGAAAGAACACCTGCAGGCTATTGGGTTGTACTCTACAGATGTATGCTTTTAAAAGCTTAACTAGCTTCATTTTGTTTTACATGTGCCCTGCCTGCTTTGAATTAGTCTGTTTCCCCACTTATTTTCAAGCCTTATTCTTATAACAGCTTCATAAATTCTAAGCTTTCATTTTGCTTTTGTATAGTTTTCCTTTGTTTGTTTTAATTTTCATCCTTAAATTCTTTGTATAATTTCTGTTCAGACACTTATATTACTTAATTTTTTCTTTCATCTTGTACTGATTTCCCATTAAATTCGCTTCTTCTTTTTCTTTCTTTCTTTCTTTCTCTCTATCCTTTCTTTTTCCTTTCTCTCCTTCTTTTAGCGCATAAGGCGCAATGTACCTTCAGTGCCTCGCACAAAGGATCTCCTTGAGGAGGACAGGATAAAGAAGGAGAAGCAAAAAGAAAAGCTAACAGCCAAGCTTCCAAAAGCACCTGCTTACAGAAGTAGAGTTACTGTAGTGGCGAGTAACACTACAAATAATACCCAGTCAGGCCCTTCCGAATATCGTGCATCCTCCCAGATGGGAGCGGGACACGATCCTCAGTCTGGCTCCTCCGGATATGATGCAACCTCCCAAATGGATGTGGGACACGATCCTCAACCCAGCCCTTCTGGATACTGTGCATCCTCCCAGATAGGAGCAGGACATGATCCTCAGCCTGGTTCTTCAGGATATCAGGCATCAGCCCAGAGAGAATCTGGATTTAGGAACATGGCTGATGAATTCAAACAGTTGGTCGGAAAGTATAACAACTTGGCCATCAGCATGGGAGTTCCAGTGAGAGTTGAAGAAAACAGCCAAGGGTCTGGGACTGAAGCTAATGTTCTTGGAGGAGAAGGTGGAGCAGTGAGAGGAGCAGAAGGCGGAGCAGAGGGAGGAGAAGAACATAGCAATACTGACATCCTGAGGGATGAATTCAACAATGCTTCCAATATGATGAAAAAAATGCAGACCATACATGAACTGTTGACAGGGGAGTATGAGGACATGGCTGACAGGTTCAAACTTTGGGAGGAAAGAGAACAGCAAAAACTGCGTGAGGCTACTTTAGCTCAGAACAACAGCAGCGGCTTAGTTACAACATTGCCCCCTATTGATGGTGAACAGAACCAGGCAGTGCTGCCCCCTATTGATGGTGAACAGAACCAGGCAATGCTGCCCCCTATTGATGGTGAACAGAATCAGGCAAGACTGCCCCCTATTGATAGTGAACAAAATCATTCAAGCCACGATGAACAGGGCAGCAGCAGCAGCAGCAGCAGCATAGCTGCAAAACTGCCACCTATTGACAGTGGACAGAGTCAAGCAAGTCAAGATGAAGAAGAAGACACTAGAAGGCAGCAAAGACACGCAGTCACTGTGAACAGCCTGAGATATCTGGTGAACCATGGTGTCCTCATGTACCAGATATCAGGGGACAAAGACCAACCTCTAGTGGTCTTACAGGGTGATGAACTGGAAGTCATTCTCCTTGGCCTACAGGGGGCAGTGCGGGCAGACCGTACATCAAGAGAGGGTCTGGCCCCTCAACCACTGGAGCCCTGTCCACCAGTTGTGCCTTCGACGCGTCAACAGCAACGCTTGAATACTGCACGTGGCTATAACGTTAGTACTAGTACTCAGAAACTAGGCTGCTTGCTTAACCTAAGCTCTTCTCTTTTGATTTATGTTTTTTTACTTTATTTAACTCCTTGAATTTTTAAAGTCCTTTGCTTAATTTGTGTACTTTGCTTTGTATTCACATTGATAGAGAGCTAACTTATGCTTGTAGTTTTAGCTGCATGCTTTTTGTATGCTATTCTCATACTTAATTTTTTATTATTTACTTAACACAACACTTAATTTTATCTACTTTTGCATGCTTTTTACCTCTCACCATGATTACAAGTTTGAGTTAAAGGTGATGAGTTTGATATAGAACATGCACCTTTGTATATTACAGTCTCCAGCTTCCAAGTCAGGAAAAAATATGGCAAGTCAATTTTTTCAATTCTGAATATGTTTCACTCTATTTTCCACTCACATTTATATATTCATTTCAGTACAAGTATTGTTTAAAAGGTTCCTATTTTAAGAACTAATGAATTAAAAATATACAGAAACTAAAAAAAATCTCAATTTTCCCCATTGAAAACATTGAGTCCTTACCATATTTTCTATAAGCTTTTGAAGAATATTACACAATAAGTTGTGATAATACTTACATATTTTTAAATCTGTTTTTAAACTTACAATGTAAGTGACATTATAATAACAGAAATATGTATTATTTTACTCATGTGCACATGTAGAATAATGTAAATCCATTTAATATATTTAGTTACAGGACTAAACTTGAAAAACTCTTCATTACCTTTGTCCAAAGTTTTATTTTTTGAAATTACCATTTTTTGAATAGGGAAAAAAAATAATAACAAAAACAAAATTTTCTGTTTCCTAGATAAAAAAATAATACCATTTTCATTTCAGGGTGGACCTAAAAAGAGCAACTGGCGAGCACAGCACCAGGAGTTTGTCAAAAACATCAGGAATGCCAGGGGGGTACAAAGGGCCTTAGAGACTGGTGCTCCACTTCCTCCTCCACCAGCACCCTCTATTAACCCAGGTTTGTGTGTGTGTGTGTGTGTGTGTGTGTGTTGGGCTGTGTATGTGACTATGTGTGTGACTGTGTGTGTGTGTGTGTGTCTGTGTTTGTGTGTGTGCTTGTATGGCTGTGTATGAGCTTGTGTATAACTGTGTGCGCTTGTGTGACTGTGTGTGTGTGTGTTATTGTGTGTGGGTGTGTATATTTATGCATGTGTGTGTATGTGTGCTTGTGTGGATGAGTGCATGCTGCTATATATGAACGTGTATGTGCATGTGTGTATTAATGTGCATGTGTGTATTAATGTGCATGTGTGTATTATTATGGCCATGGTTACATGCTGGTGTCTATGTATGTGTGTATACAAAGACGTCCAGGTATTTGATAACTTTCAAAATGAAAACATTGTGTGTATGCCTATGAGCACATGCTCATGCATGGGGAATGTCTCTCACCAGTTATGTTTTTTCAGCAAAGAATTTAATCAGCTGTATTATGCACTCAAAGTTGCAATTATAAAAGTTTGACAATAATCATTAAAGAGAAGAAAAAGATATTTTATAAAGTATGTGAAAGATATTTTCGGAACATATTGCATTTTTCATCAAATTGCTATTTTTATTTTCCTTCAGACTATGTGCAATGCCCACACTGCAGCCGCAGGTTCAATGAAAGCGCCGCGGAGAGACACATGCCTTTCTGCAAGGAACAACACGAGCGCATTGGAAACACTAAAAAACCTGGAGTCGCAGAAGCCAGGGCAAAGGTGCTCACCCGGACACAGGTACTTGAAATAGATTCTTTCATTTATTTTTTATTTATTCCTTAGAAAATCTCAAATGAGATAAAGGGGTTCTGGATTTATCCAGAAATGTACATATTTTTTGTGTTGTGGATGCTGTAATTAGTCGCATGCACTTCTGGATTTTTTTAATCAGTCCATTGTCATCTCTAAAGCTTCATCAGCAAAGATCATACAATGCTGTCTAATGAAAAAAGAAGAAAATATTATGTAGATGATAGATTAAATGATGTTTCTGATCTAATAATTTTACATTATTTTAGTATAAATGGCCATGCCAAAACAGTTTTAATGTGCCTTATTAAATAAAGTACATAATTCCAATATGTAATGTTTTTCATATAAGAATTTTTCATTATTTCAGTACAAAATGCCCTGCTCAAAGTAGATGGGCATTGTCTGGTCATAAAAGGAATAAAAAAATGACATGTTATAGAAATGAAATTGTAAAGCAAGAATCATTCATCATTTCAGTACAAAGTGCCCAAGCCAAAACAGAAGTCGGGTGCAGTAGCCCCCACCACACGCAGCATGATAACCCCTCCTGACAGAGAAGGCACCGCGTACGCAAGTCCTGCTGGGAAACCCCCCGCCAGCCGGCCTACAGCCACACGATCTGCTGGTACGTTACAGATTGGTTACAGATGTGTTACTGTAATAGATATGTTACAGATATGTTACAGATTTGTTGCAGATATGTTACAGATATGTTACAGATTTGTTGCAGATTTGTTACAGATTTGTTACAGATATGTAACTTTAGCAGATACATCACAGATATGTTATAGATTTGTTACAGATTTGTTACAGATATATAACAATATGAGTTGGATCCTCCAACTTCACTAGAAACTCTCCTTGCAGTAGAGATATCATTTCTTTGTGCTTTAGATCTTAGTATTTTTATTTTGTAAGTAATGTCACTGCTTTTTGTTTCAAAGGTTCACAAAGCTATAGTTTACACTCTTATTATGTTTTGTTTAATTCATTTCAGTAATTACAACAAATTTAATCAAAATTGATGGATTATTGCCTCCCTTTCCTTTTTAAATGGAAAAAAGATTATGTCTATTATACAGGAACAGAATGATTTATGAATGATTAAAAAACAAGATTTGGGCTCTTAAAAGATATTTCATTATTGTGAAATACTTCAGTGGTAATATTTTTAAAGAAGCTTGAAAACTCTGATGGTAATTCATTGGTGTATTCTATTGATAATGATCATGAGTTAAAAATTTTCACTTTCAACACAAAAGTGAAACTATGTGTGTGAGGTATAAAGCTTCATTTTTGTGTAGAAAGCAAAAAGTTTAAACTTATGATCATGTCAATTAAAGACATTTGAAAAAGTGAGATGCTTGAATTTTGGAATAATGACCCAATACTTTCTGGAAGAGAAAAAATACATCCAAAAAAGGGGGATTTTGTGCGAGTAATTACCATGATAGATCTTATTAGCATCGTTTTGTTTCTTTTTCTCTTGTTTATTTTTGCACTTTCTTCTCCCTTCCTCCAGCAGCTCCTCACCCACCTTCCACTGGTAGAACTACAACAGGTAGGTGAACACTTAGACCAGTTCACACCAAGACTTACTTAGACTTAGTTAGGAAGTGCACCAGTTGACATCACCAAAGTCTGTCACCAGTGAATTACTTTTGACTGTTAGCTACATGCATGATGTCACAGCTTTGACTTCTTTGAATTTTAAACCACATTTCAGGAAATGATAAAATGTTTGCTAAGTTTTTTCAAACACTTAATTTGGCCTTCTTTTCCTTTTCTTTTAACCAAAATGAAAAAAAGAAATAAATAAAAACTAAAATAATACAGGAATTGACCACCTGCCTCCTGTGTGGACCATGTGACATGCTAATGTGACCTTTGACCTTTTGTTTCAGGGTCTCGCTCAACTTACGACCCTGATGCTGCTGAGGCTAGACTAAGACAACAGTTAAACAGGGGCAAGACCAAAGACACACAGAACAAGGTAAGGCCAGTGTTTATCTGTTTATCTGTTCACATAAGGTCAAACTTAAAGCCTGCGAAGACATATTTAACATTAGGTCCAGCCAGTGTTGAAGTCAGTTCACATCAGGTTTAAATGAGATCTTTAAAGACATTTTCTGTTGAGTATGAGCAGTTTTTATCTATGTGCCCAAATAAATTTTAATGCCACATTTAGACCAAATTCATAATTCCATAAATTTATATTTGCAACATGTTAAATAATGTTTTTTTTTATTTTTTTTTTATTTTTTGTAACTGTCAAGGGAAAAAGATTTCTGATACTTATATAATTTTTATATTTTCATTTAATAAATTTTTATCTGTAACTGTCACTAGTGTCTTACTAATGAGGGAGTCACCCTCAGAACAGGAAGAAGTGCCAAAGATTATGCTGAAGCGCAAGCTTACGGGGAGACTGCTCGCGTGCAACGTCAACGCAGTGCAGGAAGTGCCGGTAGCACTGGTCGTGGAGGCCGATACGAACAGTCACCTACTTTTCAGAGCCGCAGGTATGTGGTTTATGTATGTTGTAGCTAGATATGTAGTGTTTACGGTAATTTCTCATTTAGATTGACTAGATATTAAATAATGTTATTATAGTGGATGAATATATAGCACAGATGTTTAACCTGCAAACCCTAAGGATACTGTGGAATACATAAGAACATAAACATGTTAGACTGTCCACCTTTCACATATATTGGATTAAGTCCATTTTATTTATAAAATACTTTAATTTTCACTTTTGTAATTGAATTTTAGTGACTAACTGTTAGTGATATTTTAAAAGATATTTAACCCAGCTTTTTTTTCTGATACAACATTTAAAATGGTGATTGGGAAGATTTCGGATGTGTGTGTGTGTGTGTGTGTGTGTGTGAGATAGAGAGAGAGAGAGAGAGGAGAGAACCTTATGAGCTGTCCTTTTCATATTAATCAAAGAGTTACTATTTACAGAGACATGGCACTTTCTGTTTGTCTTTTTGTACAGTTCTAACACAGCATGCATGTAATAATACAAATGGTACTAAGCTGATATATCAAAATCACACCGAATACTAATTCTTGCTTCTTTCATTCCTTTCTGTTATATAGCACTGAAGACAGGTGAGTCTTCTTTAACTCTCTTCTGGCTTTTTTCTACTTTAACTTCTACTAATGATAATGATAATGATATGTGTAATAGTCTAGTGTATGTCATATAAATATATATATGTCTTATGCATAATATCTGATGCATAATCTTCACTGCACTTTAATATTTGCAGCAATTTTTGCTTATGATTATAGCACAATAAAGAAGATAAACAAATGATAAAATATTTACTCTAAATTGCTCTCAGTTGTGCTTGGTAACCAACTTATAAGTTTTGTATCACACAGTTCTGTCCAGGAAACCAATGATTTGTTCAGTTAATATGATTCTATTATAATAATTTATTTAAAAAATTAAAAAATATCTTCAGGGTTCTCATGAATGGCCATTCTCCTTCCCCTCCGACCTCCTCCAGACCAAACTCTGGACGGAGAAGAATCATGGCACAGCACGCTGACAGTGGATACAGTGGCAGCATCAGTGATGGCGAGACCACAAAACTGTCCAAGTACTGCCACGAATGCGGCACAAAGTATCCAGTCGAGTCCGCAAAGTTTTGCTGCGAGTGCGGTGTAAGGCGGGTGAAAACCACCTATTAGACAATGTCATTTTTTTAATTTTTTTATTGTATGTTTTAGTCAGCATTGTGGGGATTTGAAAAAAGATTATTGTTTTGAACTTATAAAAATTATGAATTCTTATAATCTGCTTTAATACAAGGAAATTGAAAATTTATAGTTTTGGATTATCTATGTATAATAACAATGAAATCCTGCCATTTTTATTAATTATTTTTTGGTATTTATTTTTGAAATATTTAATATTCATTACACTTAAGGACGGCAAGAAAAAATATGCTAGAACTTGTTAGAGTGATATCATTGTTTCATATTACTATTGGTGCGGCAAAAAAAAATCTGGTCAATATTTTCAGTATGGCACACTGGTTTGGTCTTGAGGCATTTTAGATAAAGGTTAGAAAAAGAAAAAAACACCTTTATGTTAAGTACCTACATCACAGAAAAGTTATCTCTATTTTTTACTTTAAGAACCATGAAAATTAGTTAATAAGATTTATCAACCTCATTAGAATATTATTGTTTTTTTATTTATTTTTTATATATTTACCTAATTCTTTCTTGTGGCACATAAAAGTTATAGTTACAAAATCAGAAAACCTTATAAGCTGTAATGAAATGTGCATGAAATATATATATATATATATATATATATATATTGCAATATTGTTTGATATATTGGTTCAAGGCAAGACACATCATCAAGTTGACATAGCGGATAGTGGCAGTTTGTTTGCATGTAACACTTTTTGAGATATATACTTTCATACATCATGCATGGTGGCAAAAAATTAGATTAATCTGGCACATGGTTAGTTTTCCTACAGTATTCAACTGGTCAGTTTTAATTATAAAACTTTATTGCAGGGCAGTGAGGGTTAGGTGCATATCTGGATAAAATAATTATTTTATTACAACAATATGTAAAAATGCCTATTATGGCAGGTATAATGGAATGGCAGTTGGTTATGAAATATGCCAAAAATTGGTAAATTATATTGAGGGGATGGAAATATTAGAACCTTCGGCCTTCTCTTGTCCTGCTCATGGTCATTTACTGTCTACAATTTTGCACATTTGTAAAAATAATATGTCTTTTATATTCATAGCTAGAACCCAGGTCGGGTATGAGATAAATATCCAGGTGGAGGCAGGCAAAAGGAGCCACGTGGGGATTGGGATTGGTTTTATTTAATAGACACTGAAGAGCACTTGTAGAACATATTCTCATAGTGGCATTTTTATGGCCAACAGGGTGGACTGAAATGACTCCAATTCAAGCTGNCTTGAATGTACAACAGCAAAATATTATTTATTTATTTATTTATTTATTTATTTATTTATAATTGCAAAGTACATAATATTCATTTTTCAGTCACTGGTTATTTCTTTTTTCTTAGGAGGGTATTAAAGTATAAACATCATACAAAATCTGATAATCACTAATGTGACTCACAGTGTCACCTTATTAGAATGACCAATGAAAATAATCAAAACTTCTCACAGAATGATAATGACAAGGGTCCAATTTCAGGCTCGCCATGAAAAGATTTGTGCGAAAAATGCTTCCAAAACCAGGAAAGTGTTTGTATCTGGCAAACAGCGTGCCGCGGGCTCGGACATACCCATGGATAAAATTGTCAAACCTGGAGAAGTGCCTTCTCATGAGGTGAGTTTGGGGGTGACCCCTACCCCCCCCCCCCCCTTACCAACCCTTTTCCATTCTGTATCATCCATCATTCCACCCCTATATGAAACAAATATTTAGAGTTTGCTGAATGGCAATAGGCTGTGGGGAATCAGTGCTTGGCAAACTTGCTGCCCAATAGAAGAATTCCTGCTCACAGGATAGGTATGGTGATGAAAAATCCCTCACCCCACCTTCCTTAATATAGGGATTTGATACAGAGTTGGTGAATAGGCAAGTGTAGAAATATGTCAGACTGCTGGGTCTTTACTAGAGGAGGACTAGTCATTTTACCCAGGACTGGAGAGATAGTCATTTTACAGAAGAGGGATAGCTAAGATATTTGGTCTTACTTGTGGAGAAGGAGGGTCATTCTTGGCAAGTAATTAAGCTATAAGACACGAGAATTGGAGACAGTCATGGTCATGTTTCTCTGAATGGCTACATGAGAAAAGGCAGCTCTTTTGGATCATGGAAAGAACACCTGCAGGCTATTGGGTTGTACTCTACACATGTATGCTTTTAAAAGCTTTAAATACTAGATTGATATTGTTTTACATGTGCCCTGCCTGCTTTAAATTAGTCTGTTTAACCACTTATTTTCAAGCCTTATTCTTATAAAAGCTTCATAAATTCTAAGCTTTCATTTTGCTTTTGTATAATTTTCCTTTGTTTTTAATTTTCATCCTTAAATTCTTTGTATAATTTCTGTTCAGACACTTATATAACTAAATTTTTTCTTTCATCTTGTACTGATTTCCCTTTAAATTCGCTTCTTCTTTTTCTTTCTTTCTTTCTTTCTCTCTATCCTTTCTTTTTCCTTTCTCTCCTTCTTTTAGCGCATAAGGCGCAATGTACCTTCTGTGCCTCGCACAAAGGATCTCCTTGAGGAGGACAGGATAAAGAAGGAGAAGCAAAAAGAAAAGCTAACAGCCAAGCTTCCAAAAGCACCTGCTTACAGAAGTAGAGTTACTGTAGTGGCGAGTAACACTACAAATAATACCCAGTCAGGCCCTTCCGAATATAGTGCATCCTCCCAGATGGGAGCGGGACACGATCCTCAGTCTGGCTCCTCCGGATATGATGCAACCTCCCAAATGGATGTGGGACACGATCCTCAACCCAACCCTTCTGGATACCGTGCATCCTCCCAGATAGGAGCAGGACACGATCCTCAGCCTGGTTCTTCAGGATATCAGGCATCAGCCCAGAGAGAATCTGGATTTAGGAACATGGCTGACGAATTCAAACAGTTGGTCGCAAAGTATAACAACTTGGCCATCAGCATGGGAGTTCCAGTGAGAGTTGAAGAAAACAGCCAAGGGTCTGGGACTGAAGCTAATGTTCTTGGAGGAGAAGGTGGAGCAGTGAGAGGAGCAGTAGGCGGAGCAGAGGGAGGAGAAGAACATAGCAATACTGACATCCTAAGGGATGAATTCAACAATGCTTCCAATATGATGAAAAAAATGCAGACCATACATGAACTGTTGACAGGGGAGTATGAGGACATGGCTGACAGGTTCAAACTTTGGGAGGAAAGAGAACAGCAAAAACTGCGTGAGGCTACTTTAGCTCAGAACAACAGCAGCGGCTCAGTTACAACATTGCCCCTTATTGATGGTGAACAGAACCAGGCAATGCTGCCCCCTATTGATGGTGAACAGAACCATGTGAGACTGCCCCCTATTGATAGTGAACAAAATCATTCAAGCCACGATGAACAGGGCAGCAGCAGCAGCAGCAGCATAGCTGCAAAACTGCCACCTATTGACAGTGGACAGAGTCAAGCAAGTCAAGATGAAGAAGAAGACACTAGAAGGCAGCAAAGACACGCAGTCACTGTGAACAGCCTGAGATATCTGGTGAACCATGGTGTCCTCATGTACCAGATATCAGGGGACAAAGACCAACCTCTAGTGGTCTTACAGGGTGACGAACTGGAAGTCATTCTCCTTGGCCTACAGGGGGCAGTGCGGGCAGACCGTGCAACAAGAGAAGGTCTGGCCCCTCAACCACTGGAGCCCTGTCCACCAGTTGTGCCTTCGACGCGTCAACAGCAACGCTTGAATACTGCACGTGGCTATAACGTTAGTACTAGTACTCAGAAACTAGGCTGCTTGCTTAATCTAAGCTCTTCTGATTTATGTTTCTTTACTTTATTTAACTCCTTGAGTTTTTTTCCTTTTCACATTGATAGAGAGCTAACTTATGCTTGTAGTTTTAGTAGGTTTAACTGCATGCTTTTTGTATGCTATTCTCATACTTAATTTTTTATTATTTACTTAACACAACACTTAATTTTATCTACTATTGCATGCTTTTTACCTCTCACCATGATTACAAGTTTGAGTTAAAGGTGATGAGTTTGATATAGAACATGCACCTTTGTATATTACAGTCTCCAGCTTCCAAGTCAGGAAAAAATATGGCAAGTCAATTTTTACAATTATGAATATGTTTCACTCTATTTTCCACTCACATTTATTTATTCATTTCAATACAAGTATTGTTTAAAAGGTTCCTATTTTAAGAACTTATGAATCAAAAATATACAGAAACTAAAAAAAAATCACAATTTTCCCCATTGAAAACATTGAGTCCTTACCATATTTTCTATGTAAGCTTATGAAGAATATTACACAATAAGTTGTGATAATACTTACATATTTTTAAATCTGTTTTTAAACTTACAATGTAAGTGACATTATAATAACAGAAATATGTATTATTTTACTCATGTGCACATGTTAATAATGTAAATCCATTTAATATATTTAGTTACAGGACTAAACTTGAAAAACTCTTCATTACCTTTGTCCAAAGTTTTATTTTTTGAAATAACCATTTTTTGAATAGGAAAAAAAATAATAATAACAAAAACAAAATTTTCTGTTTCCTAGTTAATTAAAATAATACCATTTTTATTTCAGGGTGGACCTAAAAAGAGCAATTGGCGAGCACAGCACCAGGAGTTTGTCAAAAACATCAGGAATGCGAGGGGGGTACAAAGGGCCTTAGAGACTGGTGCTCCACTTCCTCCTCCCCCGGCACCCTCTATTAACCCAGGTTTGTGTGTGTGTGTGTGTGTGTGTGCTATTGTGTGTGTGTGTGTGTATTTATGCATGTGTGTGTATGTGTGCTTGTGTGGATGAGTGCATGCTGCTATATATGAACGTGTGTGTGCATGTGTGTATTAATGTGCATGTGTGTATTATTATGGCCATGGTTGCATGCTGGTGTCTATGAATGTGTGTATACAAAGACATCCAGGTATTTGATAACTTTCAAAATGAAAACATTGTGTGTGTGCCTATGAGCACATGCTCATGCATGGGGAATGTCTCTCACCAGTTATGTTTTTTCAGCAAAGAATTTAATCAGCTGTATTATGCACTCAAAGTTGCAATTATAAAAGTTTGACAATAATCATTAAAGAGAAGAAAAAGATATTTTATAAAGTTTGTGAAAGATATTTTCAGAACATTTTGCATTTTTCATCAAATTGCTATTTTTATTTTCCTTCAGACTATGTGCAATGCCCACACTGCAGTCGCAGGTTCAATGAAAGCGCGGCGGAGAGACACATGCCTTTCTGCAAGGAACAACACGAGCGCATTGGAAACACTAAAAAACCTGGAGTCGCAGAAGCCAGGGCAAAGGTGCTCACCCGGACACAGGTACTTGAAAAAGATTCTTTCATTTATTTTTTATTTATTCCTTAGAAAATCTCAAATGAGATAAAGGGGTTCTGGATTTATCCAGAAATGTACATATTTTTTGTGTTGTGGATGCTGTAATTAGTCGCATGCACTTCTGGATTTTTTTAATCAGTCCATTGTCATCTCTAAAGCTTCATCAGCAAAGATCATACAATGCTGTCTAATGAAAAAAGAAGAAAATATTATGTAGATGATAGATTAAATGATGTTTCTGATCTAATAATTTTACATTATTTTAGTATAAAAGGCCATGCCAAAACAGTTTTAATGTGCCTTATTAAATAAAGTACATAATTCCAATATGTAATGTTTTTCATATAAGAATTTTTCATTATTTCAGTACAAAATGCCCTGCTCAAAGTAGATGGGCATTGTCTGGTCATAAAAGGAATAAAAAAATGACATGTTATAGAAATGAAATTGTAAAGCAAGAATCATTCATCATTTCAGTACAAAGTGCCCAAGCCAAAACAGAAGTCGGGTGCAGTAGCCCCCACCACACGCAGCATGATAACCCCTCCTGACAGAGAAGGCACCGCATACGCAAGTCCTGCTGGGAAACCCCCCGCCAGCCGGCCTACAGCCACACGATCTGCTGGTACGTTACAGATTGGTTACAGATGTGTTACTGTAATAGATATGTTACAGATTTGTTGCAGATTTGTTACAGATATGTTACAGATATGTTACAGATTTGTTGCAGATTTGTTACAGATTTGTTACAGATATGTAACTTTAGCAGATACATCACAGATATGTTACAGATTTGTTACAGATATATAACAATATGAGTTGGATCCTCCAACTTCACTAGAAACTCTCCTTGCAGTAGAGATATCATTTCTTTGTGCTTTAGATCTTAGTATTTTTATTTTGTAAGTAATGTCACTGCTTTTTGTTTCAAAGGTTCACAAAGCTATAGTTTACACTCTTATTATGTTTTGTTTAATTCATTTCAGTAATTACTCAACAAATTTAATCAAAATTGATGGATTATTGCCTCCCTTTCCTTTTTAAATGGAAAAAAGATTATGTCGATTATACAGGAACAGAATGATTTATGAATGATTAAAAAACAAGATTTGGGCTCTTAAAAGATATTTCATTATAGTGAAATACTTCAGTGGAAATATTTTTAAAGAAGCTTGAAAACTCTGATGGTAATTCATTGGTGTATTCTATTGATAATGACCATGAGTTAAAAATTTTCACTTTCAACACAAATGTGTGTGAGGTATAAAGCTTCATTTCTGTGTAGAAAGCAAAAAGTTTAAACTTATGATCATGTCAATTAAAGACATTTGAAAAAGTGAGATGCTGGAATTTTGGAATAATGACCCAATACTTTCTGGAAGAGAAAAAAATACATCCAAAAAAGGGGGATTTTGTGCGAGTAATTACCATGATAGATCTTATTAGCATCGTTTTGTTTCTTTTTCTCTTGTTTATTTTTGCACTTTCTTCTTCCTTCCTCCAGCAGCTCCTCACCCACCTTCCACTGGTAGAACTACAACAGGTAGGTGAACACTTAGACCAGTTCACACCAAGACTTACTTAGACTTAGTTAGGAAGTGCACCAGTTGACATCACCAAAGTCTGTCACCAGTGAATTACTTTTGACTGTTAGCTACATGCATGATGTCACAGCTTTGACTTCTTTGAATTTTAAACCACATTTCAGGAAATGATAAAATGTTTGCTAAGTTTTTTCAAACACTTAATTTGGCCTTCTTTTCCTTTTCTTTTAACCAAAATGAAAAAAAGAAATAAATAAAAACTAAAATAATGCAGGAATTGACCACATGCCTCCTGTGTGGACCATGTGACATGCTAATGTGACCTTTGACCTTTTGTTTCAGGGTCTCGCTCAACTTACGACCCTGATGCTGCTGAGGCTAGACTAAGACAACAGTTAAACAGGGGCAAGACCAAAGACACACAGAACAAGGTAAGGCCAGTGTTTATCTGTTTATCTGTTCACATAAGGTCTAACTTAAAGCCTGCGAAGACATATTTAACATTAGGTCCAGCCAGTGTTGAAGTCAGTTCACATCAGGTTTAAATGAGATCTTTAAAGACATTTTCTGTTGAGTATGATCAGTTTTTATCTATGTGCCCAAATAAATTTTAATGCCACATTTAGACCAAATTCATAATTCCATAAATTTATATTTGCAACATGTTAAATAATGTTTTTTTTTTTTTTTTTTTTTTTTTAATTTAAAGGGAAAAAGTTTTTTTTTTTTTTTTTTTTTTATATTTTCATTTAATAAATTTTTATCTGTAACTGTCCCTAGGGTCTTACTAATGAGGGAGTCACCCTCAGAACAGGAAGAAGTGCCAAAGATTATGCCGAAGCGCAAGCTTACGGGGAGACTGCTCGCGTGCAACGTCAACGCAGTGCAGGAAGTGCCGGTAGCACTGGTCGTGGAGGCCGATACGAACAGTCGCCTACTTTTCAGAGCCGCAGGTATGTGGTTTATGTATGTTGTAGCTAGATATGTAGTGTTTACGGTAATTTCTCATTTTATAGTGGATGAATATATAGCACAGATGTTTAACCTGCAAACCCTAAGGATACTGTGGAATACATAAGAACATAAACATGTTAGACTGTCCACCTTTTACATATATTGGATTAAGTCCATTTTATTTATAAAATACTTTAATTCTCACTTTTGTAATTGAATTTTAGTGACTAACTGTTAGTGATATTTTAAAAGATATTTAACCCAGCTTTTTTTCTGATACATTTAAAATGGTGATTGGGAAGATTTCGGATGTGTGTGTGTGTGTGTGTGTGTGTGTGAGAGAGAGAGAGAGAGAGAAAGAGAGAGAGGAGAGAACCTTATGAGCTGTCCTTTTCATATTAATCAAAGAGTTACTATTAACAGAGACATGGCTCTTTCTGTTTGTCTTTTTGTACAGTTCTAACACAGCATGCATGTAATAATACAAATGGTACTAAGCTGATATATCAAAATCACACCGAATACTAATTCTTGCTTCTTTCATTCTTTCTGTTATATAGCACTGAAGACAGGTGAGTCTTCTTTAACTCTCTTCTGTCTTTTTCTACTTTAACTTCTACTAATGATAATGATAATGATGTTGATATGTGTAATAGTCTAGTGTATGTCATATAAATATATATATGTCTTATCATCTTATGCATAATATCTGATGCATAATCTTCACTGCACTTTAATATTTGCAGCAATTTTTGCTTATGATTATAGCACAATAAAGAAGATTAACAAATGATAAAATATTTACTCTAAATTGCGCTCAGTTGTGCTTGGTAACCAACTTATAAGTTTTGTATCACACAGTTCTGTCCAGGAAACCAATGATTTGTTCAGTTAATATGATTCTATTATAATAATTTATTAAAAAAATTAAAAAATATCTTCAGGGTTCTCATGAATGGCCATTCTCCTTCCCCTCCGACCTCCTCCAGACCAAACTCTGGACGGAGAAGAATCATGGCACAGCACGCTGACAGTGGATACAGCGGCAGTATCAGTGATGGCGAGACCACAAAACTGTCCAAGTACTGCCACGAATGCGGCACAAAGTATCCAGTCGAGTCCGCAAAGTTTTGCTGCGAGTGCGGTGTAAGGCGGGTGAAAACCACCTATTAGACAATTTCATTTTTTAAATTTTTTTATTGTATGTTTTAGTCAGCATTGTGGGGATTTGAAAAAAGATTATTGTTTTGAACTTATAAAAATTATGAATTCTTATAATCTGCTTTAATGCAAGGAAATTGAAAATTTATAGTTTTGGATTATCTATGTTTAATAACAATGAAATCCTGCCATTTTTATTAATAATTTTTTGGTATTTATTTTTGAAATATTAAATATTCATTACACACAAGGACGGCAAGAAAAAATATGCTAGAACTTGTTAGAGTGATATCATTGTTTCATATTACTGTTGGTGCGACTAAAAAAATCTGGTCAATATTTTCAGTATGGCACACTGGTTTGGTCTTGAGGCATTTCAGATAAAGTTTAGAAAAAAAAAAACACCTTTATGTTTAGTACCTACATCACAGAAAAGTTATCTCTATTTTTTACTTTAAGAACCATTAAAATTAGTTAATAAGATTTATCAACCTCATTAGAATATTATTGTTATTTTATTTATTTTTTTATATATTTACCTAATTCTTTCTTGTGGCACATAAAAATTATAGTTACAAAATCAGAAAACCTAATAAGCTGTAATGAATTGTCCTTGAAATGTGGATAGATTTATATATATACAAACAAAATTTTTTGATATGTTGGTTCAAGGCGAGAGACATCATCAAGTGGATAGTGGTAGTTTGTTTGTATGTTACACTTTTTGAGATATATACTTTCATATATCATGCGTGGTGGCAAAATATTAGATCAGAATCTGGTACATGGTTAGTTTTCCTACAGTATTCAACTGGTCAGTTTTAATTATAAAACTTTATTTCATGGCAGTGAGGGTAGGGTGCATATCTGGATAAAATAATTATTTTATTACGACAATTTATAAAAATGTCTGTAATGGCAGGTATAATGGAATGGCAATTGGTTATGAAATATACCAAAAATTGGTAAAATATATTGAGGGGATGGAAATATTAGAACCTTCAGCCTTCTCTTGTCCTGCTCATGGTCATTTACTGTCTACAATTTTGCACATTTGTAAAAATAATATGTCTTTTATATTCATAACTAGAACCCAGTTTGGCTGTGAGATAAATATCCAGGTGGAGGCTGGCAAAAGTAACCAGGTGGGGATTGGGATTGGTTTTATTTAATAGACACTGGAGAGAACTTGTAGAACATATTCTCTCATTGTGGTATTTTTATGGCCAACAGGGTGGACTGAAATGACTCCAATTCAAGCTGGTGGGCACTCATGGCACCTCTCATTGTAGTGTTTTCTGGACAATAAGGTAGGTGAGAACACCTTGATGTCCAGGTGGAGGCTGTCAAACAACCAGATGGGGATTGGGATACGTCCAATAGACACTGGTGAGCACTCATGGCCTCCTGTTATAGTTTTCTGGACAATAAATTAGGTCAAATAAGCTTGATGTTTAGGTGGAGGGTGTCAAACAACCAGATGGGAATTGGAATGGGTCCAATAGAAACTGGTGAGCACTCATGGCACCTCCTGTTATAGTGTTTTCTGGACAACAAGGTAGGTCAGAACACCTTGATTTCCAGGTGGAGGGTGTCAAACAACCAGATGGGGATTGGATTGTGTTCAATAGATACTGGTGAGCACTCATGACACCTTACATTGTAGTGTTTTCTGGACAACAAGGTAGGTCAGAACACCTTGATGTCCAGGTGGAGGGTGTCAAACAACAAGATGGGGATTGGGATGGATCTAATAGATACTGGTAAGCACTCATGGCACCTTCTGTTGTAGTTTTTTGGTCAACAAGGTAGGTCAGAACACCTTGATGTCCAGGTGGAGGGTGTCAAACAACCAGATGGGGATTGGGATGGATCTAATACAAACTGGTGAGCACTCATGGCACCTCCTGTTGTAGTGTTTTCTGGACACCAAGGTAGGTCTGAACACCTTGATGTCCAGATGGAGGGTGTCAAACAACCAGATGGGGATTGGGATGGGTTCAATAGAAACTGGTGAGCGCTCATGGCACCTTCTGTTGTAGTGTTTTCTGGACAACAAGGTAGGTCAGAACACCTTGATGTCCAGGTGGAGGGTGTCAAACAACCAGATGGGGATTGGGATGGGTCCAATAGAAACTGGTGAGCACTCATGGCACCTTACATTGTAGTGTTTTCTGGACAACAAGGTAGGTCAGAACACCTTGATGTCCAGGTGGAGGGTGTCAAACAACCAGATGGGGATTGGGATGGGTCCAATAGAAACTGGTGAGCACTCATGGCACCTTACATTGTAGTGTTTTCTGGACAACAAGGTAGGTCAGAACACCTTGATGTCCAGGTGGAGGGTGTCAAACAACCAGATGGGGATTGGGATGGGAGCAATAGAAACTGGTGAGCACTCATGACACCTCACATTGTAGTGTTTTCTGGTCTGCAAGGTAGTTCAGTACACCTTGTTTTCCAGGTGTAGGGTGTCAAACAACCAGATGGGGATTGGGATTGGTCCAATAGAAACTGGTGAGCACTCATGACACCTCTCATTGTAGTGTTTTCTGGACAACAAGGTAGGTCAGAACACCTTGATGTCCAGGTGGAGGGTGTCAAACAACCAGATGGGGATTGGGATGGATCTAATAGAAACTGGTGAGCACTCAGGGCACCTCCTGTTGTAGTGTTTTCTGGACAACAAGGTAGGTCAGAACATCTTGATGTCCAGGTGGAGGGTGTCAAACAACCAGATGGGGATTGGGATGGGTTCAATACAAACTGGTGAGCACTCATGGCACCTTACATTGTAGTGTTTTCTGGACAATAAGGTAGGTCAGAATACCTTGATGTCCAGGTAGAGGGTGTCAAACAACCAGATGGGGATTGGGATGGGTTCAATACAAACTGGTGAGCACTCATGGCACCTTACATTTTAGTGTTTTCTGGACAACAAGGTAGGTCAGAACACCTTGATGTCCAGATGGAGGGTGTCAAACAACCAGATGGGGATTGGGATGGGAACAATAAAAACTGGTGAGCACTCATGACACCTCTCATTGTAGTGTTTTCTGGACAATAAGGTAGGTCAGAACACCTTGATGTCCAGGTGGAGGGTGTCAAACAACCAGATGGGGATTGGGATGGGTCCAATGATGGGGATTGGGATGGGTCCAATAGGAATTGGTGAGCACTCATGGCACCTTCTGTTGTAGTGTTTTCTGGACAACAAGGTAAGTCACAACACCTTGATGTCCAGGTGGAGGGTGTTAATATTCAGGAGGGTTAGATATGGGTGCAATAGAAACTGTTTTTCCATTCATTCATTTATAACCTATCAAAACTGCCTTTCTCTTCAGTTGCTCAATACAATTTTCCTTCCATCTTTGACCAATCATGTTTGCATTTCCATCTGTGAACACAATTGGTCACAAGTACCTTATTATCAATGACATACCACAATTGCCTTTTATCCATATCTGATCACAGTTTGCTTATCTGTAACCAGTCACAGTGAACCTGCATGTGATCAGTCACAATTTGCCTTATCCTATGTGACCAATTACAATGAGTTATATCTGTGTCCAATCATAATCACTTTTATCTTTGACCAATCAGAGTTGCCTTTCCATCTGAAACCAAGCTAAACTATATTGCCTTGCTTTATGTGACCAATCACAGTGGGTTTTCCATATTTTACTGTTCACAGATGCCTTTCCTTCTGTTCATTTATAATCACATTCCTAGCCATGTCAGGAGTTTCTTACTTGCTTTTCTTTGAAATTGGAAAAGACATTAAAACTTCTCAGGTAGACAGTAATAGAGGCCAGAGGGCAAGAGGTCAGAGGTTAAGTGTTTTATTTATTTCAATTAGACTCTCCAGAACAAGTGACATCTGTCATTCCATCCTGTATATGTTACACAATGCCCACCGATCTGCCAGTTTTTTTTTCTTTTTTTTTTTTTTTGTTTTTTTTTTTTTTTTTGTATTATTTTGGAAACTAGCCATGTTGCCATTTCATAATGTAAACAGTGCAAGATTTCAGTTGTTAGCTTTTGTGAAACAGCATTGTGGACATTGGTCACTATGTCAGTTTTCAAAAGCTAAACAATGATTTACCCTTCATGTAAACAGTGCAAGATTCTAGTATATCTTGTAAATCAGCATGATAAACTAAGTATAATATCTCAGTGACCACCTGTAGCAGACAAATATCATCCAATAAATTTCATTGAACTTACAGAACAATCCATCCATGAGAAATTAATTCATACAAGATGTTTTTGACTTACCACACATTGTTAGGCAACTATGTAGCAGAGACATCTTTAATGTAAATCAGGATCTTATTTTTAGTGCATATAACATACAGGAAGTAGTTTTAGATTTGTCGGAATTTGAATGATCTTATCACAAAACATCCTTAGCCTTTACAACATATCTAATTAAAAATAATGTGAACATTTGTATGAATTACCCACTTAACATTTAGACATTTTTGTCAAGCAGTGCATTGTGCCATTCGATTTATGTAAAAATTCAGTTGTTCAGTCAGTTTTGGGCTCAATTTCATCTTTTAGTAAAATTGTTTTATTATATGAAATCATACTTGTTAAGGCAACATTTTGTTTGTCACTTTATGTCATTTATCATTATTTGTTGGAAATATTAATGGTAAAAAGTGTTTTTCCATGGTTGCCAGATCAGATTCTACAGCTTGAGCATAGGACATCAATTATTATTACGCCTTAATATAAATTCTAGCATGTAGTTTTTTTTTAAATCTAGGCCTTTGAATAAGTTCTTAAACCATTATCTATACATATATATATACACATTACCAACTGTGATGCCACATATATGCCTCTCTATTGAAATATTTAGCCGCTTATTTATGTATGAAATCTCAAACGTCCATTGTTAAGTTTTATACAAATTGCAACACAATACCCACAAAGATTGTTGTTGATGTAACAGGTTCTCTCTATACTTTTGTACATACCTCAAACATGACAAACTATTGTATATAGCTGTACAACCATACTGGATAGACAAAAAAATGTCAATATTTATAATAAACTATTTTTGTACAATACAAATGTGTGGGTGTTTGTATTTTATTATTTTATTTGAAAGATGACAAGTGTTATTTATGGGAAAATGTTGACTAAAAGATTCTGAGATAAATCTTCTGTTAATTAAAAATTAACTTTGACAGGGTCACATTTCAGTCACTTGAAAAAAAATGAGCCATATTTTCTGACATAGTGACATCAAGGTGATTAAAACCTTAAAAAGCTACTTAACAGATTCCAATTATGTAATTGCCATGACAAAAGTACATCTTCAACTTCAAATAAAACACACAACTGATCTTCGATTCTTTTTATTTGCCATAATATTATATCGACAAATGGGACACATGTCTGACAAATATGCTTCATATTTTAAAACGAAAAAAAAAATCATTTTGGCTAACTGCACAATATTTTTGCACTACTCAGATAATAAAAAAATTTACCAAGAAGACAGACAACTTTATACAGGAAGCCAAAATAAAATATTCAGGACAATGCTGAAATATCACCTGTCAATATCCAAATATTTGGTTATTTGCCATGTTTTGTTTGTAAATAGCCACAAACAAACAACATACAATTGTGTTTTATCATTTTCCCCATACTTTCAGAGCTGACTTTTATCCATCTTGAACGAGCACACACTTACCAGTCCATCTCATCTTGCATGGCAGTTCCATCTATATTTGATATTCATTATACCTTACACAAATTCACTTGACAACACAAATAATTTTCTCCATTTTTCTCTCCAAATATCCATGCAACAATGTGATCATTTCCTCATGCCGTATAGTGCCATCTACAGCTGTATTATAAGCAAAACCTATGAAATATGCTTTCAGGAAAGAGGTGACTGTTATCAGCGTAAGTTAGCCAATATTGTGGTGGACCACACCTGCAGATTGTTTGTTGGTCTTGTCATGTGCATCAATGCCACCTATGATTGTGATGACACCGGGTTTTCTGTGGTGCTAGATGGTTTCTGTTCATCCTCTTTCATCTTCTCAAACATATCGTGCTTCCATTCTGAAATAAACACAAAAAATAGGGAAAAATAAATAGATGAATGAATCATGACCAATAATGGGGAATTATCTATTGCTTTCTATACCCACACATATCCCAGCAAAGCCATGTTGTTTTTTAGTCTTGTTTGATATCAAACAGTGCCAACAGCCTCCTGTTACTAATTGATGACTTTCATAAAAATCTTCCAAAGCAACTTTCAGTCTCCTACATTTTAAACTCATTTATCCATTCCCAATTTTACACTTAGAACTTTGATCAAAAAGCACTGACCAACACTGTCTGTACATATAAAATACACAATAAGGGAACAAAAATATAGTCTAAACATGACTACAAACCTCTATCTCTGTCTGCTCCTCCCACTCTGTCCCGGTCTCTGTCCCGATCCCTATCCCGCTCTCTGTCCCGATCCCTATCCCGATCTCTGTCCCGGTCATCATCTCGCCATCTAGATTGATTCCTGTCTCCTCTGTAACCAGTATTGTGATATCCCCGCCCACGGCCTCTATCTCCTCGTCCCCTGAACCCACCACGCCCGCGATAGTCACCCCTTCCACGGAAAAAGCCCCGTCCTCTTCCTCTTCCCCGCCTTTCCCAGTAGTCAAACTCCCCTCGATTGTCATGCTGGAAAAAAATATTTAAAAACTGTTTGTTGTAGGTGTTAGCAAAATAGTTATAACAAGAATACAAAACCTAGGTCTGAAGGTTCTAAAATAATAATGTCAAAGTCTACAGTTTAACATAGGATTTGGGAAAATAAGAATGTTATAATTCTAAACTGAATTTCCTAATTTTTACTTCTAAGAGGAACTACAATTTTAAAGCCTAGAAGTATTGGATTTTTTTAACTTCATGAGCATTTCCTGCTTTTAAATAAACTTCCTGCTAATAAATGAACATCTGCTTCTCTGACCTCATAGTAAGAAGATCCTTTTGGTATTAGCTCAGGGTTTTCTTTCCACGGTTCGTACACACCTTTGTCTGAAATTATTAAGTTGAATAAAAAAAATATAACTGACTGAAAAAAGAGAGAGAGAGAGAGAGAGAGATTTCTCAATAAACAAACAAGTAAATAAAAAATAAATGTTAAAGAATTTTAAACAGCATCCACCAGATATATTATCAACTAAAATGACAGTTGGGTGTGCATTTTACTATACCTGGACGTTGTGCAAAATCTGGCAAAGGCTCTTGTGAGCTGTTTGCTTGCTGTAGTAGTCTCTGAACTACATCTGCAATAAGTTAAAACACAATCAATAAAATAATTATAATAAAGATAAAAGTCAGAATGATAACAAAACAAAAATTTAATGATGGAAATAATAATATATGTTAATAATAATAATAATAATACGTGTTTTAAAAAGGAAAGAACAAAAGAAAGGAATCTAAAGTTATGTAGGGCAGTTTATGTAATTATTCATTGGCTGGGGGGGGGGGGATATTACACAATGCAACCAGCTTTAAATTTATTTAATTTGGTTTACTTGTTCCTTATCAGAAGCAAGTTGCAGAATGGCAGGGAAAACTTAAATGAATACGAAATGAACACGAAATATCTTAATTGAATGCCAAATGAACTGTGCAAGCATGTCAATGGAAATAGGCACGAAACTAGGCCCAGTCTTATCATTTGTGGAAAGGTGAATGGATTTTGCATTGTGTCAGAAACAGATATCAAACTTTTATATTTTCCTTACTGGACATTTACTCATTTCTTACATATCTTTAAACATCAGACCCTTTTCCTTACCGCTCTGATATCCCTTCTCTCCTGGTCTTTTCTCTTCTCTACTACCAAGACGTTGTCTGAAATACATTTATCAACAGTATGCATGACACTTATCTGCTCATTAACTACGTCACAGAGGATATCAGACACGAGTCTAGGTTTAAAAAAAAAAAAAAAAAAAAAACTCTGAACATTCATCATGGGACCCAACACCTAACCTTGACGAACCTCAGGAACCATCAGAACTGAATTTTAAAAAATGGAATTTGGCTTTTCCACAGAAAAAGCTCATCTCAGAACAAAACACACATAAAGACACACCTAATATCAGATGAGGTCTCCTCTCTCTCCGACCCAGTGCGCCTCTTTGATAGGCTATGTCTCAAATCACCATGTTTGATGTCAGGCCTGTAAATAATCAAGAGAAAATTTTAGTACTGGGGGAAAAACTAACAATACTACAAGCAAATAGAAAGATAATATCAAAATAATAATTTTGATAATAATGCTGACTAAGCCTGTAGGAAATATGCACTCTCTTGTTATTTATGAAATTAATAAAATGCATCAGCACAACTGAAAAAAAAAACAAAAAAACAGTAAAAGTATCATTTAACAAGAAAGGGGTTATTATAAAAGTTGTGTGGACACCCTGCGCAAGTGATTACAATTGTCAAGCATGCCTGCCCAGAAAAATTGCTGACATGGTTTCCTGCGCTGGTTTCAAATACCTTAGGGAAGGTGGGGGATTTTAGTAAAGCCTCTTCCAAAAAGTTAATTATAGGGAGGCAAGTAAGTTTGGGAGAGCACTTGGATAAAAATCTTCTTGTCAACCCCTGTTAGACCTCCCTTACCTCATCCTTGTTTCTTGTTTGGAACCTCTGAACTCCCTCTGAAAGACTGTGCCTTTATCTCTCCTGAAATACACAATTAAGTCACTAATAATTTAATTACATGTCTTACAGGTTCATCAGGCTGACAAATTTCAAGATTGAGGATGGTTGTAAATTAAATGAACTGAAAGATAGTTTGACTACTAATATTTGAAGAAAAAAAAACTCTGGTTCACCAATTTTAGTGTTGTCCCCTTGCTTGCAAAGACTTAAGAGGACACTAATCACTAACACACAAACTCATCCACAAAAAAATTATTTCTTCCACACAACTGATAAACACAATATTTTAACCACTCATTTTCTAAAACTGACCTCTTAACCAAAAGAGAAATAATCAGAAGGAAAAATCTACTCATGATAAGGGAAAAAAAAATTTTTTAATTGAACCCCTGCCCTGTGGTTTTACCCTTACCTCCTCCTCTGAGTGTCTTCCCAGACAGTGGCAACTGCCACCCGCATGCTTTTTCCGTCCATCTCATCATCTCTCTTTGGATAATTAACATCATCTAGCTCTTCCTCCAGTTTTGCTCTGGACAATCTAGCTGCGTAGTCATCATGGCGATCCACCTTGGAAACTTGTATAATACGCGTCTCTTCAACGTCATCTTGAAGATCTCCTGATATTTTCCCTATCAACTCTTCTCTATCGAAAATCGGCTTAGTTCCTTCTACAGCCCTGCGCACAATGGAAACATTTAATACATCATAACGCTTGCGTGCAACCACGGGAGACTCTCCTCTTACATTACGATGGATTCCGATTGTGATATTCTCATCAAGATGAAGGGTCGTGAGCCCGAGTTGACATCTTTAAATCGGCTATCTAAGAGTGTTTTTGTGCTGCCAAAGTTGGGTGCGCGCACTGTGTAGGCATCACCAGGGGCGAATGGACTGCGTTCGCGAGGCAGAACTTCAGCAGGAATGTGTTCAACAGATCTATTAGCTCTTCTTGAATCAGGTGACTCTCTTGACCTGCCACCTGGTGGTGACTGTTGTCGTCTCTTTTGTGGTGAGGGTGATATATTTCGTTGAATTGGTGATCTGTCTCGCGGCTGAGGGGTGCGCTTCCTCTTGGGTGGAGGCGACCTTGACCTATTTCTTTGTGTTGGTAAACCATGGCGCAGTGACCCAGATGTGTTTAGATTACGATTAGGTGATGACTGTGAGCGATCACGTACTGATAAAAATAATTAGAAAAATTTTTAAAGGGGAAACAGATACTTCAAAATACCATAAACAGTATCATTTGGGGGAGGGGGGGGCAAGGAAAGGAAAGGAAAGAATAATACTTAAGATGAATAACTGCTATATATTTTTGTGGACTATCTTAGGATTCTTCTGAACAAAATTAATGGTCAGATAAATTATAAATTTGGAAAATCAGCTATGCAATGCAGACTTAGTGATATTGCTCTGAGAGCTTTTAAGATTAACAAACCCCGATAAATGTATTTAATGTGCTGAAATGGGCTACTACTAACACTGAGAGAAAAAACTTGGTTACTGTAATCTCAATGTCTTCAAAGGGCTTCATTTCAATCTCAAGGTAATCAGACTTTAAGATTCAAAGTGAAGTGGAACATTGTAGACTAAGTCAGTTTGAGCAGGTTAAAAAAGGTTAAAGGTTACAAAAAAAGATTTTTTTCAAAAAAAAAAAAAAATTCACTTCAGCCCCATTCACTAACCTTTGTCTTTGCTTTTCTGTCCTGAACCTTCCCTTGGAGACCTGAAGGGGATATTTTCAAATTAGACAGCAAAGCTAGCAAATATTCAGGTACTACAGAGAAACTGAGATGCTTTCCTTAATTTTGAGACCTGTGAAAAATTGTCAAAATTCTATAGTAGAACTGGTGAATATAATAATACCTTAATGCAAACAGGTTATCAGTTTAATCAAAAATTAACTGACAAAACAAATTTCTTTTCCATTTTGAAATAACTTGTGGAGATGTCACTCAAATTTAAATCATACTACGTGTCATTTTGATCAGTATCAACACAAAATTCTTTCCTTTCACAACCATCCTTTTCCTTTTGGCTGACCTTTGACCTTACCTTGACCTCCCTCTCCTAGCCTCAGATGATTTGCCTGAAACATTCTTCCTGTCTCTTGATCTGGACCTTGACCTTGAACGTGACCTTGGCCTTCTTGCAGGAGAGGCTCTTCTACAACAACAACAACAACAATATTAATAATCATAATCATCATCTGCATACAGTCACAATATACACATACAACTTAGTATCAACATAACCTTAGCATGGAATGAGAATATAAGACTGAGTTGTACATTTTTTCTAATATCAAACACTTTCTGCTAATACTGTAGTTTACATATTACAAGGACTGTTTCATAAAAAAACCTTCAGATTCAGCTTCAAGATAAAAACTTTTTGTCTGCAAAGCCACCTGGTGTAGTATTTCACTAATTGAGAGGACTTTTACTCCTAAAAATTTGGTCAAAGCAGGCTTAAACTTTTGGTCTAAAAGTTAAGACCAAATTCTGGTTTTCAGTTCCTCTGTGAAACCTTCCCCAGGTGTAAATAAGGCTCCTCACCGCCCTCTCCCAGGTGACCCCGACTTTTGGGGCGACCTTCTTCTGCCTCTGTTATCTTTACGGTAATAAGGGGACGGTGTCCTGAAAATACGAAAATGTAACTAAGGCACATTAAGGCACACTTTGGTTATAATGGGCCAGGATACAGTATTATTTAATTTTTATTTATTTTTATTTTAAACTGGTTCAGAGAAAGGCACAAAAATGTTGATGCAAAAATTTAGACCAATTTTGGCAAAACCAGCTTCTTATTTTGCTGGATAAGACTATATATATTGACAGACAATAAAGTGATACTAGACAAAAAGAAATATGTCTTTTATTGAGCAGCAGACCATGCTGGTTTGGTTACAGTAAAAAGTAAGTTTTGAAAATCTGATTAATACAGCACCAGATGCTGTCTCATCTAAATCACCTTTTTCTTGATCTGGACCTTGATCTTGATCTACTACGGCTCCTACGACAAAACAAAAAGCAATAAGATCTTTTCTTCAGTTTGATTACAATACAAATATTCAGTACAAAATAAGACTGCATTCCAAGAGATTTAGATCGATCCATCCAGATCGACCTAACTCCCTGGGGGTTCACGGGGGGTTCACGACAGTTAATTACCCCTTTACAGCTTTTAGTAGATAGACATTTAAGCCGGCTAAGCTGACAGTAATCTAGTGAGACTCCCCACGGGGATAGATCAATCTAAAATCTGTGGGAATGGGGTCTAAATGTTATTAGTGCAGTGAATTCATGCACTGACATATTCAGGTTAACACTGCCATCTTATTCCTGCTGTACAGGAATTTTAGGGAAAAAAATGAGGCACTTTGGGGCATTTTGCAGATACTGCATTTTAAATTTGAGGTCACCTGGATCATGTTCCATGATATGTGTTTTTAAATAGCCTTCCAATTGTTTGTAAACTTTAATCTCAATTTCAGTACTTTGACCCAGGTTAAATCACTGCTAATAGTTTTCAAATTAAATAAAATATTGTGTGTGTTTTATTACAACAGAAAGGCATGGCTAATGTTTTATAATGTAGATATAATTAATAGTAAAATGCTTAAGCTAATAAATTCGGAAAAAACATACATATTTTCAAGATAATTTGCTTTAAAACCAGAACGTGTAATTCACAAAACCATTTAAAATACGCTAATACACTTTATCAACTTACTGTTACTTATAGGCAAAGAATCACTGTTCATTTATGCATTTATATCTATTACATCCTTTGGACCCAAGACCAAGTTGCAAACCAGTGCCCGTGAGCAAAAGACAAGTGCAGCAGTCTCTAACCTAGACAGCTTAACTTACTGGAACCTTGTACTAGCCTAGAAGTATACACCCCCTTTAAAATATCTTAATTTTCTCCTACTGTAGACTATGAAATCAAAAGAATTATTCTCCCAAAAAGGAACGCAAAATTTTGAAAACGTCCAGTTTTCTATCGATTATATCTAAACTGGCGTTCGGCTGTTTAGTTTCAGTCCGATTTCAGGCAGCTGTTGTTAATTTTACCTTGAAGATGACGACCGGCTTCTGCTCCGCCTAGGCATCTTGATCTTTCAGCATAGAAACGACCCAGCGATTTCAATTACTCCAATGCTTTACAAGATAAACAGGTGCAATTCAGCAGTGAAAATTGCTTAACGTGGTTGTTAATTTGAGAAACCAACGCAGTAAACTGGTAAACGTGCCTCTCACACCTCCATCTTGGAGTTTCCTAAATAAGAGCCAATCAAAACACTTGTTGTATTTCATGCATGTCATGAGTCTTTGTTTATTTTTCAACAAAGCAGTATGTTTGTGTTTAAAATAAAGGAATGTGATAAATGATGTTCCAGTAATTGTTTTTGTAGGATCTTAAACGAGCTACAATTTCATTTTCCATCGATGCATACACTAGAAATTTCGTGATCGCATTTTTTTTCGACCGAAATGTATTTGAATGAAGGATTTTGATTGGCTGAAGCAAAACCGCGACTACGTCACATCTAGCACAGCTGTCGAACAAAACATAGTGGCAAGCAACAAGAAAGACAGAAGTCCAACAGTGTGTGGTGCTCTCTTCTGCAAGGTTCCACAAGGTTGAGAGGTAAGTTTTGTCTCTTTATTAAGGCTAGGGATATAAACTTGCACTGCGATGCATACTTGCAATTCAGGTTTTCAGATTTTTGTGTGCAAAGGCTGGAAGTGGAAGGCTATGCATTTTCGTATTTATTATTCATTCGCAAGCCGAATCAATATTTTGCTGAAGTGAATTTGCTTTGTGTGCTGTTACCGGTCCACGTGCATTGGCTTCCATTGTGTATACATGCTTCAAAATGTATAATGAAGCTTAGTGGAAAAACTGAAAAGTATTTCTCTAGACTCTTAACTTCCAAATTAAAAAAGCACGCCAATATTAAAATTTGTATAAATAGACTCAGTCTACACTTTTGTCAAATTAAAAAGATAAGTGAGTTCGAATTGTGCCAGAGTTGCCCTGATTTATGGGTAGACCAAGACATCCATATAGCACCACTCATGGAACCAGTGTTCAAAAATAATCACAATAATAATCAAATAAATAAACAATTGCTGAATGGATCAGTTTATACAACAACTATAACCAGCATATTGCATATTGCATTATGAATATGATATTAATATATATATTAGACCATTTTTATGTACAGACACAGATGTGTCTGTACATATTGCCATCACCTGCGTCTGTCGTCGCCGTCGCCGATGGCGATGCCGATGCCGATGCCGTCGCCGTGCACNTTTTTTTTTACCCCCCCCCCCCCCCCCCCCGGCCCAAGATTTATCTTTTTTTGCTGTTTAATCACAAATGTATGCCTTCTGATCCAAACCCGATTTGCACTACAAAATTTTGTATTGTCATTTATCATACTTTATGCATTTCATTATTACAAACAATTGCTTTGTGAATATATCCTTGTGATTTGTCCAAACAGAATGAGCCATTACAGTAAAGATTTCATTTTGACATATTATAACTATCTTGACAAAAAGTTGCTCAAAACATTGAAAAATTATAATATTCTAATAAGTAAGGTATTAAAATTTAAGAATATTTATTGTAGAGCAAGATGAGAATGCTGTTTACGCCTTTGGCGTGACAGGTGAGAACACATCTCCAGTAATTCATTCGCCTGACAGGTGAGAACGTGTCTCCAATTTTGATCGAGTCGGTTGATAAAAGTCGGGCACAGTGTCATGCATTTAGAAGGTGTTGGGGAACATGTTAATTTAGAGACGTCAGAAAGTACAGCCAATGAGGGAGGGCTTGTTTGCGTTGGTTTTGTTTTTCTCACAAATCCCAGGACATGTAAATACTGATGTGGAGAACTGAAAGGAGACTTGTAACTTTATAACCAGTCAAGTTGAGGTAGGAAAGATAGATGAGAATGAAAGGTGGGAAAGATGGGCCTAATAATTGTACAAGCTGTACCGTGTGTGTGTGTTTTTCTCTCTCTCTCTCTCTCTCTCTCTCTCTCTCTCTCTCTCTTCAAAATGCACAGAATAAGTCCTGAAAAAATTATCCTAAACTGATGTCAAAAGAAACAATTGGGCATGTTTAGAAAATTATTTTTGTCATAGCATTCAGTAAAGCAGAAAGACATTGTCATATACATAAAATATTATTATTGCTGGGTTTGTGAGTGGTTGAACCACATCCTATATGTTGTATAATTTGGTTCAGATAAGACAAAACATTTCTGTTTTTTAAATATGTATTTATGACTGTGGAGTAATAAGACTTGCTTCCATCCAATAAACAATTTGAGAAAATGGAAAAATTTGGTAGATTTTTTATATTTATAGAACAAATTTATACAAATTAACATGTTTGAAAATATACAGTGCTTGAGGTTGATAGCAGGAGTGGTGTTATTTGAGGTTTTGATTGAGGTTAAAGGTGTGAAAGTTCAGATGTTTGTTTGTTTGTTTGTTTGCTTTTTCAGGTGTGAAAAAATGAAAAAAATGGTAGAAGGTTCTCCAATGCTAAATGTAAAAAAATGTAATATGTTGTGTTCCTACCCATATCTAACGCGGGTGTGTGAGAGAGAGAAAGAGAAGCACTTGTTGCCCCAAATGAATAAGAGGGTTCATGTCCCAAAATGTCTTGGAAAGGTTGAAGAGTTCAAGCTCTCCTGTCATAAAGTCATCAAGGATGGAAGGTCACGTCCCAAAGAGTTATAGTTATTGAGATATATCATACCAGTCTGTTAATTGATGGTCCTCAAAAATACTATGCTGGTGAGTAATTCATGTCAGTTCGATAGCCCGGAGAGTTTTCAGACATTTCTGGGAATGTAGACGTGTTAATGGGAATTGTTCCCCGATATATATAATGGTATATATTCTGAAATTTCCTTTTTGCAAAATATATCATTTCAGTATCACAGAGCTTTCTCTCACAAGACCCAACTTTCTTGTATTTATTTAGATTTATTTATTTATTCAAGTTTTAATTTACATGTTTATACCTCTTTCAATAAGTGTATACCTCTTTCAATAAGTGTATTATTATTATTATTATTGTGAGTGGATTTGTTTGTGGCACCCCGTTTTCTCACATTTTACTTAGTTTAATGCATACTTGGTTCTCTTTGTGGCAGTCATTTCTAAAATTGACATTGCATCATTGTATCCCAAACATTTTATTGCACGTGCTAAATTTCTTTGGCATTCTTGTTGATACTTGAAACCAAAATGATTTAAATTGTGGACAATTTTCCTTATCACTTTTGTGTCTTAAATTGACCTTGTGTTCTTAACACTTGAACGCGTGCAATTTTCTTTGTCTCAGTGACATTTGATTCGAATGATAATTTAGAAGTTCCTTTTTTAAATAAAGCTGATCTGAGTTGTTATGAACTGGATTGAGTATGCCATCTGAGATGCAGTGAAGTTATTACTGTTTTAAATATTCAGTTAAGTACTAGTACTGATGTGGATGTGGTCTTTGCTTCAGTTGATGAGTGTGTGTGTGTGCATGCATGCGTGCTTACATGTCTCACCACAACACGTGTGTTTGGCTACAATGAATTCTCTATCTTTTTTGGTATCAGGGATGGTTGAACTGACCACAGTAAAACATGACTTTTTCTTTCTTCTTTGAAATCCTATCACATGAAGGAGTATGGT
>NW_019774358.1:79712-89851 GCF_001039355.2 Lingula anatina
CCTAAGTTAGTCTTGATTTAGACCCTATTTCCATACCTAGAGTGGTTCTAGACTGAGTTAGTCCTGATTTAGACCCTATTCCCATACCTAGTGTACTTCTAGTCTGAGTTAGTCCTGATGTGAGCACAGTCAGATGATGTCAATTAGTCTACTAGCTTCTGGTTTAAGTAAGAGCTGATGTGAACACACTTTTGCAAGTGCCCTGACAAGGTAGCCTCACCTGAAATATATAACTGAATACTGGCAGTTCACCTCCTGTTTTCCGTGTGCTCTCCCTTGGACCTTGTCATCTTCTTTTAACAGATATAGTGTATCCTTGGTAAGCCTGCATATTGTTTCTTGCTGTGTCTTTGAAGTTGGTGTACTATTAACGTTTTCGCATGTCATCAGGCAATTTAAATGGTTTGTGCCTAATGGCAGAGACTGTTTAGTATTAGATTCAATTTAGTTTCTCAGATTACTGGTTGAATCAATATATTATAGAACCCTAGGAAAATGTGCAGATCAGGGAATGGGTATCAGAAAAGCTATTTAGTATGACTAAGAGATCGCATTCACAGCGAGTTGAGCCAGGCTTTACAAATCCTGGGGACTAAATATGGCGGACGTACATGAAAGAAAAACCGCCTAATCTTTTAATAGTCTCTCCACCTCTCACACGCCTCCCCACATGTCGTCCCTGCGGGGGGACAGTCATTAAATCTCGGCTCCATTGGGACGACGTGTGGGGAGGCGTGCGGTGTGAGAGGTGGAGAGACTATTAAAAGATTAGGAAGTTTTTCTTTCATGTACGTCCGCCATATTTAGTCCCCAGGATTTGTAAATCCTGGCTCAACTCGTTGTGAATGCGATCTAAGGGCTCATTCCCAAGTCTAATAGCCAAATTAAGCTGTCAATGGGAATAACGTGTATGGGTTGGGGGGGAGGGGGGGGGAAAGAAGCCTCCATTTTCAATAACATTTAATTTAACCATCCCAGGGTTACAATAAGTTTCCTCATACAACAGCTAAAATTTATGGGTATTTTCACTCTGGCTTTTGTTTGAAAATTCTATGATAATTACAACTTAAAATGCAGAACACGGCTGATGAAGGTCTTTGGTGGAAAGCTATTCAGTTTTTAAAATATCTTAAAGGCAACAACTAAGTACCATTTACCTGTGCAGTCAAGGTGGAAAAAACTGTTATTACCATTCAAAAATGTCTATTCTAGGTGAAGCCCATTTCATGACCATAAGCCATTGGGTCATTACCATGTGGAGCTTGAGAACAAGATAAAGGACTTGGAGAGACAAAGAAAGTGAAAGAGAGAGAGGACAGGTTATGAGCCCGAGTGTTTTGGGGTGGAAGAGATCTTTCCAAGAGGGTCAGAAGTAAGGGAGTGGTATCTCAAGACTGATATTCACTTACTTCACGCCAACCATAGCAGATCATTGAGATCTGAGGAAACTGCAAATTTTGGCAGACATTGGAGACATTTTTTCCCTGTGTGTTTCCCTTGGTAAGATGAGCAGTGAGAGGTTTACTTTGTGCTCTTGATGTTTATATGTAGAAAATTTTGCCAAATTAATATTTGATTTTTGATATGATTTCAGATAATAATTTTTTTTTTTTTTTTTGATAAATGAATATAAAAGTTTTTTTTTTTCAAAAACATGCATATTTACTAGAAATTGTGTTTAAAAAAGGAAAATAAACATCGTAAAGCTGATTTTAATCTTCTTATAATAAAGTAAGTTGGCATGTTTGGGGATGCTTTGATGATCAGCTTGTCATTTGGGGGTGTCAATCATTGTAAGCACCATCCAATCAGCTCTCAGGAGGTTGTCGATCATTGTAAGCATCATCCAATCAGCTATCAGTATTTTTATCCATTTACATATGTTAAAAAGTCAGTTATCTGGGGTCAGATCATTCAGTAGTTTTAACATATTAAGAAGAAGGTGATTTTTATGTATAATTTCTTAGGTAAAACTATCATCAGTCCTAGTCCACGTTAAATTATTTTTTTTCTGATTCATAAAAAGAGTCAAAATGGCTAATGTTTTAGATTCATAACGGCTTTATTCTTAGTGGGCTATCACAGAACTTACCTGAACCAAAGTGGACTAGATTTTTCGGTCTTAAAATTCAGAACAACTTATGAGCGATGAATTTATGCTTTAACACTAATATGTATTAATGTGATTTGTTTCTTTAAGCCAATAGAAATCCACTCCAAAGATGTCTGCGGAGCTGGTTATGATTCAGGGCAGGGCCATTCCCACCAAGAAGAAGAAACGCGACTTTTTCGATGAACTTTTGAAGATCTTGCGGCGGTTGGCCGGATACTGCGCATACTGCATCACATGTGGTTGCTATCCCAAACCGGATGGGAGCGTGGAAGATGATGCCAATGATCCCGAATTACTGGAGGGGGAGAGAAGGGCCGTGCAGAACTTGCTCATGTATTTAGAGAACGGTGAGAAAAAAAGGCAATCCCATTAAAACTGAAACTGAATTTGTATAAATATACTTATTTACTGCAAAAAATGTATTGATTGATTGAGTGTGTGTGTGTGTGTGTTCTTGTATAAGGATGTCCTTGCGCTGAATCATGAATTTTGAGTATTTTATGCATTAAAGGGAGGTGACAGGTTCATTTTTTTGTCTTTTTTTTGTGTGTGTATTAAATCCTTGGTCTGCTGAGATGACAGGTAGTAAATTACTACCCTAAATCAACTATAAAGTTGCTGATTTCCTATGTACTAAGTGAAACGGCCAAAATTTGACTGGAAAAGTGGCATATTTTCCATGTACTAAATTACACCCCATTTCCATAGATTAGATCGACATACTTTAGATCGACCTAACTCCCTGGAGGTTCACGCTAAATGGCTGTCAGCCGGGTGGACACGAAAGTTATTTACCCCCTTACAGCTTGTAGTAGGCGGGACGGACATTTAAGTCGGACTATCTGAAAGTAATCTAGTTAGACTCCCCGCGGGGATAGATCGATCTAAAATCTATGGGAATAGAGCCTTAAAGCTTCCCAACTTGATTACAAAAAAGATAAATTTCACATGAGCAAAGAAGGAGTGTCCTAACTTGACTAAAAAATTGGTGTATTTTGCATGACATCTCAGCCAATTTTGAAAATTAAAGGAAAAAATAACTTAATATGACAGGAAAGGACACCCCTTTGTAGTGATAAAAAAACTAATGGAAAGAGGGAAATTAGTTTACACCTGAAATGTTTGGTGTGTATGGAGCTGTATCTAAGGTATGCACTACATCAGTGAACATGTTAAACATTGTCCTTAACATGAAGTGACTTTCAAGATGGGGTCTAACTTCTAAGGACAACTTTATTTTTGGATACTGTAGTCTCTGAATCAGACTGTAGTTACTAGCACTTACAGTCACCTGGTTCATTTTGAAGATGTTGTCATTTTAGGATTTGCTATATTTAGGTATGTCCAAGTTTTCTGATTGTTGACCAGGGCATTATGCAGACATAAAGCCATCACTAGTGCCTATAGTCAGAATCAAGATATAAACTTATTTTGGTGTGGATGCATTTACTCCAGTTTCAATTGCTGTAGTCTTTTACTAAACCTATCCTTGGCTATACAAATATATGCTCATTTGGAAAGTTTGGCTGAGTGAAACATTATTCTTAAAGGATTTTTTTTTTTTTTAACAGGTCATTGTAGTAATTTCTGTGTGTTTGTATGCAGTCACCTGGTTACAACATTCTTTTCTAGTGTGGACATCTACATGGACTGGGAAGTGGGGGGGGGGGGGGGAGAGGGAGAGAGATCAAAGACTTGTTCTCTGAATATAATACAATGATTTTACTGATCTGGGGAAGGATAAGATTGGCTTTCTTGGATGAACTAATCTTAACAGTAAAGTCTTTTTTTCGGAATAATTAACCATAGACAGTGGGATATACAATTATAGTGATAACATCAGCAAATAATGAGGGGACACCCCTGTTAATTGGTCTTTTAATGGAGGAGGACATGTCAGAATTTATAATGATTTTGGCAAAACAAAGGTTCATTGTGAAGGCCCGACCTCTGTATACTAAAAGGGTAACTGTCATTATGTAATATTTATCTCAATTTCAGTAGAGAATGTAGACTCTACTGACCCAAAACAGAAATAGTGGCCTGTAAGTGAATGAATATACAGTAAAGTACTGTAGGGCCCCAGGTTCAATGGTACTTGTGTGCTACAGGTGTTCATTAATAGCAGAAGATAACATCTGTCTACACGGGGCAAGTTATTTCTCGAAAAGGGCATTGACCTGTCTAAAAATTTCTGAGCTGACACAAACAGCCGATTCTTTTTTTGATGCCATGGTATCCTTATCACAGCGAACAAGGAGTAAAATAAAACCAGAATGTTCGTGTTACACATTTTTAAAGGAAAAAAAATTTTAAGAAATAGAGAAGTTTTCAGGTAATTTCAACACATTCCTCAATAATGATGGTATGCTCTACCAAAACTGTTAATAAAAGTACGATCCAACAACCTGTTTTAAGTTGAAAGTTTTAATATTTGTGTCACATGCATGTCAATGGCTTAAAGCCATGATCATAATTTTTATACAGTTTTGGATAGGGTATACCTTGGAAATAAAAGATAATTGTTGAAGTTTTTTCTAAAAATTATACTTTTTTGCTAGTAAAGGTCAACACCAAATGCACGCCTTTAAAAGGTGTCATTAATCGGTCCTTTATCCGGAAGAAATCTAGCCATTATTTAAAACTTTGAATTGCTGGAAGGAGTCTTGAGTAATGATAAGATCTTTTTTGCGTGATGTTTTCATTACATCCGCCTATAATATAAATTGTTGCCCCTCATGACATGCACATGTACGTATCCTGCAGTTTTTTTTTTGTTTTTTTTATGAACATGTATATGAAAACTTGTTTTCAAAATATTTGACAAAAACAATTTCATAAATATATAATTGGCCAGTGTCACACACACACAAAAAAAGAAAAGAAAAAAGAAAAATTGCACACAGAAATGGACATGGGATGACATGTATTGTAAAACATGCTTGAATTTAGTTTCTTCACTTATTTACTTTCTATTAACTAAGCATTTAGTACTATTAGAAGAAATGTAGATAGCCAAGATTGTTTGCATTTAACAGCTTAAAAAATCTGACAAATTGTTATAATTCTTATATTTTGCATGATTGTGATCCCGGGCCCTAAACCTGAAGAAATTTTACTGTACAATGAAGAAATAAGATATGCTGATAAGCAACTTGCTTTGTTTTTTTGCAGACAGACATACTTCTGACATACTTCAAAGCCATGTTTTATTTTGTATTGTTTTGTATCATATTTAAATATTATGTTTTGTATTATATCATATTGTATAATATCTTATTTAAATTGTATAGTATTGAATTGTATCTTTTGTTAATGTTATATATTGTATTGTATCTAATTTTTATGTTATGTATTGTATTGAATGATACTATTACTTACTACTAGTACATTTGTATTCATATCTGTCACCATGAACCATTAGTTGTACTGTCATGCCTATAATTCACGCGACAACTAATTGATCATTTTCTGACATCTGTATGCGTACATGGTGACGAGATAATTATAGGGCNTGTGAGAGAGACAGAGAGGGAGAGAGGGAGGGAAGGGAGAGAGAGCATGTGTTTTATCCTTTCTTTGGAGTCCAGAATCTGATAACTTTTTGAAAATGTATTTCAAAGAGCAAATGATAGTCTCTCAGTGTAGTGTATTGAATTTGTTAAGTAAATTAGCTATATCTTCGTGCCGTTTTGGCCAACTGACTTAACTGTTCAGGCAAATGGTCTGTTTCACAGTGAACTGAAGGGGAAAGTTGACCTTAGATAAAAACCTGAAAATCTCAAACCACTTCAGTAAGTGTGATAGCCTACTTATAAGTAACTATAAATCTTGAAATATGAAGTTTAAAAAAAATGTTCTGTAGACTGTTTGGATTTGAGTTGTTTCCTATTTGTAATTTGTTTAATTTATTTGGATATTACAGTTTTGTTTAGTTGTTTTTCATTTTATTTTTGTGGAAATTTGTTGGTTGATGCCTGTAGGTGCATTTTGTAAATAACCAAAAATTGGGAATGGGGCTTGGGGGGGGGGGTCTGATCGAAATTGGTGAATAAAAACAGTAAATTTCTTAGGCCAAGTGAGGTTTCCTAGAAAATTAACATTATTCTGCGCAGTTTATTAGGCATTATTGTACACTAGGTCTGATTTATTTGCATTGATTTGAAGGCAAATACTGGGAAACCTGGTGTTAATTCAGTGGGATCGGTGTACTGAGTCATGTCAGGACACTTCCGCACAGACTAACACAGGAAGCACGGCTCAAGTCCGCTTGTCTCGGATCACATTTCGTAGTCGAGGACAACACGTGCTTTAGTTTGCAAATTTACTTACTAGTGTTTTTGTTCTATTTTTGCTGGTAATTTTCTTTTCGCTGTAATTTTTGCATTTTACGGATGTTTTTGTGTATGTTATTGTCTATTTATTAACATTTAAAATAAAAAAAGTTTAAGGAAAAATCCAAAATGATCAGTTTGGGAGATAAGTTTTTGGCACTGACAATCAGCGTAACTTATCAACAAGTTCCAACTAGCGGCATTCAAATATAAATCAAGAAAAATAAAGTATAAACTTTCATTGAAATACACAAGAGTTTGAGAAAAACACTGCTCAGAATACTATGATATGATACATTTTCAAGATTTTCATTGGTCATGGTTGGTTTCAGCTAAATTAAATGCCAAGTTCTAATTTAAAAAGAAGATATGATCCTTGAACCTAAAGACAAGTTCATGCAGCCTCTTTCTATTTATAGATTCTTGTATTCAGTGTCTGACTAAAGACTTCTAAGGGGTAAAGCCAACAGCCAAATGAGAGGCCATAATCTGTGTGAAGATTAATGTATGATTTGATAGAGATGATATCCTTAAGGGGGATTTTAAGTTAAGGGAGGTGGTCATTGTAAATACCCTATCCCCCACTCTGTCCAGGGACCGCTAATAAATTGTGGTCAACTGAGCTGCAGTTGCGGAATTTGACAGCAGTTGGGTGAGGCACCGTCTTTATGGAAAGATATATATATGATTTGTGTTGATATATCTCTGGTGTATTAATCTAACTCAGCCGTGCATGGTCTTGTTACACGCTTCCAGGCTTTGTGCATTGCATTCAATGCAAGTAGAGATAGCATATATGTATTCTTGGGGTAAATTTCTAGTCAAGTTAGGTTGTTCTTTCCTTAGTCATGTCTCTAGTCTTTATTATTGTCCACTTATTCAAGTTTCTTTGTCACATTTCTGGTCAAGTTATTTTTACCAAATATGATCTGTTAAGTAGTATTTCTTGTCAATTTAGATTGCCCTAATGTGGTATTTTGAGTCATTTTTCTAGTCAAGTTAGGCAGTTCTAAATTAAATGTGAATTTCTGCGTCTGTTTGAATATAAATTGACTGCTTGTGTATGTGCAATAGATTAAAAAAAAAAGAAAGAAACCATGCATGTACTGTGTGTATAATTCCTTGAGCTATAAAATCCTTAAAGTGCAGAAAAGGCTTCTTTCTGCTTAATGTCAGCGTTATATCATGCTGATAACAAATGGCATTGTTTGCCTGAACTTCTTGCACTTTCTGCACTTATAACTATGTCCTGACATTTGTACTTCTACGAGTTGCTTGCATGAGCTTTGTTTCAGTGTTTTGGCGTTTGTATTTCTATAAGTTGTTTTGCTGCTTCTTAGAGTGCATTCTCATAGATTTAGATCGATCCATCTAGATTGACCTAACTCCCTGGGGGTTCACGCTAAATTGCTGTCAGCCGAGCGCGCACGGTAGTTAATTACCCCCTTACAGCTTTTAGTAGGCGAGACAGACATTTAAGCTGGCTAAGCTGACAGTAATCTAGTGAGACTCCCCACAGGGATAGATTGATCTAAAATCTGTGGGAATGGGGTCTTATTGATTGCTCTCTTTCTGTGCACTGAAATATGATTCACTATGAGTTGCTTGCCTGATGTTTCTGTTTTCAGTTTCCTCCAGTGGTCATTGTCATGTCTATTTTTTTCTTGGTCTTTCAGTTTCCGCATATCACCACTGGTGTTCTGTGGGTTGTTTGCCTGAGCTTTCCTCAATTTCCTTTTTGTTTACTGACATTTGTATTTCTATGGATTGATGATCTGAACAAATTCATTGACATGGAAGAACTGGTGTCCTCGTGAATGAATAAATACGATTTCCAACCGCTGGAGGCCAATTTAAGGACACGTGTCTTGCTTCTGTTCCAATGAATGGTGGTGTATGGGGCAGCTGAGGTCTTAGGACCCATTCCAATTGAAACTATTATTCTACATAAATCTGTCCAACTTTGTGGAGATTTTCAATAAATGCAATCAGGTTTTACAGATTAACATGTGCATGTTATCTGGCATGGAGCAGAATACAGAAAAGGTGGTTCTTATACAAGTATGTTGAAAACAAGAGAAGGCCTGTTAGTTGGTCTGTTAGACCCCCTTTCCAGAGATTAGATCGATCTACTTTAGATCGACCTAACTCCCTGGGGGTTCACGCTAAATAGCTGTCAGCCAGGCGGACACGAAAGTTAATTACCCCCTTACAGCTTGTAGTAGGCGGGGCGGACATTTAAGCTGGATTATCTGACAGTAATCTAGTGAGACTCCCCGCGGGGATAGATCGATCTAAAAGCTCTGGGAATACAGCCTAAATCTGATTGCATTCAGCAAGGCTAGGATCCTGTGGATAAGCTACCATAATCTTCAATCAATTTTGTAGCTATAAAGAGGATAGCTGTTTTTAAGTGCAGGATAGTGCTATCCCTTGTTGATGAAAGTGGACCCTTATTTTTAAATGTGGCTTAGTTAACACAATATATAGTTATTTTTCCCTCCGGCCTGGTCAGTTTCTTTCCCCAGTCTGTCTATTCCTGTGTCCTACATCCTTTGCTCAATCTCTCTCTTTTGAAAAGATTATGCAATGTAAGAATGCTATTTTATCAAATGGGTGTCCATGCGGTTCATGAATACACACAGATTTGCACACATTCGAGTACGCCTATGTTGTACATTTTATGAAGACCAACACTTATTTAACAGTACACCTAGCATCTCTTCTTACCAATGATAAGTACATAAACCCTGGGTATTTGAAGAGTGAGAGATAAAAGGTACGATAACTGCTCTTTGAATTTGGGCAAAACTTTTTACTAGTTCTTGTGTTCCTTTTAAAGTGTTCTATTGGTTATACCTGAAAAATATAGTTCAGGGTTTGTTGTAAAAAGAGAGTTATGTCCAGATATGTGTGATTTTGTTGTGATTCATTGAAAACCTGGATGTTTGAAAATTAAGGTGACTGGAATTTTTGAGCCATTACCTTATGTAATGGTCTGTGTTCCCTGGCAGTTTCAGTCTGAGATTAAGGAAACTATGAAACCCAGATTAATAGCTGTTAGGATATATGTAATCTTAATAAACACTTGCCATTGCTCTATTACTAAATGGAAAAAATTAAGTAAACTTTTGACACCTTGTAAGTCATTTTATGGATAGAGTAAAGTTTGTAGAATTTCCATCTTGCACTTGTTCATGTCTTTTTGTTTTGTTATAGTGATTATTAATTTATTTATTTGAAATTTCTTTTTCTTTGCATTCTTTCCTTCTCTTCTTTATTCCTCCGTTTCTTTCTCTCCATCCTTCTCTCCTTCCTTATTCCCTTCATTGCTTTCATTCTTCCTTACTTCCTGCACTTATTTGTTTCTACTTCTTAATGGACCTTTGTTTGAGCATTAAACATGCCAGTGCAAGTTCATATAGTTAACCATCAGTAAGCCCTTAGATTCTGAGAATTACTGGGGGACACCTTTTGTGGTTCAGGGGTTTTCTTTCCAGGAAGTAATATGATTGTTCTTGGGTGGCAAAAGGGCATTTTTCACTTTAGCATTGATTTTATCTCTCTCTCTTTCTCTGTTTTTTTTTCTTTTTGTTGAAAGGTATTAAGTTGTTTTTCAGTCTAGTTGGTTGATCTGTCTGATAACTTCCCTTCTCCAGTAAAAGTGTTAACCTTTGCAGGGATTTTTTTTT
>NW_019774358.1:93292-134131 GCF_001039355.2 Lingula anatina
AAATGGTCTCTCTCTCTCTCTCTCTCTCTGGTGTCTCACTTTCATCTCTCTGTCTCTATGACTGCATTCCCACAGATTTTAGATCAATCTATCCCTGTGGGGAGTCTCACTAGATTACTGTCAGCTTAGCCGGCTTAAATGTCTGTCCTGCCTACTAAAAGCTGTAAGGGGGAAATTAACTTCCGCACGTGCTCGGCTGACAGCAATATAGTGTGAACCCCCAGGGAGTTAGGTCGATCCAGGTGGATCGATCTTAATCTGTGTCCATGCAATCCATCTCTAATTCTCTCACAAACATTCACATTTTCTTGGTTTATTTTGTGGACTGTTAATGTCACTATGAAGACACATCATTGCCAGACCTCCTGAATACTGTATCACTTACATCATCAGAGACCAGAAGTCTTCCACAAGAGGTCTTGACACCAACTTTGTCACATCTTATAACAGTTCAGTAACAGCATCAATAAGATTTGGCATGCAAATTGTGGTCGGCCATTTTCATCAGTTTTTACGCTTTCTCTTTCTAGAGTCCAACAAGACCACGATCCTGACCAGTGGCGCCATCAGGGCATTGGTTCGCCTCCTGGAAACAAAAAATTTTGAAGTTCAGTGCAACACATGTGGCTGTATCACTACTCTTGCCACTTCAGACAACAACAAACTGACCATCGCCAAGTCTGGCGCCATTAAACCATTACTCAGACTGGCCAAGAGCGCTGACATTCGCGTGCAGAGAAATGCAGCAGGAGCCATACTCAATCTTACACATTTACGTACGTGGAAAGCAGTAGGACAGACCTCCCTGTTTTTTAAAAGAACTTTAGACATCTGTTTGGTTTTTATGGCCCACAATGAGCATAAGACCTTTATATAAGCAAATAAGTTTAAAGCGTTGTCTAAATCACCAGATGAGGGTAGGCCCAATACAAAACTGCTGAGAAAGTTACAGTCTTTTAGTCTGTTACGTTTCTGTTCAAGTCTCTGGTTATGGAGATGGAGACTAGTAAATTACTTTTGTAGTGATAAAACTAGTAATTAAGAACTAAAAAAAGGGGTGTAATTCAAATGATAATGGTGTGCCCATTTTATGAGATTTGAAAAATAATTAGTGTGATTTTAATTCCAGAATCTATTAGAAATGAACTGGTATCCAAAGGGGCAATGCCTATCCTAGTTGATGTTCTGCAATCTCGCGACCCAGATATTCAATACTACTGCGCTGCGGCTCTCAGTAATATGGCCGTCAATGAGAAACATCGAGCCATGATGGTTGCCGTGGGTTACTATGATGTCATGGTACAGCTGATTAGTCTGGTTTCCTCTCCTGTGGTTAGGGTGAGTTGTTTTTAATAGTGTTTCTAAATTAAAGGATTTAGTTAAAAATATTAATATCTTAGAATTTGGAAATGTGTGTGTTAAGTAAGTTTTTTTTTAATATGAGTAGTTGTAAAGTACACTTATTCTAAATATGTTGTATTTTAAAGAGCATAATAATAAAAAACTACAAACTTGAGATAACTTTCTGTCTTGAACCTTATCTACTAATTGGAAATTTCTAATCAAATATTTAAAATCATACACAAAACATTGTTTTGGGAAAACAAAACCTACTGATTAGTGGCAAAGTATAACCATAAAATTCTCTTGGGAAAACTATGGGGAAGATAGAGATATCTCATAATTATTCTTCTTTTTCCTTAGGTACAGTGCCAAGCATGTCTAGCACTGAGAAATCTCGCCTCGGACGCAGACAATCAGCTGCTCATAGTTCGTCTTGGAGGACTAGGCGTCCTGCATAAGATGATCAAAAGTGGAACGGGAGACATCCTCACCGCCGCCATTGCCTGTCTGCGCAATTTGTCCATACACAAGGCCAATGAGATTCCTATTATATCGCAAGATTTTCTGCCAGATCTCAGTAGGGTTGTGGCACAGATGGATAATTCTGAAGCACAACGCCACGCCGCCGGGACAATCAGAAATCTTGCAGCAGGGGACCATATTAGGGTGAGGAATGCAGGGTTTAATTGTTGGAAAATTTTGGGGGATCATCAATGTGTGATATACAAATTTAAAGTGGGCCTATTTAATATGTGCCAATCTCACTGGATCCTATCACTTGTGTGCCTATTACCTGTTGGCCTATAGCTTGTAAGTCTATTGGTTGCGATTCTGTTGCCTGGAAGCCTCTTAACTGTACGTCATATTTCTGTTAAACAGAAGCATTAAACATAAAATTTTTATCGTGTGTTTGTGGGTGTGTGCCTGTGCATGCATACATGTACATGCTCTTTGCAATGAACCAATTTTGACTGCTGATTCGTAGGTCAACCACAAATCTTACCCCACTGCTGTATTCGTCTATTCTAGGTATTAGCATCGTGTGGCTGTGTAGATGCCCTGGCGGAGGTGTTGCTCACCCCTATCACTCCAGTCCCTGTACAGAGTGAGGTGTCCGCAGCATTAGCTGTGCTGGCTGATGAAGGTGAGTTCACAGAGCAGTTAGGCCATGATCATCATTATTATAATCGTTATTAACATCATCATCATCAACTTTATCATCATCAATATCATCATCATCATGAGCAGTAGCAACATTCTTTGTCCTTGTTTGGAACAGACCAGAGTTGTTTCTGTTTGTTCCAAGCTCACAATTAGGCCACCTACTTTAAATGTTCAGTTTTACAGGCAACCAGCCAACAAGTGTTTTTTTCTGAAATCAAAAATTTTAAAATTCATGATGAAATTCGTAGTTACTAGTTTTTGATGTCAACCCAAAAAAAAATGAAAACTGAAGGTTGTATTATTTTATTCTTCCCTACTGATTTTCAGTTTTACTGACCACCAACCAGTTGAATGTGTTTTTAGTCTTTATAAAAATAAGACATTTCACATCATTTATACTGAGAACAAAGGTTTTTTTTCATTTAACAAAAAATTAAAAGAAATTCCTTTACTATAACATTTTATTGCAGTCAGTAGGGAAATTTTGCAAGTGCCAAAATAGTTGATAAAAAAAACTTTCAGCAAATATTGCTTTATTTTCAAAAATGGCAGCCACCGGGCAGGTAAACCCGTAAATCGCTCTCTTGCTGTTGTTCAACACTTATTCCCAGTAGGTGTACCAAGCAGTAAATGACTGTGTTTATTTTTACAGATGACACAAAACAGCGACTTCTTGAGATTCAGGACGGTAAAGTGTTCAGCAAGCTGGTCTCCCTAGCTTCTCTGTCAAGAAACTCTGAAGTGCAGTACAATTGTGCAGGAACTATAGGGCAGATTGCCTTAGTTGGTAAGTACTCCATGTAAAATTATCCCTTGCCTTAGTTGGTAAGTACTCCATGTAATATTATCCCTTGCCTTAGTTGGTAAGTACTCCATGTAAACTTAGCCCTTGCCTTAGTTGGTAAGTACTCCATGTAATATTATCCCTTGCCTTAGTTGGTAAGTACTCCATGTAAAATTATCCCTTGCCTTAGTTGGTAAGTACTCCATGTAATATTATCCCTTGCCTTAGTTGGTAAGTACTCCATGTAATATTATCCCTTGCCTTAGTTGGTAAGTACTCCATGTAATATTATCCCTTGCCTTAGTTGGTAAGTACTCCATGTAAACTTATCCCTTGCCTTAGTTGAGAAGTATTCCATCTGAAACTGGTTGATTTGGTTGGCAAGTAATCCGTCTAAAACCATTGGTTGATGTGTATAACTGGTTTTAATTCTGCGAGTTTTTCTTCTCATATACTGACCTTATCTTCTTACCTTCCAGACATTGAAGAGGATCTGTTAGACAAAAATACTCCAGGTTTACTTCTCTACATTGACAAATTCCTTGGGAATCCTGAGCCCAGTTTTGTTCACATTGCCCTGTGGACTTTACAACAGCTGCTTAACAGTGAGTTATTTGATTTCATTTGTTAATGCTACAGAAAAGATAGCATAGGGCCTAGCTAAGAACAGACAACAGATGGTTAAAAATGACAGAATTTCATTTAATTAGCTCACCTGGAATTTCTGAACACCTCCTGTTTCATGAATTTCAACCAAAACTATCTTTTCCTTATTTTAATTAATAATTTTTTCTACGAAATTCATGACATAATTGTTGTTCTGTGACAAATTTCATTTAAGACATTAAACTAAAAAGTTAATCTAACATTAATGTCTAATCAACTTCAGAAGTTAATGAACTTTTATATGGCATTTTAGACCCAAGCATTTAGCTTATTTTGTTCTTAATTTCAGACCCAAGCTTTAAAGAGAGTTTCATGACTGAGACACGTTTGCATAAACTTCTGGAGGACATCCTCTCCTCCAATACCTCACAGGCTATCAAGGAGCTGGCTGGAAATGTGATACAGAAAATGCACTAAAGATGTAACACAGCATTCTATTGGCTGATATTATTTCACCAGATTGTTACACGGCCTCTCATTGGTGGTTAAAGTAAGGCTTACATGTACCGTAAATTTTCATTGGTGACATGTAACATTGTATCCTACTGGTGATTGCTGTAAAGCCCCTTTGTAACATGGCGTCTCATTGGTGAAGTAGAGCAACAGTTTGCTACGTGCAGTCTCATTGGTAGAGATGCATTCTGTTTGGAGGGAATGCGAGAAGCTTTGGGGAATTTAGAAATATTGTAGCAGTGATACCAGTTTATATGCTGATATTACATTAATTGAAATGATAATTCTCTAATTGACATTATTAATAGAAGACTAAAATCCTGCATCTTGTTAAGGTAACGGCAGAAGTCTGGATGTGTCAAATAAAATCCCTCCATTTATGAGCTTGGGTAGGAATACAGTATGTTGTAGTCACTAGTGATTTCCGGTTGTACTGAAAGATGTAACAAATTTGCTCGAGGAGAGCAGAAGAACTAAGCAAAGTATGCAATCTGATTTTCCATTAGTGAATTTGCAGTATTTGAAATCCTTATTGGTTAGTATGGTTTCTTATGCTGCCGGCTGTAGGTGAATAAGACTGCCCTGCTTTTTGGAAAATTTTTGCGAAATAAAAGATGAGGATTAGTTATAAAGTGAAAATTAGGCCATTGGGAAGTGAACAGTAGAGATTTCAGAATTAATACAAACAAGGAATTAATTGTGAAAAAGTAAATCATTTCTAAGAAGATTTTTTTTTTTTCTATGAGGCATGACGTATCAACTCGGATGTCAAAGCTCGTGTTGAGGGGCCAGAAATGTAATTAGGGAATTGTGAAGGGTTTAATCCTCATGCCTCATAAGTGAGAAAAAAAAAAAAACATTGTGCCTCTTTGTTAATGATTTCCCTTTTTTGTCGAAGAAAGAATTGTTACAGTGGTCTCTTTTGTGTCAGGTTTTCATTTAATTTAATTTCCCTCCTTTTGGGGAAGTTTAAAAAAAGAAAATCAAATTTTATTATTTATTATTTTTGTGTGGAAATTGAAATGATATTAAGACAATGCCTCATTCTTGATCTCTTAAGTTTCAATCTAATGATTTTAATTGTGAATTAAAGGTTCACATGTGAATGTTGAGAGAGCATTTACTGCTTAGCTTCTAATTATAATCATTGTTGATTTTATGTACAATATATGTTTTTTATTAAGAAGCAACAGTGATAACTGTTTCATAGGGAGTGAATAGTACTGAGTGAAATTTTGTTCTAGCCAAAACTACTATTGATTTTTGAGCTTTGAACATAAATGCTAACAATTTTAACCATTTTATTTGACCAACTAAATAATTTGTTTACCATTTTAGCTTTTTAAGTTGAATCCATGACAGGATGGTTGAATAAATATTTTGTTAGTGTCTTTGGCCCATCTTTGTTGCAATGAGCTTATGCTTGAAATACCTAATTCTGACAGAAAGCCAAAGTTATCTTAATTATATGGTACTAGATAAAGAAACAACATGAATTTTGTCTAATTTTGCCAATTATAGATACAAATAAGTAACTAAGAATTATGTGAAAACTTTGTCTTTATAAGTAATTATGTGTCTTGAACATTTGTTTTGGTGCATTTATGAGTGGTTGTTGTGGACTCTTTTTGTATTATGGTGCACTTAGAAATACAGAATTTTTGTGCTGTGTTGTACATCACAGTTTCATCATTAGATGAAAGTGAGCTCAGTTTGTATTATAATAGTGTGATGTTTGTGTTTTCAAGTGTTCCTTTTGTGCAATATTAATAAACAACTGCTATTTATACAATGTCAGGTATGAAATTGTGAAGTGTTCAATTACCTGACTAAGCAAGCACCTCCAACTTCACAAATTCATGGAACACATTCAAAATGAGGAAAAAATGAGTGAGATTTTTCCATTTTGGAAAAGAGTGGATTAGGATGTACAGGCAGACTATCTAATGCGGTGCAGCAAGAAATAAAAGAATTTATCCATGGATATTTTCTCATAAATTCTCTAGAATTACAGTACAGCACTATGTATTTTTTTTTTATTTGCTATGTTTTGCATATTGCATTTGCATTACTTTGTAAGATGGTATTCTCGAGTTTCACTGCTAAGTAAAATGTTAGTGGATTCTCACACACGTTCTAGTCATGTTTTAGACAGACTATTTCCATTACTATGCCATGCATTTGCTAGTGGGTGTAAGCTTTTATTTCTCAGGAGTAAGGTAAAGAAATGGAAAAAGAGATAAATAGAAAGAGCAGTGAGTTGAATGACACATTAACTCAACACACTATCATTTTTATTTACCTATGCATTTATTTATTCACTTATTTTCATTGTTTTTTAGCAGTTTATCACTCTGTTGTGGGGAAAAGAGTTTAGATTTATGTGATGAACAGTTTTAATTGAATATTGTGAGTAATGACAGATGTTTTTGTACATACTTCAATAGTGACCCTGTACTGTATGGAAAAATATTTTGTTTCCTTTATTGGTGACAGTTAACAATCACATATAGTACTACAATACCTCTAAACACTACCGAAAATTAAAGGGAGATATTTTGCTCATTATTTTTAAGATGTAAATATTTACTATTTAAATCATTATATGCCTGTATTATTGTGATTATTACTGTTTAATTATTATTATTACTATTATTTTTTCACCTAAATTGATTGCATCACTGCCAGAGATACAAAAAAACTTTCCACCATTTTCTTATTGCAAGTGTTGAGAGCGGGGATCAGATTATATTTTTAGACAATTTGGAATAATTCCGTTTCAGTATTTCAGTTCTTTTCATAGGGCATGTTTTACAATTTAATTTCATTCATTACTTCCAATAAAAACCTATATGATTTGCCATTGTTTATTATTACTTTGACATCATTCTAGAAATTTGCCCAGTTGAAGTGATGTGTATTTTCTTGAATTGATTATATACCTGCTCATTCTCTGGGGGTCAGAACAGCCTTAATCAAATTATCTGTTTGTGGCTAAAGTTCATAAGAGTAGTGTTGGAATTTAATGTTTCATTTGTATCAATATGTTTTATTATTATATGATAGACAACCAAGTGTCATTTTGTTTTCACTATCAGTATGTACTATGTATATTTCTAGTGGATGTTTTTGTAAAATTGGTTTTTCTTGTCAATAATAGTGTTTTTACAACAAGCCAGTATACTTTTTTATTGCTATTGCTCATAAGTCATTTTCTTGTNAAAAAAAAAAAAAAAAAAAAAAAAAAGGCTTACAAGGTACCCCAGTTTACAAATATGTTTGGGGGCTTACATAGCAAAACAAGAAAGATTTGACATTTCGACACATTTTCCGTAACTATTAATGCATCCAGACCCAAAAACTGACTAAAGCAAGATCTTTGATTGAAGTAAACCTGTTTCTTTTTGATGCCCATCAAGCTGTACAGTTTTTCGTAAAGTGTCCGTAAATGAGAGAAAAACATAAGCCGGTTAATTGTTACTACCTGCATAATTAATCATTATTATAATTGCTATTGAATTCAAACCTGAAAAGACTATACCTTCATTTTTCTTATGTTAGAATAATTTAACTTTTTCTATTTTAAAATCTAAAGATTCAAACCTGAAAACATTTTTACTTTTGTATTTTAGAATTTAAGTTTTAACTTAAAATTGTACAATCTCATATCCACTGCCCATTGACTGTTACTGTAATAAATCAACATTTATTTATTACCAGTTATCTATTACATCAAATGCACACGTGCAGTAAACAATAAGCCTGTATTCATATTTTATCCAATCAAAACACGGTAAGTGCGCTGCTGCGGAGCACGGGACTCGTGTAGTTATTTATTTATTTGTAGCAGTAGGGCAGGTAAGGTAAGCTGGAAAATGGTTGTACAGACTGCGAGTAAAAGCGTGTGTTTAATGACTGCCGGCAGAAGACTGTTCAATCTATCGAGGCAGCTTACGAGAGGATATACCACTGGAGCGGTATGTATTGATGACAGCTTTTTTTATGCGTAATAAATAGTTCAAAATTACCAAAAAATGCATGCTCTGAAAACGTACTGTATGTGGCCATACTGGATATCAATAAGTACGTGTACCATACCTCTAGACTACTATAAAACTATTAATAAGTATGTTTTGAGTATTTAAATTATAGAGTTTCAGCTCAGGCAAATGCCCCTGACACTTAAATTTATCGTCGTTGTTCTTCTGACCTTTAACTCGGGTCGCGCACCGACTGATAAGATCCCCCACCCAGTGATTCAGTTTTAACAAAAACACTTAACGATATCATCTTATCACTCTTGTTATTGTTATTTACTAGTGGCCTGGATTGCCTTCCTTTGTGAAGGTGGTTGAAGTGGGACCCAGGGACGGACTGCAAAATGAAAAGGTAATATATACATGTATATATATAAAATATATCATCAGTGGTTTAAATTAATAGGCACATTTTTTAAGTATTTTTCCCAAAGGGGATTTTCTTTTTCTCTGTTATTTGATCAGATAAGGTCCAGACACTGCACTTTCATTTGTTCTAATGATCTCTATATATATATATATGTGTTGTTTGTTGTCTAGGAGATTGTCTCCACAGAAACAAAGATAAAGTTCATAGACCTGCTGTCGGCGTCTGGACTACCTGTGATAGAGGCGACAAGCTTTGTCTCTGCAAAATGGGTGCCGCAGGTGGGTCACAGTGATTGATCTTATATTTAGAACATGGCACTTGCTTCAAATTTTTATGCAGTCACCAAAATGAATTTAAAAAATTAAAGCATTTCTGTAAGTTAAGAAGCAGCAGTGGCAGTACACATGTTACTTAGTCATAAAGTAGTAGTAGTAGCAGCAGTTTTAGTAGTAGTAGTATTAGAACTGTGTAGTAGAAGTTGTCAGAATCACACATTTCATATAAAATGAAGGAAGACACATTATCACTGCATGTATATTTCAGATGGGAGACCATCACGAGGTTTTAAATGGAATCCACAAAAAGAGCGGTGTGACATATTCTGTGCTTACTCCAAATGTGAGAGGTTTCAATGATGCTGTAGGTATATCTTCCTTATAATGATAATAGTGACATAATGGCACACTTAACACATTCACAAATATGGAATAGGGGCAAGTTTCTTCAACAGGCAGTCTATTCGACATGGAATGCCCAATTATTTTCTGCTTGTGCTTGTTACATTGTAGTTCTCAGGCTCTGCTGATATACTAGAGGGGTATTTGCCATCCATTTGTATACAGAATTTTGTTGTGATCATGGGTAGGTAGCTGTCACAAAAGTTGTGTTCACATCAGAGCTAAATTTAATGCTGAAAATAGACTTAACTGGCATCACCATTTAACTTCTTATTGCATTTCCAGAAAGCTTCTGGGGCTTCTGAGGTAGCAGTGTTTGGAGCAGCAAGTGAAACATTTAGTCAGTAAGTTGCTTAATTCATGGTTTTAAGTTCTATATTTTGAAAGTTGAAGACTTTTTGAATTGATACATGTGTATAAATTTTCTTAATACTATTTTTCCAATGGACATATATGTTCTAACAAAATAAATATTGCTGCCTCTTCACGAGGACTTTTATGGATCACCATTATCGCTTAACCTAATAAATCATCTGAATGTTGAGGCATCCATTACAAGAGATCTACCTTTTTTCAGAAGACGAGGGTAAAGGGGTTGTGTGACTCAAGTTTCATCTTTGGAACCGCTCTGTTTTTATAAACTGATTTACCATATTTATTTGTAATATGATTTAAACTTTCAGAAAGAACATTAATTGTTCCGTAGATGAAAGTATCAGTAGGTTCACTGAGGTATCCCAGGCAGCTAAAGAGGCAGGCATACCAGTCAGGGGGTGAGTTGGAACCTTTCCCAAGAAAGGAGGTTGCTTTCATAGATATTGGTTTGTCATTTTAAATAGACAAGATATCTCAAAAGGTTATTCACAGATTTGATAAAATGCTCCAATTAGACAGTTGTTCTCTTTGATTTGTGATCATTGACCAGTTGAAACTCTTAACACAAATATGCTGTGTTAAAATTAAAATCTGACATTAAGTGAAAAATATTGAAACTGTCATCAAGGTCATGGAATATTTTATGGCAGTCATTCACCCTGTTTGATCTGAACATTTCAGATATGTCTCCTGTGTTGTCGGGTGCCCGTATGAGGGTCCAGTGCCACCGCAGAAGGTGGCTGAGGTCAGTTGATGTTTTCATTGAACACATCATATGTTCTACTCCACCACTTCCAACACAGAATTCTCAAAAATGACCAACACACTCACCACTGTCACAGCTAACACACTCACCACTGTCACAGCTAACACACTCACCCAGGACACCCCCAACACATCTGTCACACCCAATATATATCAGTGTCCCACCTTTCTCACTTAATGTGACACATCTATCACACTCAATTTGTCACACCTAACACACTAAATTTGTCACACCTAACACACCATGCTCAGCATACTGAATGTGTCACACCTTACTCAATCAATGTGTCACACCTAATACACTCAATGTGTCACACCTAACACACTCTACCACCACACCACAGTCACCAGTTTCAACATTATCTTTTGAAATCCTCCAGGTGGCCAAGAAGCTGCTGGACCTTGGCTGTCATGAGATTTCCCTTGGAGACACCATAGGAGTGGGGACTCCTGCCTCTATTAAAGCCATGCTGGAGGAAGTCAAGAGGGCAGTCCCTGTGGAAAAACTGGCCATCCACTGCCATAACACATACGGGCAGGCACTGGCTAATATATTTGCTGCTTTACAGGTAGGTGTGAACCTGTTGTTTGGATTTTATTGTGTTATGAGCAATAAGATTTTGTTTGATGTAAATTGTTATGAAATTATTTATCTTTCTCTGATGGACTTTTAAGAGCCAAATATGAAGATGATTAGAAAAATTGTCCTTGCTTCTCACCAGCCCAATTACAATTAATGCAGTCACTGAACTCACTTCACACACTATCTCACATCTCACCTAACATGGTGTCTTTTGTAACACAGCCACCATATGTCACCTTATACAAATACTGTCTCACTAAACACAACACACCTTTCAAAACCACTGTCTTCCCAGCACAATATCTATTTAACACCACTCACCTAACACAACCTCTGCATCTCACCCTACACCACAATTCTGGGTCTCACCCAATACAACCACCCAGACTCACCCAACACAACCACTTTGTCTCACCTAACACAACCTGTCTGTCTCACCCAACACAACCTGTCTGTCTCGCCTAATACGATCAACTTTTTTCTCTTCAGATGGGTGTATCAGTGGTAGACAGCTCAGCAGCAGGGCTGGGAGGATGCCCCTATGCTAAGGGAGCTACAGGAAATGTGGCCACTGAAGATGTACTCTATATGCTACATGGTTTAGGAATTAAAACAGTAAGATTGTTTGGCTTATGTATAATTATCAGACTTTGATGGATATGAGGTTGAATAAGTTAATTTGAATTAATGGGCTTTGGATACAGAACCTGTTATGCTCAGTCAGTGGGCACTGGGGGACACAACAAAAGGGTGTCTGCCTCCCTCTTCCCTTTTAATATGGCAGATGCAGCTACCACTTAAAATATAACAATATAAAAAGGTTGATGGAATTTAATTGAACTTATTCTGTTTTCTAGGAAAAATGGATCATTTCTTTCCTTATCACAACATTATTACTGTTTTTCAGGGAGTTGACCTACAGAAAGTTATTGAGGCAGGTGCTTTTATCTCAAAAGCTCTGGGACGGAAGACAAATTCCATGGTAGGCCAGGCCAAGAGTCACCTTTGACCTCTGACCTTTGACCTACATCTAGATCTGTACAACCTTTGACCTACATCTGGATTTGTATCAAAATACACCAGTTTTTGTCTCAGGCATAAATTTATCAAATCCTAGACTGAAATTTTTCTCCACTCCCATGTGCCACTGTCCAGCTTTACTGAGATTTTAGAGATATTTTCAGATGTCAAAAACCATTGTGGGCCTCAGAAACATTTGCCAATTGCATTTCCTTTCACAAAAATAATGTTTCCATTGTTTGTGATCTGGATATTAAAAATGTTAGGAGTCAAGGGGGATTTTTTTTTTTTTTTTTTTTTTTAAGGGTGATGATCATGTCATTAAAGTATATTCTCTGTTTAACTTTGAACTGTTGTTACATCTAATGTTACTTTACTCCTTGAAAAGAGTAATTGTAGTTTTTTCAAGACAAAATTAGTCACAACTGATGCATACCTTAAAAACTGAGAGAGAAAGAGATATACAGGGTGTGCATGTATTTCTTATGCAATCTATTTAATCGGATTTCATTAATCATGACACTACAGTGAGATTCTACAGAGCTGCCTGAAAGGTTAGCATCAAAGTCTCATGATATTGTTATTAAATAACATTCTTACATAGCTATTTATATAAAGTGTGATGTATAATAAGTGAGCTTACATCAATATGCAGGTTAAAGGAGAAATAATTTTCAACTCTCCAATTGTGATATCTGCAATATGACTATGAATGGTTCTTCAAATCTGCCTCATTTATTATTATTGCTGCATAGTTGGTACAGTTTGGATAGCTCATTACCATTATATATTGTATTCTGTTGATTTGGTTCGGTCATATTTTAATGGGATCAAAATGTTTTACATTATAGCTCCTGAAGAGGTTGGGGAATTATTTTAAACAAAGCTGTTACAGTTAAGACTAATACTAGTAGTAGTAGTATGTACCTGGTAGTGAGCATTTCATACAAATTGCCTTAAGAAAATAATAAAACAACCATAAAATGGTGAAATGATATTTGTTACTTAGTTTCATTCATGTATTCTGTAATAGGTATGAAGGCTGGGTTGGTTGCCCAAAAGACTTTAAGATTAAAATAAGTCTGAACAAAACCTTCTACCCTCAACAAATCGGTAGCAGTCTCTCCAAATATCTACTTTTCTGACGAATTTAAAAGGATAACAACTCTTTGAGATTCAAAATTCCTCAATAAATACATTGTAAGCAACACATGAAAATACAATTCCATTTCACCACCAAAACAGTGGTTATAGGAAATATTCTGAAATCTGTGCTTTGGCCGCGGACCACGTGCACCTTCAGAGATGACTACCTTCCGTATCTCTTAAAATTATTTGTTTAGACTCCTCATAATACGCTATAGCAAGGAGTGTAATGCCTGGGTTTCTGAGTGTCAACAATGTGGATATGAGCAATCTTAGGGACTAGAAAACCGCCCAGAGAGTGCAGACCTCCGCCAAGGAACATGCAGAGATAAATTGTGGTAGTTGAGAACACATCCATTGCACCAGTTCAAGGTAATAGCACTTATTGTGCAATAAACAGAAAGACAAATGGAGGTGAAAACAACCTCTTTGACAGAAGTAGAATATATAAACATGTCGTCTGTAGGGTTCTTATCCAAGTTCAGACGATATGTTTTGTGACATATGTAGAGTGCACTACTGTAACAGGACTCCGTGGCGCAACGGTAGCGCGTCTGACTCCAGATCAGAAGGTTGCGTGTTCAAATCACGTCGGGGTCATTACCTAATTTTGTCGTTTTTAGAGTTAAATCATAACCAAATATTTACACTTTAGAAATGTGTAAAAGGTATTTTCAAAATAAACATTTACAATGCAAGGACACTGTGTGTGATTATGACAGTCACAAAATAACAATGAACAAAAAAGCTTCCAACTTTTTAGCCTTAATATTTATTTACAACTTCACATCCGACAGAAATTTAAGCAATTCTGCTCAGTTACAGTTACAGACACAAACACGATCACTTTGTCTGTTAATTTACACTTGAAACATAGGCAAAATTGCACAGAACACTTTGTACTGTATTTTTATCAGTCCATTGCAAAGTTTCATCATTTCACAAGCCTTAGAATGGAACATGTGTGAGCAAGCTCCTTGTCTGCCACTTGGTGTGGCACATAACCAAGACAAGACGCTCCAAGACTAACTAGTCACGAAATGCACCCACTTTTTACACTTCTGATTGTAGCTTTTATGTTTTATCAACATAAATAGTAACAACCTAAAAATACCACCTTCTTATAAGGCTATTGACTTTTTAGACCATTCTAATTTTCACTTGACAAAATTTAACAAATTTAAATATCTTCAAAATTAAATAGTTTCTGCATAAGTCGAGCCAATTCACAATGATGTGAAAAAAAATTAAAAGGACTTGCAAAACATGTTGGCAATGTCTCTTTGTTTCAATTCAAATTTTTCTGCTCTCTGAAAGTATGCATGGCACTGGCCTTTTTTTTTTTTCAGACAGCATTTGCATGCTTAATATAATCAAGTTAACTTTAGGCAAAAAAAATCAAGAATAGGCTTATCAACATCTACAACAGCATCATTTGACTCAATGACTTGCACCAGCATTTGTGCACACACTATAAATGTAACAAAAAAATCTCCAATCAATTTCTGTATCAATCCTGTTCCACCCATCTTCTAAATAATAAAATCATAACTTACAGCTGCCCTGGACCATTCTACAGTCATTCTCAAATCATACAAATATCTTGAAAAGACAAAGAAATGACATTAGTATACTATCTTCCCAAAGGAAGAAAAAAACAAGTATACCTAGTTATAACCCAAAAGTCCGTGATAAAAAGCAACAGAAAAAAATACAATCACATTTTGGTCATGACCTTGATCCTTAACAAGGTCAAGGTCATATAAGGTTAATTCATTAAAAAGTGATGTCTGAGTCATAATCACAGTGAAGAATCACACAATGCAAGGCACTGGGTGATTGCAATAGAAAATCTGGCTAATAATATAAATATATTACTAACCAGCTTGTATGTTGAAAAGTGCACACAATCATTTTCATTTATCAGCACTTGCCTTTCAAATACATTGCATATCATTCCATGCTATGCTTTATCATCCACAAGAATATCCCACTAAATTTCACTAAAGGTATAACTATGGAACTTTATCTCTACATATAGCCGTCAATCTATGAGAGCTGTATAAAATCTACTTTCCAATAAAATAGCTTCACAGATATGCAGGTTTTTATATGTCTATATATTCTTGCACATATATAGTGTAAGATACCACTCAGGAGTAGAAATTCTTATTCTAACTGAAAAAGCAACTTTTTACTTCTTTATATAAAACATCTGACATTAAAACATTATATACAACAAGATAAAAATGCTCATCTCTGTTTACAACATACATATATTCTATATAATCTGCAATTACATATTTCACCTTTGACATAATCAAAGCAAAATCATTTTCAAATATATACATCAAAGCTTAAATGTCAGGTATGGAAAGTAATAATACTGCTAAAATTCTATTTTTTTTCTCCCCCAACATCTTTTTTTTTTCATTTCTTTAATATAATATCAGCCTAAATAACCAACAATCCATATTAACTGAGGTATCCTGGATTGAGAGTAATGTGTAACAGTCTCGCAGTTAACATGTGAACCAAGCCTCACTGGTCATATATTTCAGTTCTTAGTAGGATAAATAATTATGTCAAAAGATAAAACACCTGCACCTGAAAGATTATTCCAAAAAGAAGCAGTTGTTTGTACAGTTTCTACTGAAATAAAAAATAAATAGCAAACCATTAAATGATAGACACAGTAATTATTACTTATAAATATATTCACCACGTACTAAGGCAACGCCTTTTTTTAGGAAATAAACAGAAATCTTAACTATCTGAATAACTCCAAATCCTCTCATTCTCCATGCAGATCATGGAGGTGGTCAACTTACCTTAGACAAAAATTTCCCTTTTTTTAAAATAAATCAAGATGGCTTCCAACTGCCATATTGCACGTGATCTGACACATAGAAACGAGACCTCCTTACGAGCCAAGATGGCTACTGCTAGATCCTTTTCATACAGGAGATAGGAGGGTTTGACCTTATTCAAATGTAGGTTTAAGTCTTACATAGAATGAATGTTTTGACTATCATATAATTTTCATACAACAAAGCCCCTTCTCCATGGAATGACATATATTATATATGTTTGCAAGTTTGTGTTACTTCTTGCTAAACTTTTGGTCAATATAATACTGATGCTTTCACTACACTTAACAATAGGCATTTTCAGAGAGGAAAACATGATGATGGTGTCAAGTGACTTAGGAGTGGAGGGGGAGAGACTCCACTCTCAGCTACTGAATTCTTATTTTTTTCAATAGGAGTGAGGAAGTCTCCCTAGCACCTGAAAAGTTTCATGTATTTACATCATAAGTCACATGACCTTATGACAGCGCTTTCCAATCTGAAAATGTCTATACAGCAGCTTTTTTTAAACTTTTTCCTTTTTCATTTATGAAATGAACTTCCCCAGCTTAACTGATGACAACTGGATGGACTGTTGGCAGCATAAAAGAAAAAACTTAACATGCTACTTTCTTCATAAAAGTGAACTAAACTCTCCAATTTAATACATGATAAATTGTTATCAAATTTAACTTATATCTGAGTAAGTTTGTCATGTAAAAATCTAAGTACTACAAATATAACCTTAGGTGTTACTTGTCAGTATTTGTGCCACCAATATTAAGTTAGATGACACCTTAATCTTAATATTTGTGCACAGATGTATCACTTCAAATAGTGCAGTGATTCATTAAGTACTAAACTGATTTAACAATTTCAACATACCCCTTCACATTCCGGCTGCCAGGACATTTGTGTCGCTTGTTCCAATATACAACCTTTCCTAAAATGATCATTTCTAGTTTCCAACAAAATAAACTCCCCTGTTAGGTTTTTGTTTGTGCAACATTTTGGGATCTAAAGATTTTTTTTCACCCGTCCTGGCTGGTCTACAACAGTGTCACATGGTGTTTTTGAAACTGACCAAATTGTTATTTTTGTGTGTGTGTCTTGCAGAAATCTTGCATTGTGAACCCAATAAGCAGGGAACTTTTCTCTTTCCTGATGTTTTTTTCTTTCAAAGATTCTTCTTTACTTTCTTATCTTCTTTTGTTTGTATCTGCTTTATTTTTCTTGAAACAGGAAATAAATGAAACCTGCTGTGCCGATGATTTCTTCTTCCTCGTGTTTGGTATACTAGAATTCAAATTTCTCTAAACTCACAACCCTCAGAGGAAGTTTTTCTGTTCCCTCACAGTTTTTCTTATACATACTTTTCAGTTATTTTTCTAGTTCAACTGTGAGCTTATTTTTCTTTCCACTATTATTGGTGAAATGCCATTTCTTCCAATCATACAATTAATAAATTCACTTCCCCTTTTTAGATCCTTTACTTGGACTCGCTTCACTCTCTTTATTTTTCTTCAAAAAATTCGCTATTTCATCGTCCAATTCTGGTAGAGGTTCTCGCCAGTATGTGTACTGGCTGTATTTATCTGCTGCCGAAAAATTTCCAATTTCACAAACTCCAGAGGATGTGACATGGAGTGGTGGGAAAAAGTGGTCTGCAATGTCACTTAGGCTGTTGTAGCTGTCAAATAAAATAAGAAGTTATTTTTGAAAATTAATGTTTAAAATTAGAAGAAACCATTTTTATATTAGTACGTAAGTATGTGACTGTGGCTATATATGCTTTATTCAATTTTAGGGGTGTTTTTCAGTGAAATGAGAGTATTTTCTCTGAATAGGAATGTCAAATAATACAAAATATGAAAATATCAGCATATTTAAAGTAAGAGAGATCTTAAAAGTACATACAATTTGGTAATGAAAAATATGAATTTCACATTTCAAGTTTTTTATGTTCCATTCTTTCAATAAGAACAATTAATTTTGATTAAATTTTTATGAATAATTGCCATACTTCAATAGATGGGTTGTGAACTACTTACGAAGTCTGAAAAGTTTTGGAAATCTCGCTCCTCAATTCCCCTCGGTGATTGATAGAGAAAATTCTTGATATTGGAATACCAACAGCCCTGTACGCCCAAACATCCTACATCAAACAAAAATTATCAATTATTATATAATCATTTGAACATTTTAGTGGCAAGACAGCCACTTGGCTGTGTAGCAAAAATAATCGCATAGGAAATGGACTTTAAACCCATGAAAACAAAAATTTAATTTCCATTTTTTCGGTGAACTTATTCAAACATCATAACATGCATATGCATGCCTATGCACAATAGTGAAAAAATAATAATAAAAACTATATACATCTAACATAAAGGCACTTCAAAATTCACATACATGCATACTATAAATGAGAGTAGTATGATAAATAATTTAGCCTGTTAGCACTCACATTAATTTTGTTTCCAAAGCCGGAATAGAAAGGACACGGTCGTGTCGCTGGGAAGAGGGATGCTATGTCTTTCAGACAGTTAATCTTAAACTCTTCTGGCTTTCTCTCTATAACTTCCCTGAAAAGAAACAAAAAGCACTTTATGACAGGATTTTCTGGTTTTTCATCATTATTTTATGATAAAGCATAAACTTTATATAAACATATAATTTTTTTTTCATTAAAGAATTTAACATGGAATAAACAGTGATGGTCACTACAAAGACTTTACTCTCATTAGAATGAAAACCCCTCTGGACTTCTATACAGATTTTTCACCAGTCCATACTAGACCAACTAATATCAACTCACTTGTGGAAGGCATTGATAAGGGAACTAGGAGTCAACAACATGGGGCCGTCTGGCAAACACAGCTCCCCCTGGCGGATACTCTTGAGGTACGATCTGGTCAGGGAGGACTGACCAATGGCCCGGGCCGAGAGGTACAGGAACTTGTAGCCGTTGAGGTGGATCTTGTTGAAGAGTTTGGCGACACCCATCTGAGACCAGTCTTTACCCAGCATTGGGAGGATGTTGCCAAGGACGTCCGACCTGGAAATTATGGGAGATTATTTAGTGCTTATCAATGAGAATATTAACAAATAATTAAATAAAAATTTTAAAATAAATAAATGGTTAAGGTTAAGGGGGGCATAAAATACAACTCCCAAATCTCTGGACTTCATCTCTAAATAATAAACTCACAAAAGGAATCCAACGAAAAGAAATCAAAACAGGTGCTAAATTAAGAGTATTCACAACCTGTCAGCATTTCATCAACTCTTGAATATTTTGCTTTCTTCTTTCAATCAGTATCTTAAATCACTCACTATCATTTGCAAACTTTTGTTTTTCATTCTCCACCCTGCCCACCCCATATATGTAATATCCACCCATATACAAACTTCTCTTACCTAGTTATAGTGCCATCTATGTCAGAGATGACAATTTTGTCGTCGTAGCGCCACAGGTAGATGTGAGAGACGCACTTGGATGTTCCCTGGTACTGCGTCGTCACGGAGTACGAGATTGTGTTTTGCCCTGGTTGTAGCTTGACTCTACTTTGCCTGACTAGTTTAGACTGAAATGGAGAAAGCAAACAAATGGATGAATGGCTGACTGATAGAATAAATTAATAAATAGTTGAATTACATGGTGAGAGAGGTGTAGCAGCCTCCTGTATATGTACCACCTACTACTTAACTCTTCTCTATCTTGCTAGCTAGGACTGATATGGTGAAGGAATAAATCAAGAATTGTCAATGAATGGATGCAAAGATTGAATTTACTTTTAAAATCTCATAAATTACACAATACATTACATAGCTATTTAAAAAAAAAAAGTAAAATGAATTGATTAGCAAGAAACGAAAACAGTCTAAATAAAAGATAAGGATATCATAACTAATAAACCAAATAAATTAATAAAAGCACAATTAAAATGTTTATTTCTTAGTGTCAATCCAGCCAAACACAGAATGAAAGTTTTATTCGTGGATTTCTTTTTTTCTAGACATAAACAAAAATAAGAATTATAAATTCTAGCAAATGAAATACTCACTATTTGCTCTGACGTTAGCCTAAGACTTTTCTTGAAATTGACCTGTCCTTGTGAATTGCGGTTTTTGGGAGAGTTGGCCCGTCTTCTTTTTGGGGACCACTGCTTGAATTCCATCTCGTCGCTAGACGTGGAGGTGTCGTCTGCATCTTTTTTCCTGCAATAGTAAGAACTTGGTAACATATTTGATATTTTCAAATTCAACATTGTTAGCAGAAACAGCATCAACAACAGTCTGTACAATAATATTTTTAACCTCTCAGCCTTACAGGCCACTGTAGTCTAAAAATGTACTGTCCGAAAGCAGAAATAATGGCCAGAGACTAAAATACAGACACTTAGCACAGAAAGTGTTAACCTAAAGTAACAAACTGCAACAACCACAATAAACACTGTCTGAAATATTTCAAATACTGACACAGAACAATTGAGTATTTTTACTGATTCATTTATTTATTGTACTTTAATCCCCTCACCTGCCAGTTTCTCTTTCTCTCTGTTTCTGTGGTGAGTTGGGAGCACTGGTGGGAGGACTGGAGGTGGGAGTGGACGTCTGACTACTGGGCTGGAAATAATGAAAATTTAAAGGAAAAAATATTAGTTTTTGTTCACAAAGTTCAAAGCACTTCAAATTAAGTTATCATTTAAAGGAAAAAAATCTGAAATATGTATTTAAAGAGTGCTAATAAAATGCTGTGTTCTAGCATGATATTTTTAAGTCCGAAAAGTTTTTTTAAAAAGTTAACTTTTTCACAAAATAATGTGTAATTATAGGACAAACAATGTTAATGCAGACAACTGTGATATATACCTTCTTGGGCTCTACTTTGCTGACATCTCCCGCCACCTGACTTCCCACCTGACCCTTTTCCTCATCCTCAGGTGGGGCACGCCGCCATGAGAACCAGGAAGACATCCCCGCGCGTTTGGCCCTCTCCTTCTTTGGCATGTGCTGTTTGATGAGATTAGTGACGAGGGAGTCTGGAAGGGGGCGCTGGAAGGCCATTACAGAGAGGATCATGGGGCTTGCCGTCTGCCAGTTGTAGAACCTGATAGAAAATAAACGAAGTTTTTATCAAAACCCATAAAAATCTTTAAGCAAATTACCATCATAAAAAAATTTACAAATCAAAATTAAAACTCATGGATTATAACCATAAAAAAAATTATTTTTTTTTACCACATAATATGATTTTAATCAAATTTATATCAACATAAATAATCATCAGTCACACATCAAACTTGAAGATATGAAAATCTAATTTTAAAATATCTGTAAAAATATTAACTTTATTGATAATCTTGTTTATTTTGGTCTTAATCAATGTATTCATTTTGCTAACATGATGATAATTTTGGGTATTGCTCTGTGATTAATAATTGGGAGAACTCTCAGACTTGATAACTAAACCCACATTTTGCTAATATGATGATAATTTTGGGTATTGCTCTGTGATTAATAATCAGATTTGATAACTTAACCCACATAAACGCCCGTTTTGGTGAAAAGCTCAGCCTTGTTACATTATCACTTATCTATCACTGATGAATGGAACATGCACAGCAGTACATACCTTGTTCCGATTTTTATCACCAGGTTAGGGTCGGAAATGATCTGCATGGCGTTTTCACAGAACTTGTCGTATGTCACGTAGTCTTGTAAGAATTTGTCCATTGCGATGTTGCCCTCGGCCTCTTTCAACCCTCCACAAAGTGACAGGGATAAATCCCAGTGCTCACTACAAAAAATAAAATAAATAAATAAATAAATAAATAAATAAATAAATAAATAAAATCTATAAAAATTATATTCCAAATAAGCTGAAATCAGACTTAAATTTAATAATTCAATCTCAATATAATTTTCTAAAATGCAAATTTTTAGTTGTAAGAATTGCTTTTGGGTAACTAGAGACATAGCCTTGTAAAATTTTTTGAATACTTTCAATTGTTCTAGTTGCACAATTCTACTAATAGANTCAGGCTGTTGTAGCTGTCAAATAAAATAAGAAGTTATTTTTAAAAATTAATGTTTAAAATTAGAAGAAACCATTATTATATTAGTACGTAAGTATGTGACTGTGGCTATATATGCTTTATTCAATTTTAGGGGTGTTTTTCAGTGAAATGAGAGTATTTTCTCTGAGTAGGAATGTCAAATAATACAAAATATGAAAATATCAGCATATTTAAAGTAAGAGAGATCTTAAAAGTACATACAATTTGATAATAAAAAATATGAATTTCACATTTCAAGTTTTTTATGTTCCATTCTTTCAATAAGAACAATTAATTTTGATTAAATTTTTATGAATAATTGCCATACTTCAATAGATGGGTTGTGAACTACTTACGAAGTCTGAAAAGTTTTGGAAATCTCGCTCCTCAATTCCCCTCGGTGATTGATAGAGAAAATTCTTGATATTGGAATACCAACAGCCCTGTATGCCCAAACATCCTACATCAAACAAAAATTATCAATTATTATATAATCATTTGAACATTTTAGTGGCAAGACAGCCACTTGGCTGTGTAGCAAAAATAATCGCATAGGAAATGGACTTTAAATCCATGAAAACAAAAATTTAATTTCCATTTTTTCGGTGAACTTATTCAAACATCATAACATGCATATGCATGCCTATAAACAATAGTGAAAAAATAATAATAAAAACTATATACATCTAACATAAAGGCACTTCAAAATTCACATACATGCATACTATAAATGAGAGTAGTATGATAAGTAACTAAACCTGTTATAGCACTCACATTAATTTTGTTTCCAAAGCCGGAATAGAAAGGACACGGTCGTGTCGCCGGGAAGAGGGATGCTATGTCTTTCAGACAGTTAATCTTAAACTCTTCTGGCTTTCTCTCTATAACTTCCCTGAAAAGAAACAAAGAGCACTTAATGACAGGATTTCCTGTTTTTTTTATCATTGTTTTATAATAAAGCATAAACATTATATAAATATAATGTTTATATAATGTTTATGCTTTATTATAAACATAAACATTACATAAATACATAATTTTTTTTCATTAAAGAATTTAACATGGAATAAACAGTGACGGTCACTACAAAGACTACTTTCATTAGGATGAAAACCCCTCTGGACTTCTATACAGATTTTTCACCAGTCCATACTAGACCAACTAATATCAACTCACTTGTGGAAGGCATTGATAAGGGAACTAGGAGTCAACAACATGGGGCCGTCTGGCAAACACAGCTCCCCCTGGCGGATACTCTTGAGGTACGATCTGGTCAGGGAGGACTGACCAATGGCCCGGGCCGAGAGGTACAGGAACTTGTAGCCGTTGAGGTGGATCTTGTTGAAGAGTTTGGCGACACCCATCTGAGACCAGTCTTTACCCAGCATTGGGAGGATGTTGCCAAGGACGTCCGACCTGGAAATTATGGGAGATTATTTAGTGCTTATCAATGAGAATATTAACAAATAATTAAATGAAAATTTTAAAATAAAAAAAATGGTTAAGGTTAAGGGGGGCATAAAATACAACTCCCAAATCTCTGGACTTCATCTCTAAATAATAAACTCACAAAAGGAATCCAATGAAAAGAAATCAAAACAGGTGCTAAATTAAGAGTATTCACAACCTGTCAGCATTTCATCAACTCTTGAATATTTTGCTTTCTTCTTTCAATCAGTATCTTAAATCACTCACTATCATTTGCAAACTTTTGTTTTTCATTCTCCACCCTGCCCACCCCATATATGTAATATCCACCCATATACAAACTTCTCTTACCTGGTAATAGTGCCATCTATGTCAGAGATGACAATTTTGTCGTCGTAGCGCCACAGGTAGATGTGAGAGACGCACTTGGATGTTCCCTGGTACTGCGTCGTCACGGAGTATGAGATTGTGTTTTGCCCTGGTTGTAGCTTGACTCTACTTTGCCTGACTAGTTTAGACTGAAATGGAGAAAGCAAAGAAATGGATGAATGACTGACTGATAGAACGAATTAATAAATAATTGAATAACATGGTGAGAGAGGTGTAGCAGCCTCCTGTATATGTACCGCCTACTACTTAACTCTTCTCTGTCTTGCTAGCTAGGACTGATATGGTGAAGGAATAAATAATCAATTGTCAATGAATGGATGCAAGGATTTAATTTACTTTAATTACCTCTGTCACTAATTACAAAAGAAATTATACAGATATTTTGAGAGAAAATGAAAATGAATTGATTAGTCACAGTCAAAAATAGTCTGAATAAAAGATAAGAATATCTAAACTTAAAAACCAAATAAATTAATAAAAGCACAATTAAAATGTTCATTTCTAAGGGTGTCACCCTCGATCCACCCAAACACAGAATGAAAGTTTTATTCGTGGATTTCTTTTTTTCTAGACATAAACAAAAATAAGAATTTTAAATTCTAGCAAATGAAAAACTCACTATTTGCTCTGACGTTAGCCTAAGACTTTTCTTGAAATTGACCTGTCCTTGTGAATTGCGGTTTTTGGGAGAGTTGGCCCGTCTTCTTTTTGGGGACCACTGCTTGAATTCCATCTCGTCGCTAGACGTGGAGGTGTCGTCTGCATCTTTTTTCCTGCAATAGTAAGAACTTGGTAACATATTTGATATTTTCAAATTCAACATTGTTAGCAGAAACAGCATCAACAACAGTCTGTACAATAATATTTTTTAACCTCTCGGCCTTACAGGCCACTGTAGTCTAAAAATGTACTGTCTGAAAGCAGAAATAATGGCCAGAGACTAAAATACAGATACTTAGCACAGAAAGTGTTAACCTAAAGTAACAAACTGCAACAACCACAATAAACACTGTCTGAAATATTTCAAATACTGTCACAGAACAATTGAGTATTTTTACTGATTCATTTATTTACTGTACTTTAATCCCCTCACCTGCCAGTTTCTCTTTCTCTCTGTTTCTGTGGTGAGTTTGGAGCACTGGTGGGAGGACTGGAGGTGGGAGTGGACGTCTGACTACTGGGCTGGAAATAATGAAAATTTAAAGGAAAAAATATTAGTTTTTGTTCACAAAGTTCAAAGCACTTCAAATTAAGTTATCATTTAAAAGAAAAAAATCTGAAATATTTATTTAAAGAGTGCTAATAAAATGCTGTGTTCTAACATGATATTTTTAGTCCAAAAAGTTTTTTAAACTTTTTCATAATGTGTAATTATAGGACAAACAACGTTAATGCAGACAACAGTGATATATACCTTCTTGGGCTCTACTTTGCTGACATCTCCAGCCACCTGACTTCCCACCTGACCCTTTTCCTCATCCTCAGGTGGGGCACGCCGCCATGAGAACCAGGAAGACATCCCCGCGCGTTTGGCCCTCTCTTTCTTTGGCATGTGCTGTTTGATGAGATTAGTGATGAGGGAGTCTGGAAGGGGGCGCTGGAAGGCCATTACAGAGAGGATCATGGGGCTTGCCGTCTGCCAGTTGTAGAACCTGATAGAAAATAAACGAAGTTTTTATCAAAACCCATAAAAATCTTTAAGCAAATTACCATCATAAAAAAATTTACAAATCAAAATTAAAAATCATGGATTATAACCATAAAAAAAAATTTTTTTTTTACCACATAATATGATTTTAATCAAATTTCTATCAACATAAATAATCATCAGTCACACATCAAACTTGAAGATATGAAAATCTAATTTTAAAATATCTGTAAAAATATTAACTTTATTGATAATCTTGTTTATTTTGGTCTTAATCAATGTATTCATTTTGCTAACATGATGATAATTTGGGGTATTGCTCTGTGATTAATAATCGGGAGAACTCTCAGACTTGATAACTTAACCCACATTTTGCTAATATGATGATAATTTTGGGTATTGCTCTGTGATTAATAATCAGATTTGATAACTTAACCCACATAAACGCCCGTTTTGGTGAAAAGCTCAGCCTTGTTACATTATCACTTATCTATCACTGATGAATGGAACATGCACAGCAGTACATACCTTGTTCCGATTTTTATCACCAGGTTAGGGTCGGAAATGATCTGCATGGCGTTTTCACAGAACTTGTCGTATGTCACGTAGTCTTGTAAGAATTTGTCCATTGCGATGTTGCCCTCGGCCTCTTTCAACCCTCCACAAAGTGACAGGGATAAATCCCAGTGCTCACTACAACAAATAAATAAATAAATAAATAAATAAATAAATAAAATCTGTAAAAATTATATTCCAAGTAAGCTGAAATCGTACTAAAATTTAGTAACACAATCTTAATACAATTTTCTAAAATGCAAATTTTTAGTTGTAAGAATTGCTTTTGGGTAACTAGAGACATAGCCTTGTAAAATCACTTATTTAGAATTTTTTTCAATTGTTCTAATAGCACAATTCTACTAACTAGTAAAAAAAAAAGAAAACTAGNGGAAGTCACGTGACCGTGGAAAAGCCTCTATTGGTAAAAAAGATAAAATTAACTCCTGTATTCAGACATGATTTTGCAAGAAAAAAGTAGCAATGGCAAAATGGGGGACTTCAAGTTGAAAATCAGCCAGAAAAATTGGAATTGCTTTAAAGTGGTGAAAAGCATGTCTGCAGTGTGTGTGTGTGTGTGTGTGTGTGTGTGTGGGGGGGGGGGGAGGAGGTGCATCATTCCTTACCTTTCCTGTATATTTCCTCCTATTGCACCTTCCACACTGTTTGGAGACTGTGGTAAAGACGACCCTTTCCCCGACTCAATGTCCTCATCCCTGATTGGCTGCATGTGGTGAGCATGTGTGAACCTGAAATTACAAGGCATTCTGGGTAATATTTCCAACCTAACAAGACAATATTCATATAGGGTGACTGCAAGAAAGTTTTAGCGAACAGCGATCTTGCTTATATATTTGGTTGGACACAGAAAAATTTTTGATTTGAAATCCAAGAGATTCACTATTTAACTTAAGCTATGGATAAGCTTTAAGGTAGATCAGTTGTTACGTAATTTGACAATTCGCGCAATTTCAGCGCATCGTCAATCATTTCTAATGACATTTCAGTCTGTTTGATCAATTTAAAGAAATAAAACAGTTATCTATAAGATAAACAAACACCATCAACTTGTCTTTAACAAGGTACGATCGAAATAGATTTTCAACAACATTCGTCGACTATGATTCCAAGTAAAAAAACTCACAGAATTCACAATTAACAAACAACATTTGAATGTCAACTTTTATATCTCAAAGGCACATCCTAGATCCCACTTTTATCTCAAAGAAGATTTATAAAAAAAAGAAAAAAAAAATCCCAGATCCCACTTTTATACAACCCCCATGTCCCACTTACTGATGTTTTGGTGGGAAGTACAGTGCTGCCACCTCTGGGTCCATCTCCTCAAGGTTAAGGTCATCCAGGTATATACCTTCCTGCACAGGCTGGTGGCGGATCTTCTTAGTGCTCCTCATGAACGTTAACAGACCCGTATCCTCTTCTTTAGCTTCAAAAAATATAAGTTACTGAACATAATATATCTTCCATTAAACATTCTTTAAGCTTGAAGGTCTGCCGCTTAATCTTCTTTATCTTCTAAGAAAAAAACTGCACAGTGAGTTCTTCATCATTTTGCAATATACTAATCTAAATTTTCGATGATAAAATGTCCAAAAGACAAAAATTATTCCCCTACCTTGTTCTATTAGAATTTCTGGAGCCTTGGTGGGTACTTCAATGGCCAACGGTGACTCTACATTATTCAGAGTCTTTTGGGGCAGCTCTCCCCACGACCAGTCGAGGTTTTCTGATGGTTCAGAAGAGAGGACAGTGTCGTAGACTACGTTTTGTTTCTCTATTTCAGTATCGCTGAATGGACTGGGTGAGCGAGTGGCAGTGGGACTGAAAATAAAGAATTAAATTCATAATTAATTTACTATTTCAACTGTTTTTCTTTCTGTTTCTTTTTGTTTAAAATGCAGGACAATTTTGTAATTGACAATAAAGCTTTTGTCAGTTCGTGCATGGGAATATGATCAGGTTGCTGTACTTTCTACTGTCTGCCCCTGCTATGCAGAAAATGATCATAATAAATAATAATAATTATTACAGACAATAGTTATCTTATAACTAAAAAGTAATTACATGTCAAACAAAATGTATTTTTGACTATAATACGTGCATACAATAATTAAAATTTTATTCTTAAGATACAAACAAGATGCATTTTATCTTACAGAAACAAAACAATTTAAATTATACAGACAAAGATACTTACCTAACAACAGGTGTGATATCCCCATCACTAAACGGATATAACTGAGAAGCATAACGACTGTTTGCCCATTCTTCAATACTATTCCTCTTATCTTCCTCCAGCACTGGAAGACTTACACTCCGCGCCATCGAGTTCATATTTATCATTCGCAGCTCATCGTCAGACATAGGGTCCATATCAAATATCTCCTCATCATTGAATTCTGGGATATGGTCCTCATCCTTCCCAGCATGCCTTGGAGAACTCTTCGCTGTCGTACTGTCCCCGCTCATGGTTCTTGCTGACGATTTTCGCTGTCTGCCAGGCAGCTCAAGATGTTCCTGCTCAAGGCCAAATCTGACAGGGGATTGTGTTGGCGTGCCTGATAAAGATTTGCACTGCCCAGTGTCCCCATCTATAGATGATCCCAGACTCCCTTTTTCCAAGCTTTCTAGGCTGACCTCTGAGCGACATTTCTCTCGTTTGCTCTCCAAGGTATCCAAGGCACTTGGGGCAGAGAGAACAGCAGACAGCTTCTCCTGGAAGGGGAGCCACATAATACTAATTCAATTCGATATATTCTTGTTCAAATCTGTGAAGACAGACGTTTTAGGTAATGTGTGATTGCTGTTGACTTTATTTCACCATTCCAAAGTGAAAATTATGAGAGCTGCTACCACCAGCTGGGTTAGACAAACCAAAGGGATAAAAACATAGTACAGCGATGGCCAAAAAAATTAGGTTAAAAAAACTTCAAATATGCCTAAGAACACTTTTTACCTTTCCCTGTTCTTTCTTCAGTTGTTTGATGCCCTCTTTCATAATTTCTCCTGGAGATGGGGTGGCAATGGGCGAGGTAGCCAATTCAAAGAGAGACTGAAAAAACATCAACAATTTGAAAATGATGATCAAATGTATTATGACCAATAAATCTCCACATTCTACACCATTCCTTTGGCTAAAATAAGTTCAAATTGCAGATGGAGCTTACAACAAAGAACTGGATATACAAAAACTTCATTCAAAATTTTTATAAGCAAATAAATAAACAAATATTGAATAATTAAATAAATAAATAAACAATAGAGGTTGCAGGGAGGGGGGGGGAGGGAGCTCACCTCTGATTTTTCATCTGTTGGCTCTACAAAGAATGCTTCCCCAGACTCTCCCAGCTTCATGTGCAGGTCTACTGGATCTCCATTGATCTCGATATCCACCTGAACGAGGAAAATGTTGTTTATGGTAATTACTCTTGAAATTTGAAAAAAGTCAATTAATAAATATTCCCCAAAGTGCTTACGTAGTTACATATTTTGAATTTTAACTTTTTGTACAGTTGGAAATGCCAATTCTCAAAACTGTTAACTGACAATTTTTTTTTCTCTTTCTATTGTAATCAAATTATTATATTAAATCTTCACATCATAAAAAACTCAGAATCGAGGTGTCTAAAATTTGCAGAGAGACCACACTCACCACTTTTTCCCTGGAGTGTATAACACCTAGTTTTCCAAAGCGCACATGGAAGGGGGAGCTGACGTAGGACCCATCTTCCTGCTGTATGATAATCACGTCAATAGCACCTGTCAAGGTCGCCGCGTTTATCTCATTGTAAGCGGCTTTAAAATTAGAGAGCAGCTTGCCAACGTAGTTCATTCTTGTTGCTGGGTTCAGAAGTTTTGTTTTCCTCACAGCACCTGTTGGTGTTATTTTATCTATCTACTTATGGAGGTTACATCTTGAGTGTGTGGCTTCCCCATCACCTTAATGCACCAGGAGGTTGTCTGAAAAATGAAACAAGAACTGTAGGTTAACATGTTTAAAATTGTAAAACATCTCTCTCTCTCTCTCTCTCTCTCACACACACACACACACACACCCACACACACACACACTCACCTCGCTATTCAGCCCACCACTCACATAAACTAGTAGGCACCAGGAAACTTACTAGCCCAAATCAAAATCAGCAAGTCCAAGGATAAAAACTATGGATGTTGGAAAAGCAACATATCAACTGCACTGGACTACTACTCTAGAATACCGATTTTCCTTGCAGTGTGTGTTTGCGTGCTGGTATTAATCCAAATCTGCAGTACTACTAGTAATATAACTGCCTCAGACTACTGTCCGACAACACAGACTGCTGAAATTACTCACTTAATCCTTGGTAGTAACACCATCCATTGCNGGTGGTACAATTAACTCTCACATTCAGACATGATTTTGCAAGGTAAGAAAAAAGTGGCTATGGCAAAATACATGGGGGGCTAAGTTGAAAATCAGCCAGAAAAATTGGAAATTTGTTAAAGTGGTGAAAAGCATGTCTGTGTGTGTGTGTGTCGGGGGGGGGGGGTCACTCCTCACCTTTCCTGTATATTTCCTCCTATTGCACCTTCCACACTGTTTGGTGACTGCGGTAAAGACGACCCTTTCCCCGACTCAATGTCCTCATCCCTGATTGGCTGCATGTGGTGAGCATGTGTGAACCTGAAATTACAAGGCATTCTGGGTAATATGCATGATCTAACCAGACAATATGTCCATTCCAACAAGACTAATAATATGAGTGCAACAAAGGTCAAGTGCACAGCATTCTGGACTTTCACTTAGACTGGACGCATTGGAGAAAGTTTCACTTGAAATCCTAAGAGGCTAATATAATAACTTAAACTATGTATAAACAATTTAGGTAAAAGAACTTTTTATCTCAAAGAAGATAAAAATCCCAGATCCCACTTTTATACAACCCCCAAATCCCACTTACTGATGTTTTGGTGGGAAGTACAGTGCTGCCACCTCTGGGTCCATCTCCTCAAGGTTAAGGTCATCCAGGTATATACCCTCCTGCACAGGCTGGTGGCGGATCTTCTTAGTGCTCCTCATGAACGTTAACAGACCTGTATCCTCTTCTTTAGCTTCAAAAAATTAAAAGTTGCTGATCATAATATATTATTTCATTAAACATTCTTTAAGCTTGAAGGTCTGCCACTTAATCTTCTTTATCTTCTAAGAAAAAAACAGCACAGTGAGTTCTTCATCATTTTGCAATATACTAATCTAAATTTTCGATGATAAAATGTCCAAAAGACACAAATTATTCCCCTACCTTGTTCTATTAGAATTTCTGGAGCCTTGGTGGGTACTTCAATGGCCAACGGTGACTCTACATTATTCAGAGTCTTTTGGGGCAGCTCTCCCCACGACCAGTCGAGGTTTTCTGATGGTTCAGAAGAGAGGACAGTGTCGTAGACTACGTTTTGTTTCTCTATTTCAGTATCGCTGAATGGACTGGGTGAGCGAGTGGCAGTGGGACTGAAAATAAAGAATTAAATTCATAATTAATTTACTATTTCAACTGTTTTTCTTTCTGTTTCTTTTTGTTTAAAATGCAGGACAATTTTGTAATTGACCAATAAAGCTTTTGTCAGTTCGTGCATGGGAATATGATCAGGTTGCTGTACTTTCTACTGTCTGCCCCTGCTATGCAGAAAATGATAATAAATAATAATAATTATTACAGACAATAGTTATCTTATAACTAAAAAGTAATTACATGTCAAACAAAATGTATTTTTGACTACAATACGTGCATACAATAATTAAAATTTTATTCTTAAGATACAAACAAGATGCATTTTATCTTACAGAAACAAAACAATTTAAATTATACAGACAAAGATACTTACCTAACAACAGGTGTGATATCCCCATCACTAAACGGATATAACTGAGAAGCATAACGACTGTTTGCCCATTCTTCAATACTATTCCTCTTATCTTCCTCCAGCACTGGAAGACTTACACTCCGCGCCATCGAGTTCATATTTATCATTCGCAGCTCATCGTCAGACATAGGGTCCATATCAAATATCTCCTCATCATTGAATTCTGGGATATGGTCCTCATCCTTCCCAGCATGCCTTGGAGAACTCTTCGCTGTCGTACTGTCCCCGCTCATGGTTCTTGCTGACGATTTCCGCTGTCTGCCAGGCAGCTCAAGATGTTCCTGCTCCAGGCCAAATCTGACAGGGGATTGTGTTGGCGTGCCTGATAAAGATTTGCACTGCCCAGTGTCGCCATCTATAGATGATCCCAGACTCCCTTTTTCCAAGCTTTCTAGGCTGACCTCTGAGCGACATTTCTCTCGTTTGCTTTCCAAGGTATCCAAGGCACTGGGGGCAGAGAGAACAGCGGACAGCTTCTCCTGGAAGGGGAGCCACATGATAATAATTCAATTCGATTTCTTTGTGCTCTAACCCATGAAGACAGACATTTTAGGTAAAGGTACAGAAATGTGTGGTTGCTGTTGACTTCATTTCACCATTCCAAAGTGAAAAATATTAGAGGGCTGTTACCAACTCCTGGGTTGTACCAACAGCTGGGTTAACCAAACCAAAAGGATAACAAATTAGTACAGGGAGGTCAAAAAAGTTATTTTTAAAAAGTTTTTAAACTTGGAAAAATCAACTTATATCTTCAAAAACTCTGGGAAGTCTAAAGTCCTAAGAAAACTTTTTTTTACCTTTCCCTGTTCTTTCTTCAGTTGTTTGATGCCCTCTTTCATAATTTCTCCTGGAGAAGGGGTGGCAATGGGAGAGGTAGCCAATTCAAAGAGGGACTGAAAAATATCAACATATTATGACCAATTAAATTTTTCTTTCTACACCATTCCTTTGGCTAGTTTAAGTTCAAATTTCAGATGGTGCTAACAATAAATTAGTGAAAGTACAAAAATTTCATTCAAAAATTTAATAAGCAAATAAATAAACAAATATTGAATAATTAAATAAATAAATAAACAATAGAGGTTGCAGGGAGGGGGGGAGGGAGCTCACCTCTGATTTTTCATCTGTTGGCTCTACAAAGAATGCCTCCCCAGACTCTCCCAGCTTCATGTGCAGGTCTACTGGATCTCCATTGATCTCGATATCCACCTGAACGAGGAAAATGTTGTTTACCGTAATTACTTGTGAGTGATGAATATAGGTGAATCTTGAAAAGTAAGATACTTGAAAATTAAGATAATTATTTTAAGTATAACATTTTTAAGGTGTCTGCTCATGAAGAAAATTACTCAGCACCAAACAAGAATTTTTTTATTGCAAGTTAAAATTTCATTAATTTTTTTCAAAATCAAGGCTCAACAAATTTTAAGTACATTATTTGATAATTATATGTCTTGGAAAAAACTTAAAATATACTCAAGGTAAACAACAGATCATAAACACCAATCCTCAATACTGTTACCTTAACCACTTTCCCCTTTCTTATTGTAAGCAAATTTTATATACAATTTTCATATCATAAAAAGCCCAGAACAACCGAGGTGTTTTAAATTTGCCCACTAGTAAAAGACCACACTTACCACTTTTTCCCTGGAATGTATAACCCCCAGTTTTCCAAAGCGCACATGGAAGGGGGAGCTGACATAGGACCCATCTTCCTGCTGTATGATAATCACGTCAATAGCACCTGTCAAGGTCGCCGCGTTTATCTCATTGTAAGCGGCTTTAAAATTAGAGAGCAGCTTGCCAACGTAGTTCATTCTTCTTGTTGCTGGGTTCAGAAGTTTTCTTTTCCTCACAGCACCTGTAGGTATTTCTTTATCTATCGACTTTTGGAGGTTACATCTTGAGTGTGTGGCGTCACCTCACCTTAGTGAACCAGGCGGTGGTCTGGAAAGTGAAATAAGAACTGTAGATTAATGTTTAAAATTGCATAACATATCTCTCCCTCTCTCTCTCTCTCTCTCTCTCACTCACACACACACCCACACACACTCACCTCGCTATTCAGCCCACCACTCACATAAACTAGTAGGCACCAGGAAACTTACTAGCCCAAATCAAAATCAGCAAGTCCAAGGATAAAAACTATGGATGTTGGAAAAGCAATATATCAACTGCACTGGACTACTACTCTAGAATACCGATTTTCCTTGCAGTGTGTGTTTGCGTGCTGGTATTAATCCAAATCTGCAGTACTACTAGTAATATAACTGCCTCAGACTACTGTCCGACAACACAGACTGCTGAAATTACTCACTTAATCCTTGGTAGTAACACCATCCATTCACCTACTGAATCCTATCACAATCCAAATGATTCACAATTACCAGATCCCAGCTCTCACACTGAGTTAATAGAGGTTAAGTCTTAATTACCTGGCTTTCATACCAAGTTAACAGAGGTTAAGTCTTTATCACCTGCCTACCTGTAAAGTAGGTGTTTATGCTAGCATTCCATTGGGAAATTTGTCCCACCAGGTGCAGTGTAAGGTATGCTATATGGGGAATTTCCAGTCAAATCTTATTTTCTCCTACTTATGCGTAATTGCTCGTCCTGCACTTACATTACTTGTTTTGTGAGCACTGTTTCTCACAAGTATAGTAAGGTAGTTCCTTACATGTCATGATTCATTTAAAATATCTTTCGGTAACTTATAATTTGTGTTATTTTCATCATTATAATATTTTCATTATTATTTTTATTTTCTGTTTCTGTCAATATAATTATTTAGTCACTACTGGTATCACTAAGGGTGTTTATATACAGCTTAATTATTTTATTAGTTAAATTTCTATTGTATATTTTTTCATTCTATATTCCGTAATAAAATTTTTTCAAATCTTTCTATAACTTAGGCCAATGTCATATAGCTAACAAACTTCTTGACATTTTCGTAGAACACAAATATTATAATATCAACATGAGATACTTTCATTTGTGAGGTTGGATCAATTTTTCAGGCACATGTAGGAAAAACTTCGCATGATATTTAGATATAAATGGAAATTTTAAAAATGTAAAATATACTTTACTTCCTGTAAATTACCAGACTTCCAGGTGCACTAAAGACTGAAAAAGAAAGTAAGGAATAAACAAAGGAGTAAATAAATCATTCACATAATGTAGAATGACAGCAATACTTAAACCTGTCACCTGTCTATACTAGTGCTATGAAACAGGTTTTTATTCTGCTCATGAAGTATTCCTTACCCCTCCACAGATGCTATTAACCTTTTGTAACCCCTTAACATTCACATTTTCCCCCCACATTGAATGACCTAAAGCAATTAGTTCGTTTCAGCACGAAAAATGAAACTGTAAGACTATATGTCATTTAACTGGTGTACGGTTAATTTATTTTCTACATGTATTTTTCTTAGCAGAAAAGGGTGTGCTCAATATCAAAAGTTGATGTAAGTTCTATGCCATTCCTCAAGTGGTATCCACGGTGAAGTGTTATAGGTCTACTTTTTCAGAAAAATACCCCCTCTTTTTGGAGAGAAAGAAAGAAAATTTCTATATATAGCTACTGCTTTCACCATCACCAAAATGTTGCCCACATACTCCGCCTCCAAAATAATTGTTCATCAACATTTACCATAACTAACCCAACATCAACACACCTAGAAAACCACAGGATATACATATCATTTGCACCTGTATTGTACAGCCATTCACACATGTATCTACATATTATTCTTAACCTTACCATATGTTATTGCCACAAAGGGCAAACCATCAGCAGAGGACACAGGTGAGGTAAATATATATGCCTTACCTGATGCCCTTATCTCTGTACAGCTAACAGGGTACGGATCACTTGACTAGTAATTGCTTCTAAATTGATTTGTAATACAAATCATCTTTTTGTTAATATATATATTGCATTTTTATATTTTATTTATCCAATGCATTCACATCACAATAAAGTAGAACATACTGGTAAACAGATGATTTACATACACTATATAATCCCCACTGTATCCTACTATCTCTGCAAATAATTGGACTACACCCCTTTCAAAATTACTTAGAACTCAGTTCCATGCAAATCAGTTATCATATCACCAATTACTCATACCAGCAGAAGAACAGCTTGCTAAAAGACGGTATGCGCTTTTTTTCGTTAACTTTTCCCTGCACAGCTTGGGAGTCCCAAACAGGTGTCAGACAAGGAAACAGGTGTTAATAGATCAGAACCTGAGTTAAGGTGAGAGACCCGGTTTAACATTAACACTATATATACATATTAACACTAATCCCCATCTGAAAATGTTCCTACGTCACTTTTTCTCTATGTCTAGTTCATATCCTGCAAAGTTACTTATTTTTCTTCATTCAGAAAAAGTATTTGATGTCCATTTTTTTATTTTCTGTAATGTACATAAAAAAACAATGGCAGTCTAAGAGACTGGCCAGTCATTAAGAGCTAAACATATTAATTGGAAATGTTGTAAAACATTGAATTTCAGTTCAAGTATGGGCTAAGCTACGATTCCTGAATTGGGAAAATGGCTCTTCTTTTTTCAAGAATTTTTTAATGTACATAATCCTTTTCAACAATTTAAACAACAATCAACCTGGCGTGTTGGAAAATAATGCTTTCAGTAAAGAGATAAATTTTTTTGTTGCCTAAAAAATATAGGCAATGCTAAAATGCATCTTCCACATGACTACAATCAGATCTGTATATGCCTTGCAGCATCAATCTGGAAACTAGGTCATCCAGGGGTTAATAGCTCACCAATTATCTAGGTCACAAGGTCACTGATTGACAATTTCATTGTCAGTGGATGCAATTTGGGAGATAATGACACGTTTCCTATTGAGTAATTGCGCCTAGATTAACTATGGACAAAAACACACCAATGTGGTGGTGAAATGTTGGTGAAGCCAGCAAGTATATGGAGAGACCAGAAAAACATGAATTTCAAATTGAGAATTTTTTAACTTGGAATAAACTAACCTCAGCTGTTGTTACATCTCAAATTTTTAAAGCATGGAAAAGCAAAGGAGCATTTGTCATGCACAATCACTGGGAGAGGAGTGAGAGAGGAGGAAGAGGAGGACTACTTTTGAGTCAAAATATTCAAAAAGGGAAAATTACTCTAAAGCATAAGTCCTTTAAACAAATTTATTGAGAAGAAAATGAAAAAAAGTTGCTCCTGCTTCAAGGTGACCACTTTAACTTACACGTCCTAAAACGAGGGGATTTTCCTTTGCTCTTAATGTTTATTTAACACTGCAGTTACACAAATGCCTACAAAGCTTACTTTGATTTTTTTGTACGGTACCAAAAATCTTTTCACCACTGAAGGTGTTTGCCCTTTTCCTGATTTTTACATACAAAGCAAACAAAACGAGCACTTTTTGCAATACACTGGGTATTTTCTTTACCACAATTTTTATCTTTTCCATACAGAACAAACCTTACAGACAGGTCAAAATCTTTCAGTTTCCTTTTTTTATTGTATGTCTATAGCACACAGACACAGTCTACATTGTGTTGAATGAATGTGGAAAATTCCAAAAGAATTGACCTTGAACAGGACACAGTATACAAGCAAGTCCTGCAGTATTTCAAGCACTTCCTCACGTTTCATCTCACGTGAGCAAATGCACATTCTGAAATGTGCTCTATGTTATCAAATAACATGAGATGGCCCAAAAATTGATTGCAATACACCATAAAAAAAAGACCCCGTGCAAATAATCAAAAGATGGTTACTATAGGCAACCATAAGAAAGCAAGTGCAAGCTGCTGGCTACTACTACTACTCTGGGGTAGCGCTAACACTTGCCAATTTAGCCAAATGCTAAAATTGACTTAAATTGGCTATAGAAAAAGGGCTTGATTTGACATGTTTTAGCCAAATTATAACCATTTTGGTAACAAATTGACAAAAATGTGGTGATTTGGCGAAGCGAAAAAAATTGCTAGCGCTACCCCAGCTACTACTAGTATTTACTCATGTTGAGGCCATAGTTTCTCTGCATGGGGTAATGTATTCAAGCTGAACTTTTTCTAACCTCACTCATATCAAGACAATGCCATTTGCATGGGGTAGTGCATTCAACTTAAACTGTGAAGCCTGCAGGGATTGACACAAGTCCGAAAATTTCCCCCAACTTTGTTTCTCAACACATCTGAATGGAACCATACTTGTACTTTAGTATAGGATATCTACTCATGACAATCATAATTGCTTTTTCAGTCAACAAGTGCGCTGTGCAGGAGCCCATTAGAAAAACAGCTTGCATTACGAAACAATATCCAAACAACCACTCTCTTTTGGCTTCAAGCTTCTGATAATATTAGCATTAGGAACGCATGCTGAGGCAAAATGGGTGGAGGAAAATGTTATTTCTGATATCTGATCTGTAGAATAATGTATAATTCTGATTTCTGCTCATTGAGAATCAATATAAGCAAAACGAGAGAGAGAGAGAGAGAGAGAGAGGCGGGTCTGGGAATAATCATATTTATAATGATTTGGCCTCATGTTATGAAATATACATTAATGCAAGCTAATTCAAGCTGGCTGTCTGTCTATAATCTCCTACTGTCTGCACATCTCAAGTTCTAAGAGACCGTGCCCTAAAAACAGCTAGACAGACTCCACATAATGGAAGTGCATATGGCAATATGACAAAAGATTTTTATTACATTTTTTTTATTATTTTTTATGCTAACGTACAGAATGTCAGTTAAACTGGAAGAACGCTCCCATATCATCCTGAGATCAACAAGGTGGACAGAGTTTGAATTTCCAATGACTTTCTAACTCTAGTAATTTCAATGAGTGAGACACAGACTGGGTTCCCATACCTAGATCGATCTAACAGGATCAATCCATCCCCAAGGGGTTTCTCAATAAATTGCTTTCAGCTTAAGTGCCTTAGATGTCTTGCACGCCTACTAGTACTTAATCTGCTAAACGATAACTAATTACCGCCTAGCAGCTTCATTAGGCATGACAGACATCTAAGTCACTTAAGTTGAGTGCAATTAAGCAAGACTTCTTGGAGATAGATCGATCCACAGTTAGTACGATAGAGTCTGAAATGGTCTCAGAGAATTCCACAACTCAAAATTCCATATGATGTTTGGGAATCCCCACATACATCCAGCCACGAAATTCAATAGTAGTGCTATATACCTTCACTAGCAGTATGGTATATATTTTTTATTCACAGTCTAATAAATCCCCATTGCCTTCCATCTCTGCACACAAGAGCAGGTGCCCTGACCCATATTACTGGCTCTTTAAAAATGTACTAGTAAGCCTTTCCTTCACAATAAACATTCAGTATACCTCTATCATCTATCTTAATAGCTGTATAGAAAACACTTTTTAATAACACAACACAACAATCTTCATATCTTACCTTAAAGTCTCACACAAGCACATGTATCTCCATTCTGTCTTTGAAATGTTAAAAAAAATGCCAGTTCTTTAACCGCCTAGTCGTCCTATATTACTAAAGTGAACCGCTGAGGGTACCCCGATGCTGTCAAGTTGTAAATTGATTAGCCATTCAGGTCAGTCACATGACATGTCAGGCCAGAAGGCAGGGCACAGAGCTACACTGTGATTGGTTGAGACACAAGGGGTGTGGCTTACTGCTGCGACCCAATTGGATGGTATCTGTAACACCATAATCGCGTCTGGTCTTCTAAAGAGATTAACCCAGAACCGCAAAACCACTTATCTAAGTTTTATTGACTTTTTTTGGCTATTTAAATTCTCAAATACTGCAGATGTTCTGCACTTTGAAGTTTCAGCTCTGCATTATTCTAACAAATCTTGATACATATTTAACCCAGCAAAGCCAATGACATCACAGGATAATAAATCAACAACAACATACCCTGATATTAACAGTAACAGACAGGTAAACAGAAAAACCCTGGGAAATTTTGTGCATCTCACTACACAACAGATGTGTCAGTATCTCACCAAGATCTAAACCATGTCAAACAATCACTTGGCCTGTCCATAATTAGGTTATCAGAAAACGGACAATATAAAATGACCTTCAATGTGGCTGATATAATTTAGTGCTCCTGCACTTGGTAAAAATAACCTGCTTTCAGTGTTTATAAATATCTAAAATGAGCACAGTCATCTCCACTGCTAATTCTGACCACTAGTAGTCATCCATGTTTTGGTTCTATCTGTTATAAATTTATAACATGCCATTATTTTCTCACCTATCTGCAAAATAAATAATATTTAAGAGTGCTCTGAATTGAGTTAAGTTGGAGGTAAATAGTCACAAATTTACTCTTAGCAAATGAAATATGCTTTATAAATAGGAGAACTCCACCAAAGAAGAGGTGGTAAGAAATAGTTTTGAAAAAGTAGGTGTTTGGATTGGCTTGAAATTGTTATGACTTCCATCTCTCCTTAATTACTCCTTATCCTGCAATTTGGATCAAAATCTGTGAGGAACTTTATGAGATATAATGGCCACCTAAAAAAAAAAAAAAAAAAAAAAAAAAAAAAAAAAAAAAAAAAAAAAAAAAAAAAA
>NW_019774358.1:134418-150284 GCF_001039355.2 Lingula anatina
CCCAATTTGGTAAAAAATCTTGGAGGAAATTTTAGAAAAAAAAAGGCCCCCAAAAAAAAAAAAAAAAAAAAAAAAAAAAAAAAAAAAAAAAAAAAAAAACTAAAGTTAAACCAAAGCATCTTCTTAGACAGAGGTAATAAATCTTCCAAAAATTCAACCAGACAAGTTGAACTGATTTTTAATGTTTTCCTGTCCACCATCAACATGCATGCAGGTCAGTTTCATAACGCCCCACATGGACTTCCACGTGCTTTAGTGGCGCCAAATTCCTTGTTATGCAAGTGGCTATATTCATACGTAACACTCTAAATACTGATAAGCTAAAAGAAAACATACATTTATTGTATAAACCGTCAGCATTGTTACTGATACATTGAGTGCATTACGTAACATCTTGGCGACGTAACTAACAGGTAAATGCCCTAATTTCAGCCTTCATGTGGATATATAGAGGTCAATTTTTTTCTTTTGTGGCATTTGTAGAAAGTGTTCAATAATATAATACAAGCAAAATTCCCCAGGTCTCTAAAGATTTGCTAATCTACAATCTAACAGAAGTTGAGTATTGATTTTGAGGCATTTGTATATAACTGTTTGATAACATTCCCGGCCAGACCAATAAAAGCAAGATAATAGTGGAAATTTTTTCTCTGGAGGCAAGCTTTACATTCCATTTATATATAAATATACCCAACGAGCTGTTCTGACAAAGTGCATGTATTTATTAATCAACTTATACCCCCTTCCCACCTTCATTCCTTACACCCTGATTAAATATAGTATGTATTAATGTAAATGGAATGACTCATTTAAAAAGCTGACAGTGAAAATATTTCACCTTTTTCAAATCAGTAATTTTAATCAGTTAAAATCTTCAAATCTTCAATAAATATACATAAATTAATAAATAAAAATCATAAAGGGTTGAAATTTAAGATTGAAATTCTACATTTACAAGAATGAAAATATTCTGCACACTTTGACAATCCACCAAGTCCCCAAAATTTAGTAAAAAAAATTACAGACAATGGTCGACTTGACTTAAATATTGACCAATGTCCCCCAGCACCTGGACAATGTTGGTCAGTATAACAATAGTGACCATTACTTCAGAAGGTGTGTGAGGGGTGTTGCAATAACAGAGGCCACTGATTGGTCAGTCCGTCCACACCAGCCCACAGACACACCTCACAGCATTTTGACCTCTTACGTAAAATCAGTTTTGCACACGGTAAGTGACCTTGACTTGATGTATGCGATTCACCTGATATATTTTCCTTTAACTTTGTTCTGATACTGTTTACTATTTTGTGAATTTCAGAATTTGTCTTTCAAAATTGACACCACCATGGAGAAGTCAATTGTACCCCCCCCCCCCACCCCCCAATAAAAATACTGTTATTTTCAATCAGAAGATAACCAGATCAAGAATTGGAGGGAAGAAGGAAAAAGGCCCTAAATTGTAATGTCCTCTTTCATCTTTAATAGCATGAGAAATTGTCCAAAAATCACAACTTTTCAATGAAAATCTCTAATTCCAAGACTGTAAATGACATGGGGCTTCAAATTAAACCCAACAACCTGCCCTTTACCCGTGGTCTTAAAATGTACTTAACAAACACACAGGTATGTTAAAAGCAAAACAGCAGCTAATGCCAATGTTTACATTTCACTGCTTGCCCTTCCTAAAAATTCACACCAACAACACATTGGTGAATGTGGGAGAAAAAAACTACAGGTAAGTACAATATAGTAACTGCAATACTAGCACCTATACATTGATTTTTACCCAGTCATTGATATCAAATCCAGCAAAAAAGAATGCCCTTCCTCATATTACAAAAAAAAAAAAACAACAACATTTTTCAGCCCTCAAGTGCAAAGAAATCCCAGCACAGGTATGAAAAAGTGGTCTTTTGGCTTTGTTTACTTAGAGAGGGCAATAACCCAAGCATCAAAACAACCATAACAAACTAGATGATTAGTCATACTGGACACACCTCTAATATATTTGGGTCACTCAGTAACACACGTAGGTATCAGCGTCATCAAATTTATTATAAAAACATCCTATTATTGGTTAAACTTGCTGTTTAAAACTTGCAGTAAAAATAAACCAAAATTCATGTCATTTTTCTGGATGGTAAAAAAAGTTCAATATGTAAATTCAAATGACATACAGAGTGGTTTTCTTTGAAATTTGGTTAACTTGCGCTCTTTTTCATTATAAATGATACTTTTAGTTGTTATGATATGCCATTCAAAATCAAACGGAAAGATAGTCCAACTCGATCAGATATAATTAAATAGAAGACCTGGTAATCTTCCAAATAGGTCAACTCTTTTGTGTTGAGTTTTGCAACAGTTTTGGTACAATGGATTTATCTAATGAAATGATCTGTTTACAAGCACAGACATCAGCTGAATGCAATGACATAACACAAACAACTGCCTCTCTATCAAATGACCTAGAGGCCTATTTATCAGTTTCTATCTCAAGCCACTCGTGTTTCATACTTTCAAAATAGTTATGCATTTAGATAACATATAGTTTTAATATTTTTTATCCTTCAATGATATGGTTATGAATGGTATCAATGGTTATATATGACAATGTACAGACAAGTCACTTCATAATCATTTTTAAAACTCTGTAGATCATTTCCAATTACTAGTAGAGTTTAGAAAAACTGACTGTAGTTTACAGCAATTCAAGTTACAAGTATCACGGTTCAGGTTAGGTTACACGTACTGTTTGAGTTAATGGAATTCCGTTTGATGTCCCAAAATGACCAGGTCAAGCCTTAACTTAAGCCCTCATTTTTGGCCAGATACTACGTCAATTAGATGCATCAGGTATTACAAATTGTATGTTTTGATCTGCCTACATATGTTATCAAGAGTGCACCACAGTCAGAACAGACGTTGGCGTGTTTTTAAATATGAGTTTTGTGCCAATTTATGAATGAAAGTATATATCAAAGACAGACACACATATTATAGAAATGTGAAAGCATCATGAAATTATAAATCAGTTTAACATCTCGGTAGAAAGTTGCACATGTAGCATTTTTCAGGGTGACTTAGGATATATTCCCACCGAACATTCAAGGTGTCATGGATGTAATGATTATCATAATAAATGGTGGCAACTTCAATGTGAAACTGGACCCAAGAAAAAAAAAATTAAAAAATGTATGTTGCAGTTGTGATGATAAATTTATGGTAAATGCACAAGACCATAATAAATTTTTGAACTCATACAGGGGGCGGGGACTACTAAGCAAATTGTATGGTGTAAAATAATTTTTTTCCTGCAGCCAATAAGTAAACAACAGAAATCATGACTTGAGTCAATTTCAGTTTACACTGCTGTTTACATTCTACTGTGGGATCACAGCCTCTGTTAAATTTGTACCCAAGCCAAATAAATGTTACAATATAATACTGCAATATGTTGCATTCACACCTGTGTCACATTTGCAACTGTGTCACATTGCTGTGCACCTGTCATGACAATTTAATATATCACCTGTGACCTGATATTAAAGACAACAACTCGGAAAAAGCCATTTATCACAACTGACAGACGTCCACAGAAATACAGGTGAAGTCAATACAAATATCTAAGATACAATTTTGTTCTGCATACCCGATTAGTCAATGTATATATATATATTTATATTTATTATATTATATATTTATTTACTTAATTTTATTCATTTGTTTAATTGTAGCACATACTGCACTCAGACATTAGTCTAGAGAGCCTTAAAATGTAAATCAATTCTCAGCTAATTCAACTTTCATAATTATATTTTGTAATAATTTTTACAAACAAAATCAAGACTCCATTTCAACTGTGCTGACCAATTAACCTTTTTATCCTTAAACAACTACACATTTAAGAAAGTTTTACCCATGATTAATAAACTAATAAACTTTTTGGGGATTGTTTGTGTCATAGTGCTGCTGACAGTGTTTTTACTGCAAATACTTTAAGCAGTATTCAAGGAATACACCCGCATTCTTCATGAAAATTCACACGTACTATTTCAATTATTTAAAATGCCTGATCACTGAAAATTGCCATATTTATAACAGCATCCTGAACATGATATGATTATGATGAGTAATAAGCATGTTGTGATATTTCACAACCGGAAGATGTCACAAGATACGAGAAATACCGATTTAGAAAAACTAGTCAACAAACTTACACATTTTACGAAAACCAAATTGTACTTTTTCGCTGCTAAATTTAGGCAAGGCCTCGCGTACCACAGAATAAACCGCAGACTGAATAATGTGGAAATTGATATACTTGTGAGTCAAGTCCAGTTTCCACAATTCGATCTCAACCTCGACAGTTTTAAACCGATGCTAAATACATTTCATATAACAACGAAGCTAGATATCGTAGTACAATCAACTCTCAACAGTGAGTTTGAGTTAACTATTTTGTCATGTATCTTCGGAAGGACCAATTCATTTATAAACTGTCGGCAAGTCAACTCTCAAGTCAATTTGACCTCACTCATGACAGATCGTCAGGTCACTCATGAAGACTTAAAAAATGACTCTCCACGCCTAACCTCATCAATTTAACAATGAACTTAACTCTAATTTTATTCATAAACAACAAAAAATAAGCTCTCGCTTACCTATTGAGTCGATGATATCTTTAAACGATTTCTTCTTCTCAATATTTCCAACGCAGGTTTCTGTTTGTGATGCTAAATTTCTATGATGGCCGACGAGTGACCTAGTTCTATATCAGCCGACAATCTGACCAATCACGAAATGCTTTGCGGAGGGAAAAACCTATTGGTTATTTTTAGATGACAAACAGCGTGTTTGCGTTGACTTATATCCGTCATATTGATTATTACGAGACGAGGTGTTCAAAATCTTTTAAGTTAATTATTAAATGCACATTATGCTAGTATACTATCAAGTCGTGAATGCGGCTAGTGCCGGGGAAGAGGGTTTTAGAGAGAGAGAGAGAGTTGAGTATGTGTACCACTGGTGGGCTGCGCGTGTTCAAAAATTAAAATTAAAATAAAATAATAATGTCGGATTAAGGACTCAGTCTCCCCCTTAAAAAAAGTTCTTCATGAAGCAGGATTCGCCACACATCTTTATATATTTCTGAGCACATCAATGCAGATGTGTTAGTTGTGCCACAATAAGGTACAGCACTAAAAATGTATTTAGGACTGGAAGGCGTTAATAATAATAATAATTTGTAATAATAATAATTTATTTGCTAGAATCGCAACCCAAAGGTTGAAGTTTTACAATTTATCATAAATAAAATCATACGGATATTTAAAAGTAACTAAAAATTATAAACTAAAAGACGAAATCTTTAAAACAATGTTTGAGCAAGATTATAAATTTTATTTTATTCTGCCGGCCTATTTTGAAACTTTTCTTACTATTACATTTATATTCATTCATTTGAAGTTGGTCTCGAATTTGCTCTTAAAATTAACAAAAAAGCTAACGCGAGATATGTCTTTACTGTAAAAAAATGCTCACAACAACCCAAGACTGTAGGTTGCAGGGGGGGACGCCCCCCCCCCCTCCCCCCCCCCTAGAAATTGTTGAAAGATATTTTTTTCGATATATATATGAAAGGCTCGACCAAGCCTTCTTCCAATCCTTCGGAGGTCTCAAACGTTTCCCCTGTATGTGTTTACGTTTTACGAAAAGGTCCAGTAGTTAAACAAAAAAAAAACGTATTAGCTTATTAATTAAGCGCAAGACAATTAATATGAGCTGTCGATAAAATTTCTGAAATTTAAAAAGCGTTCTTCCAAGCCTTCTCCGTGCCCTTCGGAAATAACCTGCTTGCATGTATTGCATAGCTTCAGCTGTTGTCCAAAACATTTTTCTCAGTGTACAGTCTTGCTTGGATCCCTTTTTTAGCACATAAGCCAATGACAAACCTATTTGACCGAATAATTATTTAGAACTAAATACAGGTCTTCATTTTTGAAACCATTAACAGTATTTCAAAATTTTCAATACGACATCTCACACCATACAAATATGGGAATAATCCGAGATAGCGACAAAGTTTTGATAATTAGCGTATAGTATATCAAGCGAGATTTCGCAGGATTTCGACGAGAGTGGCATCAAAAATAATAGCAGGCTAGCAAATGCGCTTCGACAGAGAATAAAAGCTGTGACTATTTATCCACCGATATATTTCTAGCTGTTTTCTTTTAAGTTCGGCAGAATTATTCTTATGCACAACAGAAAAATTTAACGGCTGCTATATACCTTTCTAAGACGACATCCCTACCGCATATATTTACACTTTTTTTATTTTTGTTAATAGGTAAGTCCCACCTCACGACGATCATCACTCTATCTCAACGAGATATGCTCACAGCAGAGTTGCATGATGAAGTTCGCAGCCTGCACCCTGAGTCTCAAAGATTAGTCTACTACCAGGAAATGGAAGTAGCAATATTCTGATATTAACAAAAGTGAGTTCCAAGTTACCCCCTTAACTCAGGGTTTTACAGCCCATTACACATCTGTTCCAGTAGATACCATTCAAAACTTAAACTGGTATTTCAATAGCCTGGCAATGTCCCCATAGCCACAGCACTCCAAACCAGTAACAAATTCCCCAAATGCGCGGTCACCCTTTCCCGGAAGAATATCCAAAAGCACCTCCACCATGTCGTATTTCAAGTCTGCCGATCGCATTGTGACCATTTCCCTCTCCGTAATAATGGCGGCTGCGTACAAGCGATTCAAGATATCCAGCGCTGACGGGCTAGAGATGTCTTCCACGAGTCGAACGCGATGGGCCCTCAGAGCTCGCCGATGATCGGCCGTCATGATACCTTGGTCTGGAAATATATAAAGAAATGGAATTTGTGAAGATCACACTACTGGTAAATATGTGTTTGTGTGTGTGTGAGTGAGTGAGAGAGAGAGGGAAGGTGAGAAACCTCCGAGTAGCCATGAAAAAGTAGTGAAGACTTTCTTGGCTGGATTGATGTATACATGTAGTGCAGTGGATGTTAAGAGCGCAGAGAATAGGAGATGTCCGGGATAGCCTATTTTGAACATCTGCGCAGCAGATGACGTCAAACGAGACCTGGATTGGAGCGAGATTTCACGAGAGGTGGGGTTAAAATCTGCCATTGAAACTTCTCTCGCGGTCAGGCACAAGTCTATGTTTTAGGATTGCATTGAGTAAAATTTGGCGTTGTCATGTAATTTGAGATAGAGCAACGCAATGGCGAATTGCTAATGTTGTGTCGTAGGGTGCATTGCAGATAAAGTAAAGCGAGAAAACCAGGNGAAATATGTGAAGATCTCACTACTGGTAAATGTGTGTGTGTGTGTGTGTGTGTGTGTGTGTGTGTGTGTGTGTGAGTGAGTGAGAGAGAGGGGAGTTTTATTAACGGAATAAAAAATCTATGAGAAAAGTAGTGAAGACTTTCTTGGCTGGATTGATGCGCAGTGCAGTGGATGTTGAGAGCGCAGAGAATTAAGGCGGACACATCTAAATTTAAAATTGCATTCGTTCAAATCTGATCTGAACAAGGTATAATTCTGGATGGGAAGCGTAAGGAGCCATTCCATACAAGTTGGAGCAGCCCATCTCAGTCTGACGTTGCCTCTCAAAGGGCGAGCTTATAAGAACCAAATGAAATATATCTTCTAATCTACCGACCACCGTGCCATCTACTAACCACGTCACTCGAAAAACTTAACAGAATAAAAATTCTATGATTAGCTTGCTTATATCAGCTGACAGCCTACAGAGAATGGAACAGAAGGACCAATCCAACTTGTATGTAAACGTTCCTTTATGATGACATACCCTGAGCATTAGGATAAACTAAATATGCAGGAACTTTGCCATTGGCTGAACGGAGACATGGCACCACTGAGAGAGTCATTGGCGGGGGGCTCGTAAGGACTTCCGCTGGAAATAGTGTGGGATCTTGAAACCCAGCCGCTACACAGTGTGGACACACCAAATAGGCATCACACCTAAATAAGATAATATATGTAAAAACACATAATTACGGATGCTTGTTAGAAAAATAATATTAAGATACTGCAGATGAGAATTGACAGTCAGAGGTCAAAAATATTTTTCATTTGATCAGACATGTCATCTTCGTTTACTGAATAAGTTGATTGGACAAAAATATGTCAAAAAAGGATTTCGACAAACATAATTAATCACGCACGACGACTAGGTTTTCTTTCAGGATAATACGAAAAGTATCTTGGATATGTTTCAATGCAAAGGTTGAATTAAAACACATCGAGATCCCAAAATGGAATAAGTAGGCCTAATAGGAAACACATTTTCTAGAACTCAAAAATTACGCCACGCCGGAAAGGACGATTACAGAAAACGCCTCCCACCTAGAACCAGGGCACTCCTGTTCCAAAATCTCTACCATCTCGTCATGGAGTTTCACAGTGTGAGGCCACAAGTCGCTCACGTTCTTTCCTCTTATTGCGACCATTATTAAACCGCCGGTGGCAGTCTCTCTTCTCTCCATATTTAAGAAGCCCTGTCCCACTTGAGCCACGACGCCGTCCGTCCAGTCAATGCGGGTCGTCTTGAATGGGCCAAGGTACCGGTGGAGACGTACAGCGGCCATTTCGTAAAGACCAATGGGGCAGCTGTTTTGGAAGTGGTATTCCAGCGTAAGTTGCACGTGGTCGGACGGAAGTGAAGCGGGCCACTGAAGCATGACGTCACCTGGTCTGGTCTCCCGTAGCAACCACGGGATATGGAAATGAGAGGCACGCGTGGAGTCCACTTCTTCCTCTGTTTCTTGGACGGAAACGTCATAGCATAAATCAAATTTCAGCATTAATTCAATCATGGCATCGATCTCGGTGTTCTTGAGGCCAAATTTCTCCCACAGGCAGGCGATCATCTTCCGAGAGAGAATCCCGCGCTTGAGAAGGTCTTCGCGTTCGTTGATAAAGCGAGGATGGGTGTATTCCGTTCTGAAAGGCGCCTTGTCGTACTGCAGTTCATCCTCCATGTCGTGGCGGAACACGGCCTTCAGGAGGTCTATCACGACGTCCTGGTTGTGAAACACAATGTTCAGAAGGAAGGAATTTTCTGGAAACCATAATACCTCGCCGGTCTTACGTAGGAAATGGAGGGTGTCCAGAATCATCTGCAGTTGGATGTCTTCTGCCTCTGTCTCGTCAGAAGGCTCATCTGAAGAAAATGATGAACTGATCATCGTGTATTTATTGTGACCTAGGCTACATGCACTGGGTAGTGTGTCTAAAGCGAATTGCTATAACAGATTTTTAAAATAATGAAAGTTTAAATGGAAATATACAAATTCGTCGGTGGAAATTGTTTACACAATATAAAGCATTTTGATTTAAGTAGAACAATGTACCCTGAATATTTGGCCTTAAAAATAAAACCAATGTTCCGGGTAGGCCTATAGTTTTTCTGTAAACCCAGTGTCACACACGAGAGAGTTGTAATAGAGGGTTCGGTTTTCATTATTTGTACAGAAAAACCTAACCCTAGATTTTGACCCATATACGACAAGTTAACCTTAACCTGTACGAATTCATGAAGGGTGGACTTTCTGTTATGCGGACTTCAGTTTCTTACCCTCGGCCCCCAAAACGGTTTCGTTCTTATTTCTGCTTTACCTTGATTTTCAGTAGTGCTCTTTGAAGAGGCTTGTGCCGTTTTGGCTTGCCTCGGCGAAAACGCTCTCTGTAGTTTTTGGAGGGTGTGTGAAAAGAAACTTGGCTTTTTCGGTTTAATGTCTTTGGTAGTTTTAGACCGTCCTACTTTCTCTTGGTTTTCTCTACGAGAAGCGCCAGCTTTCTTTACCTTTTCTGATGACTTTCGGATTATGGACGAATATTCGCGAGAGAGTTCCTGCACCGACAAGCAGTTACAGTCAGTACGTTCAGATTTGGCTTTCTGAACGAACTTCGAGACGGCAAGCCAAGACTGCGGTAAGATAAGAGCTTTGGTTTTAGCAACCTGGATAAGTTTTTCTTTCAACAGGTCGAATCCCTCAAGATTTTTAGAACTAACTAAAAATATCTGATCAACCAAGTATATGCCGAACTGCCTCCTTCTTTTGGTTTCTTTTTCAGTAATTGCATCTGGAAAGGTTTTTTGAACCACAATTTGTATCTTCTCCTTCGTGTTCCTTTCTCCCGTCTTTTCCTGAATAAACTTGTCTGCACGTTCCAGTACGTCCTGGCTTTTACTCTCTGCTACCTGTAATTATAACAATCATAGCACCTTATCAAAACCGTAAGAGTTAGAAAATTTCACGATCTGTCCAAAATTAGCTGTGCAATAATGCAATTATTGACGATTTTTGCAGTGCCAAATTTGAATGACAATAAAAAAGATAGAAAGCAGGCCCGTAGCGTTCGCGGGGTCGAAAGAACCGCCCCTTTTGCTGGGAAAAGGTCCACTCTGGGTAAAATTTGATCTAGGTACATGAAGTTTTTATGGGAAAAGGTCCACTTTTTCTGAAAAAGAACCCCCCTTTTGAAATTGCTGGCTACGGGCCTGGAAAGCACCATTATATCACCTTTGTTTTAATCCGAAACATTTCTCTTCCTGTGACTTTTACTATAGGAACAAAAGATTATTGCCTTTTTTTTTTACCTCACGGCCGCATTCGTCAATATGCGTGCCAACAAGGGCAATCATTGCCTCTGGAACGCGCATGCAGAGCGTTTCGATCCACTGTCCAATAAGTGCGTGGAAATTGCTCGTTTCGTACAGCGCGATGTTAAAAACTAATAACGTCAACCCATCTTTGGCAAGGAAGAAATTATGAACAACCCTGTAGATCTCGTGGCCACCGAAATCATTAATATTAAACGTCACATCTTCTTCTTCCCATAAAAGTTGGTCTAGGACGCAAGTTCGGTCCTCTTCTGCTGTGAGGTGGGGTTTCTCGGTTGTTAGTGATTTAACGAGACTGCTTTTTCCCGCGCAAACCTCTCCTAGGATGTTGAGCTGCAGACGACATGCTCTCACCGCCTTTTCACGTGCGTTGCGAAGATAGCGCAGAATTGCGTCACTTCCGGAATCACAGACGGCGGTCGGTGGCTGTATAAGGGGGTTGTTTTTGGCATTAATAAAGCGTAGACTCGAAATTTCTTCCAGTTCAAATGGAAGATGTGTAAGACTGTTAGAATTGATGTAGAATGTTTTCAGTTTGACTAAACTGCTGATTTCACCCGGGATTTCTTTGATCTTGTTATGGCTCAGGTATAGCACTTCCATATTGACTAGCTCACGGATTGACACGGGAAACGCTGTTAGATAATTACTGGAGAGATTCAACTCTTTCAGACCGGTGAGCATGCTTAAAGAGCTGTGAACCTCGGTAATTTTATTGGCGCTCAGATCTAAATCTTCCAAAGTTTTCAACTTAAAGGCAACCGCGTGTAGGCTCTCCAGATTATTACCGCTTATGTCGAAGACCTTCAGCCTCGTGCACAAAGGCATCGTCATGGGAAGGATCTGCAAGTCTAAATAGGACCAGTCAAGTTCTGTCCATTGCTCTGCTACCTCTAAGTCCGCCTTAGAAGGCTTATAAGGCTCCTGGAGGTTCCAAAGGAAAGACACTTGTTGCTTGGGATCCATTTTAGTCACAGTTTCTCTTTTTCTCTCTACTTGAAAGTCTGGGTCTTGCACAGTAGTTTGAAGGAGGCAGTTTTACACTAAAGTGTCATACATGTTATAGATTCGATCATTTTTCAAATCATTCATGTAAGGATCTGCATCAATTCTGGAAGAAAGAAATTGACAATTAATTAGTGGTAGTAGTAGGGCCTACATGTAGCACACACGTAGTGGCAGTAGTAGAAGTGGTACAGTGTTTGAAGTAATGTAAGGGGTAAAATGGCTTTCGGCATTGAGCAAAAAGGATATAATATTAAAAAATGAACGAGTAAATAAACATATTTCAAACGTAATCAATTATCTACTGAATCAATTAAGTGATCAATTTACTTCATAATTCATTAAGAAGATAACCCCAGATTTCTCTAGCCGAGCCGAGAAAAGCGAGGAGTTCGTTTCTAAAATGTTTAGGCCTACCGGAAAGACGCCCTAATTCTTCGGGAATTTCCCATTATTTTCCAGTCTTTATATGTAATGTATAAAGCAGCTGCACAAAAGAACTGCGTGCTGGCATCCTGGCGCAGCCAGTGTAACCTTTACTACGTCGCGGAGATTATGGGTTACTTTACAATGACAATAATCACTGGCTGCCTCCATTATTCACCCTTCGTTTCAAAACCTACCAGTACATGTATCATACACTTACCCTATAAAATATAACTTTATAAGGCAATGACTGATATCCTATTCTTGGCTTAGGGTAGGCAATATCAGCACTTACAACTTTAAGATGCAACCACTGGAATGTTGATGGGAGATGAATAAAATTGATACTCTGTCCAACGTGCTTGACTGTCTTTTTCTCAAATATACCTAGCTGTTTTAACAGTTAAAACTCTACACGGCCATTTTCGTCGTCTGTCACTGGTTGAAGTTTCACTTTGGCATGGGAGATTCGAACTGTTGTCCTCGTTAAACACTTCAACTTTCACTGTGCCACAAACTCTGTTGCCTAGATCCCGGCAATCCCTTGCTGTCATAAATCCAAGTCATTTAGACTTATATACGATTCAAGATATATAAGAGGGGTCATATAACGGTTAAGGTGAGGAGAATTTAAATGGGCGTCCGCCTTACGTATCATACTTGTTTACCGTCTCAAGATGCAATCCAGTAGACATCCTCTGTATGATTTTTTATCTTTGTCTCAGTAAATAAAACGTCTCCAAGTTCCGCTTTGGAAACGGTGCCAGTAGATGTAGGAGGAAAAAATGTCTACCATTGGCTATTACATTCATATACACTAAAATAGGGTGCGGATGCTAAAAGTAGGCCACGCAAATGCTTAACTACAGGACAGGTACGTGGCCCTGTCGTTTACTTTCGACTGTTTCCGTAAATTGCGTGAGAACGTACGGAATCATCCGAATTTGTTCAACATTGAGATATTTAGGTTGGAGATTTATCTAACACATGCACATGTAACAAGCACATGTAAACATTCAGTGTACGTTTACATTTTGTCGGTAAAAAGCCAAGATTACATGTACTTATCTACTATGGCCTTTATGAGCCTGCCTTTTTTTAATTGGAAATTGTCAATTTATTAATTAAAGTAATTTTAATTAAAATTAGTTAAAACTTATCAAAATCATTATACCCTACAATTATTGTGCCCTGTCTTTTTTTTCCTTCTGATTTAAAATAAAAAACGACCGTGCAGGCTGTTACGGGCAATAACAGTAATCAAGAACCATATTTAATCCAAAGCCTGGAAAACTTTAAGGGATAATAACTCTTCGTATGAGATCTATATTTCACAATAAAAACATAGTGAATAACTCATAGAAATATAATATATTCTGTTTTACCACAAAAACGGCAGTTATAGCTATTATTCTGATATCTGAGCTTGTCTTTAGACCACGTGACCTCCATTGATAGCTGTACTCTGTTTAAATCTCTTAAGTTAAAACAAAAAACCAAACTTTTTAGAAAAAAAAACAGGGACTAACTCTGATTGTAAAAATGTATTCAATAACCATGTAAGTATGGGATAATTGTGGTTTACTCCAGGAAAATTCATTTTTTGGCCGAAACGAAGAGTTATTATCTCTTTAATGGCTTTTAAATAATAAGTTAAAGCAATAATAACTCTTCCTTTGAGATTCAAAAATCCGCATGAAATACATTGTAAACAACGCATGGAAATATGTTCTATTGTATTTTACCACTAAAANTTCGACCCAGGTAGATACTCCTGGCCTTGTGAAACCAAATCAAAACGAGAGCAACAAACTCGGTTCTAGAACGAGCGACAAAGATTTATCTACACAGTGCATATTTAGCGTCATTGCTTTGAAAATGTAATGCCACATCACTCATAATTTGACCAAAAAAATAAAATAAAATAAAATAAAATAAAATAAAATAAAATAAAATAAAAACGCTGTCAGGTTGGCCATTTTGCCCTATGCCGGATTACGTTGATAATGTGGCAATCCATGTAAACGCCATGAATGTATTTCAAATGCAATTGATTGTGAGTCTTTGCTGAATTTGTAGTCCACATGACGCAGATACTGGGGGGGGGGGGGGGGGGTTATATATACTGTTTTGATCCGTTTCCTTTATATTTTGAATTTGTGTCGAAAGATCATTACAAAATACAGGGTCTAAAAGCCCAAGTGCCCCTTGTTGCAGATGTTCAGATGCAGAGCTCTTTAATTTGGGCTGACCGTTCAAGTAAAACCATTTTTGCGATCGATGCTTTCTTGGTTCTGAGGGATATGGTCACTTTACATAATTACAGTATGTGATCAGTTTTTTATATCTCTTAGGTACTTCTCCAAAAATTAACAAAGGGCCAACTTACCCCTTTGTCCAACTAGCCCCGGTCTCCCCTAATAGATAAATCCAAAGTGTATTTAATGATTCCCCCCCCTCCCCACTTTATCTGCATTTACAATACCGTTTATGATTTTAATTCCTGTGGTAATTTAAGAAGCACAAGCAACATTCATTGGACCCTTGGGTAAATTCTCATTAAAACGAAGATACAGGTGGTGTGATGTGGACAAACAAAAGGCGCTTGGACCTGATTATCCATTCTATATAATTTGTCACTCTCTCAATGTCTACCTGTATTCTGTAGATAATGATCTCACTGCATTATGATGGATGTGCAGTTTCATCACACGTTACGGAAATACACAGCAGTGTCAGCGGTCCCCTGTGTGCGTCATGCACGTGGACTCCGTGGCGCAACGGTAGCGCGTCTGACTCCAGATCAGAAGGTTGCGTGTTCAAATCACGTCGGGGTCATTTCCTTTTTCTTCACAATTGTAATAATTGTCTTTATTTTAGTTTATGAATGAATTCATTATCCAGGGTAAAATGTGAATTAATTAAATTAATGATTATATCATGCCTCAAGTTTTTTTTTTTTTAATGAAACCTCACAGATGAGATACAGGCAACTCAAGACAACCCTCTTGACCCCCCTTCGATTTCTGAAAAAGAAAAGACACAAATGGTCCCCTCTTGAAATTAAAATTTTGATTAGCTGAATCATACTCTAAACAGTATCAAATGGCACAGTTCGTCCTCTAAAATAAAAAAATATTGGGTCCCTTCAGCTTTGCGTCTCCCCCCCCCCCTTTCAAATAATCCTGGATCCGCCCTAGATAGTTTCGTTGGGATCCCAAAGACAGGTACGCAGTGCGTGTAGCCACAGGGTACAGCTGTTATAACGGGATGGTATTTTATACTGTAAAATTAGCATAGCATTTCCTTTGTGACTTCTAATAATGTGTACATAAACAAGCCACTTCTTCCTCAATTGAGCCTGCAATTCCATTAAACTTGCATATTTTCAACTTAAACGTCTTGAAATTCAGTCAAAATAGGGCTCGGTTGCATCGCGCGATGTCTCTGTCTCTCTAGTCCCTCGTCCGAGCGATGTTTATTCAACGTTTTTTCCTTCCTCCTTTTCTTTTGCACAGCTTACAAACGTGTTACCGCAGTGATCAACGCAGTCTGAAACTTAAAGGAAAAGAATATGTTTTAATGAAAATAAGACGATAATAATATTTTTTTAACTATACCTCAAATATGCATGATAAAAAAAAACCCGCAAAAACAAGCAAAATTCGTTTAAATAGAGTGAAAAAGGCCAAGAAGTTGTCGCTTTAAAAAAAAAAAAAAAAAAAAAAAAAAAAAAAAA
>NW_019774358.1:150667-173802 GCF_001039355.2 Lingula anatina
CGAATTTCAGCAACAGCAAAAATAAATATATAAACACAATCTGTTTGCGGTCTGTTAGCGGAAAGTCTATCTTGAAAAAACAGAGACCACGAGATTTTAGATCGGTTCTTCGAATTTACAGTAGATGACTACAATTAGGCGGAATGATGTCAAAATTGGAGAGAAAACAGACTGGAATAAGTCACGGTTGAATAATTTTCAGATTCTCAAAATTCTTGACTAGAATTTTATTATTATTTTATGTTAACGAAGCAGTTCTCTTCCTTCTCGTTGTTTACAATAAAGATGTCTCATTTCCTCCTCTTGAACATAATTTACATTAAAATTATACACAGGTCAGTGCTCTCTCTCTCTCTCTCTCTCTCTCTCTCTCTCTCTCTCTCTCTCTCTCTCTCTCTCTCTCTCTCTCCACCAGCCAGCTTATCAACCAAAATTGTCCCAGTGTTCTTGCTACTGTTTTGTACTCCAGTTTGTACCTTGGTTCACCCCCATGTACGGCTTTCTGTGGAAATAAATAAATAAATAAATAAATAAATAAATAAAAAAACCCGCACCATTCATTAAAATGAAATTCCTCTCATCATTTTCCTATCTCCTCCGTGTCTATGAACTGGTTTTCACATCTAACGAGTTAGATTGTTTACAATACGCTTAACAAATAAATAGCAATATATTTCCTTTTTCTGTTCCCAGAAATCTGATAGCGACAAACGCCAGCTGATACGCGACGGACAGCGTATCTAAAGTGACATTGTCAGCTAATTCGCCGCGTTCACACTCAGCAAAGATAACTCCAGTAACTCCACTGGACATCCTGACAAATAACACAAGTCTGAATTACAATGGGTTTGGATGCACACCCCTCTAACCCAAAGCATTAAGGCGCATGCCATATGATTCTTAGACCCCATTTCCAGAGATTAGATCGATCTACTTTAGATCGACCTAACTCCCTAGGGGTTCACGCTAAATAGCTGTCAGCCGGGCGGACACNTTTGACCCAGGTAGATACTCCTGGCCTTGTGAAACCAAATCAAAACGAGAGCAACAAACTCGGTTCTAGAACGAGCGACAAAGATTTATCTACACAGTGCATATTTAGCGTCATTGCTTTGAAAATGTAATGCCACATCACTCATAAGTTGACCAAAAAAATAAAATAAAATAAAATAAAAACGCTGTCAGGTTGGCCATTTTGCCCTATGCCGGATTACGTTGATAATGTGGCAATCCATGTAAACGCCATGAATGTATTTCAATTGCAATTGATTGTGAGTCTTTGCTGAATTTGTAGTCCACATGACGCAGATACTGGGTGGGGGGGTATATATACTGTTTTGATCCGTTTCCTTTATATTTTGAATTTGTGTCGAAAGATCATTACAAAATACAGGGTCTAAAAGCCCAAGTGCCCCTTGTTGCAGATGTTCAGATGCAGAGCTCTTTAATTTGGGCTGACCGTTCAAGTAAAACCATTTTAGCGATCGATGCTTTCTTGGTTCTGAGGGATATGGTCACTGTACATAATTACAGTATGTGATCAGTTTTTTATATCTCTTAGGTACTTCTCCAAAAATTAACAAAGGGCCAACTTACCCCTTTGTCCAACTAGCCCCGGTCTCCCCTAATAGATAAATCCAAATTGTATTTAATGATCCCCCCCCCCTTCCCCACTTGATCTGCATTTACAATACCGTTTATGATTTTAATTCCTGTGGTAATTTAAGAAGCACAAGCAACATTCATTGGACCCTTGGGTATCTTCATTAAAACGAAGATACAGGTGGTGTGATGTGGACAAACAAAAGGCGCTTGGACCTGATTATCCATTCTATATAATTTGTCACTCTCTCAATGTCTACCTGTATTCTGTAGATAATGATCTCACTGCATTATGATGGATGTGCAGTTTCATCACACGTTACGGAAATACACAGCAATTTCAGCGGTCACCTGTCTGCATAGGGTACGTGGACTCCGTGGCGCAACGGTAGCGCGTCTGACTCCAGATCAGAAGGTTGCGTGTTCAAATCACGTCGGGGTCAAGTCCTTTTTCTTCACAATTGTTATAATTGTCTTTATTTTAGTTTATGAATGAATTCATTATCCAGGGTAAAATGTGAATTAATTAAATTAATGATTATATAATGCCTCACGTTTTTTTTTTAATGAAACCTCACAGATGCCTCACAGGCAAATCAAGACAACCCTCTTGACCCCCCTTCGATTTCTGAAAAAGAAAAGACACTAATGGTCCCCTCTTGAAATTGAAATTTTGATTAGCTGAATCATACTCTAAACAGTATCAAATGGCACCTTTCGTCCTCTAAAATACAAAAAATATTGGGTCCCTTCAGCTTTGCGTCTCCCCCTTCAAATAATCCTGGATCCGCCCTAGATAGTTTCGTTGGGATCCCAAAGACAGGTACGCAGTGCGTGTAGCCACAGGGTACAGCTGGTATAACGGGATGGTATTTTATACTGTAAAATTAGCATAGCATTTCCTTTGTGACTTCAAATAGTGTGTACATAAACAAACCACTTCTTCCTCAATTGAGCCTGCAATTCCATTAAACTTGCATATTTTCAACTTAAACGTCTTGAAATTCAGTCAAAATAGGGCTCGGTTGCATCGCGCGATGTCTCTGTCTCTCTTGTCCCTCGTCCGAGCGATGTTTATTCAACGCTTTTTCCTTCCTCCTTTTCTTTTGCACAGCTTACAAACGTGTTACCGCAGTGATCAACGCAGTCTGATACTTAAAGGAAAAGAATATGTTTTAATGAAAATAAGGCGATAATAAGATTTTTTTAACTATACCTCAAATATGCATGATAAAAAAACCCGCAAAAACAAGCAAAATTCGTTTAAATAGAGTGAAAAAGGCCAAGAAGTTGTCGCTTTAACAAAAAAAAAAAAAAAAAAAAATGAATTTCAGCAACAGCAAGAATAAATATATAAACACAATCTGTTTGCGGTCTGTTAGCGGAAAGTCCATCTTGAAAAAACAGAGACCACGAGATTTTAGATCGGTTCTTCGAATTTACAGTAGATGACTATGGAATGATGTCAAAATTGGAGAGAAAACAGACTGGAATAAGTCACGGTTGAATAATTTTCAGATTCTCAAAAAATCTTGACTAGAATTTTATTATTATTTTATGTTAACGAAGCAGTTCTCTTCCTTCTCGTTGTTTACAATAAAGATGTCACATTTCCTCCTCTTGAACATAATTTACATTAAAATTATACACAGGTCACTGCTCTCTCTCTCTCTCTCTCTCTCTCTCTCTCTCTCTCTCTCTCTCTCTCCACCAGTCGGCTTATCAACCAAAATTGTCCCAGTGTTCTTGCTCCTGTTTTGTACTCCAGTTTGTACCTTGGTTCACCCCCATGTTCTGCTTTCTGTGGAAATAAATAAATAAATAAATAAATAAATAAATAAATAAATAAATAAATAAAACCCGCACCATTCATTAAAATGAAATTCCTCTCATCATTTTCCTATCTCCTCCGTGTCTATGAACTGGTTTTCACACCTAACGAATTTGATTGTTTACAATAGGCTAAATAAATAAATAGCAATATATTTCCTTTTTCTGTTCCCAGAAATCTGATAGCGGCAAACGCCAGCTGATGCGCGACGGACAGCGTATCTAAAGTGACATTGTCAGCTAATTCGCCGCGTTCACACTCAACAAAGATAACTCCAGTAACTCCACTGGACATCCTGACAAATAACACAAGTCTGAATTACAATGGGTTTGGATGCACACCCCTCTAACCCAAAGCATTAAGGCGCATGCCATATGATTCTTAGACCCCATTTCCAGAGATTAGATCGATCTACTTTAGATCGACCTAACTCCCTAGGGGTTCACGCTAAATAGCTGTCACGAAAGTTAATTACCCCCTTACAGCTTGTATTAGGCGGGACGGACATTTAAGCCGGATTATCTGACAGTAATCTAGTGAGACTCCCCGCGGGGATAGATCGATCTAAAAGCTCTGGGAATACAGCCTTATTCTCTCTCTCTCTCTCTCTCTTCAAAACATGGTAGCATGCAGACAACAAGGCCCATCTATGGCATTTGAATCGATATAGATGCCAACTCAAGANTCTCTCTTCAAGACATGGTAGCATGCAGACAACAAGGCCCATCTATGGCATTTGAATCGATATAGATGCCAACTCAAGATGTCTAATGTGAACTCTGCCACGGCCACCCTCTCCCTTCTCGCAATGATCAGATTGTGGTACGTGCATGAAATATCTCCACTCAACTTGTTTTCGTCTGTGAAGTTAAATTAAGCCACAAATGTCCGAAGTTACTAAGTTCACAGCTTCATAAGTCATTGATAATTGAAACAGACAGGTCGGTCAACCGTCACGCAATGCAAATCGGTCTGTTGCGTCCTTGGATTAGGTTCCCCGGCGTTGCTATATAAACGCCGTGATCAGAACACCGCTCATAATATAACCGCTGCGACAGACGCAATATCTTCTCCACTCAAGAAGCAAGCGATATTGACGATGAAGGTAAGGAACAAAATATTAATTATTTTCTGGGGATGCAAATTCTTAATTAGTTCACAAAAAAAAAAAAAAAAAAAAAAAAAAATTACAACATAACAATGTTGCTGAAACAACAACAATAATAATGATCAATAAAGGTAAAACAAGAAGGTTAAAGGGATAATAACTCTTCGTATGAGATCTAAATTTCACAATAAAAACATTGTGAATAACTCATAGAAATATAATATATTCTGTTTTACCACAAAAATGGCAATTATAGCTATTATTCTGATATCTGAGCTTCTCTTTAGACCACGTGACCTCCATTGATGGCTGTACTCTGTTTAAATCTCTTAAGAGATTTTAACAAAAAACCAAACTTTTTAGAAAAAGACCAGGGACTAACTTTGAATGTAAAAATGGATTCATTAACCATTGGTAAGTATGTGAAAATTGTTGTTTACTCCAGGAAAATTCATTTTTGGGCCGAAACGAAGAGTTATTATCCCTTTAAATTAGGATCAGATGTAACTTAGTGAATCGGTAACCATTGATGAATTAAATAGAGCGTGGGAATGATTTTAAACACCTATTAGATGGATAGTAACAATTTGATGGCAGTTTAAATAAAACAAAATGAGTTATTCAGCACCAAAATCTCCGAAAACAAAATCTCATTGCCGAGCAGTAGGACCAATTTAATGAAGGACGCAAGTCTGGAACCGATCTTTTTCGCGAAATGGTCAAGATCTCTAGCCGCCTAAAATGTGTTTCACAAAGAATCTAAAAGCGTTGTCTATTATTCTTCACCTTTCTCGACAAATTAACTGTGTCCTTATTGGGCCAAATTTGCATTTTTTCCAGGGGAAAATATATTGTAACTAGAAAAGCACTCCTAGAGCGCAGACCTCCGCCAAGGCAGCGAATTTTGATTATTATTGACTATTGGTTGATTTTTGATCCGGATCACCACCAAAAACTAATCACTTCTTAGTTAACCCATTTCCCACCTACCCTGAAAATTTCATCAAAATCGGTCTATAACTTTTTGAGCTATGTTGATGACAAACAAACAAACAGACAGACAGACAGGGGTGAAAACATAACCTCCTTGGCGGAGGTGAATATCATGTGAAAAATCAATCTTTGAGCCTGGTAGAGGGTTTATGCATTGCAAGAAAGTCGCAATACTGCAAAATCCACTTTTCGAAGTCTATCTATCTATCTATTAATTAATTAATTAATTAATTTATTTATTCAGTCATTTTTTATTTGTGACCAGCATTTCCTTCCATTTATCACAGGCATTCTCTGTGCTCGTGGTACTACTAGCGACAGTGGTCGCCTGTTATACCCAGTGTCCAGACATTGACTTGAGCAAGGACTGCTAGTGAGTTATCTGTAAATAACTATTACCAATAATAATAATAATAATAATAATAATAATAATAATAATAATAATAATAATGAGGAGGAGGAGGAGGAGGAGGGGGGCATAAGTAAGAAATATAAATGATAAGACAGAAAGAAGGATGAGAAAATGTATCTCCACAGTTTATCTTGAATGTAAATATTGATCCATTTTGATAAATGAATGAAATCTTATTTGTGAACAAAAGGGGCCTATGTATTCACCCTATATATATATATTCAACGAATTGTTCGTCAATTTTAGCTTTCGGTTTATTTAAAATCCCTCTCCTATGTATGTTAATTTAAAAACCCTCTCGGTCTTATTACAGGGTCACGTGATAGTCATGTGAGGTATAGAGGATTACCTTATTACTTATCGTTATCAATATAATGGACACACCATTACTGTTACATATAGCGTTGTCATTATAACAAATGGATATATATTTTTTTTCAGTAACCTGCTGATAAAGTATGGAGTTAACCCTATGTGGTAAGTAGATGTCTGACATATACATATATTTAGTACTCAACATTGGGGAAAAATGTTCAAGATTTTTATGACGTGCACCACGTTGCTGGGACACTTGATGGTCTTACGTGCATACATTTGTAAGATATACGATGAATGAATTAGGGCGACACATTTAATTTACGACACATAATAAATCAATAAATGCAAGCAGTTTGAATCGAAAAAAATTGGAAGCTATATATATTTAATATGGAATATTTTTCCCTTTAATAATAATAATAATATATATATATCGTACGTGTGGTATCCAGAGAGCTCAACTATGCGGAGCATTTATAGGCCTACACAATTAAAAATAAATAAATAAACAAACTGGAGACATGCGTGAACACGTCTCGTGTTGATTTATTTATATATTCATTTTTAATTATGTGTGTGTGTGTGTGTGTGTGTGCGTGTGTTTCATTTGTAATGCTAACATCAATGCTATTTTCCACATCACAGTCCCTACTGCAGAGAAGACAGATGCCCAGAGAGGTACAGTCCGGTGTATGAATATGACGGATGTGAAGTGATGTGTCCCTCCATTTGGCACTTTCCTAGACTGGACTGCGGTCAGAGGTAAACTTACATTACAATGTAGGCATACAATGCTCGTTAATAGATCTTTAAACCTAGATAAAAATGCTGGAGATTTCAATACGTTTTTCATGGTGCAGGATATTCAAAACTGCCCACGAGTACTGATTTGTGTACTGGCCTTTACCAGTGAAATTCACCAGTGTACAACACGATAGCGGTATCAAATGAGAAACTGAAAAAAATTTAAAAAATAAAAATAAAAAAAAAACAGAAAGAATTTTTGTAATAAAATGTGGCGGGTGGAAGGCAGTTTATAGATGATGATTTCCTCAATAGTCTGGGCTTGGGCAGCCTTGGTAATAAACAGAAAAAAATTCCAGGAATTTCAGAAAATATTTTTTATAACCGCACATTCTGAGATTTTGGTACAAAAGTATATATTATAAGACACGTATACAATCGATTGGCAACTGATAAGAGCAAAAAAAAAAAGTTTAATTATTTGTTTGTACTGTCTGCCTGTTTGGACACGTTTGTACAAATTTAATAATTCGAAGATTCGATGAAATAAGTTTTTCATTTTTCTAGTGTAAAGAGGCTAAAAGTAGAATTGGTAAATACATGTAGTTTTAAAAGAATACTAGCCGTGCGTAATAGGTACATGTAAAAGCGCATACTTTTAAGAAACCAATAACTTTTTTACCAATTCTTCAATCAACCTCCTTTTTTACAGAAATTGTTGGGACGCTCAAGGATCGGAGGGTATATGCAGACCTGATAGATGCGTTAAGAGGAAGGTCCTTCTCCGATGCAACTATTCTCGGGAACTTGTTGTAAAGGAAGTCTGCATCTCCCAGTGCTGTTCTTGTTACGCAATTAAGGGCTGATCGCGCATGCGTCTTACTCCATACCACCGTTCTCAAACTTGGAAAGAAGGGGAAACGACGTGAAGAATACCATTGCACAGCAGCTTCTCCAAACAATAGACTTTTCTCACAATATTGTCAATGCACATCTCTAAATAACAAACCTATTTACAATTCTAGTGACAATTTGCAATTCAGCCCGCTCATTTTGCTTTTAATTTATAACTTCGTTTAGGATATGGACCTTCACCTTTGATGATCGACATCTCTATAGACATTTTAATCTATATACAGTACTTGCCCCATCAAGCTAAACAATGCTCACGAATTCTGGCGAGACAAAACGAGAGACTCGAATGCAATATATTGAAAAAGAATAGTTTTGTACACTAATGATTTCTGTTTCTTGAATTAGTACATACTTATCCCGAACTGATTTAGACAAAACGCATTGTTCTCAATTTTATAAGCCTCCTTTCGTGTTTCATACAGCGTGGCGCCATACAATATCAATAAATGAGTTACGTAACGATAAAAAAATCGGAAAACAGAGTTGGTGACCATAAACATTATAAGAAAATCTTGTAAAAATAAAAACTGTCGTTACAATTCAAAATAATCTTAAACATATGACGGGTGTAATATGTATATATGTGTTTGTTAAAAATAAATAAAAATATTGCCGAAGTAATAATTTGTCTGGGGCCGTATTCTGAAGTGTCAGACCAGAATTTTCATCTACTTGAATTGGTAATACTCCACTATAATTAAATATTTTGTGGTCTGTAACCAGTCATTACTTTCTTTCTATAAAGTGTACCGAAACTATCTTCAGCTTTTTTCACCTGGTATTCATATTAAGTTGGGGGAATCCGTTCCATTGGAAAAATAACTAATGGCCAAGTTATAACACCTTGGATGCACATCTAACCATGCAATGATTATAATGTGTTTTATATAGGCGTTCACATAAACTTACACACATTAAGGGAAGTAAAACAAAGTTTAACGACTGGCCATTTGTAATGCTTCGGGGGTTCAAGTGCGTAATATCCAAGCTTTGGTTCTACACGTGAGAAAAGGCAGTGAGTTGTTGTCAGATCCATTTTCGTCCGTTTAGCTAATCCCGATCTTGAAGACAAGATATTTATTATTTTCACTTTCGTTGTCACGGAAATGTAATGGTTGTAATACTGCAGCCGCAATATTCACAAAAAGAGCATTTTTCAAGATGCCAGGTTTCTGTTACCTTGCGTCTTGCAGATTTATAAATTTTGATATATTGTATTTTACAAGACTTTAACGAGGCGAGCAACAGGCAGACGATTAAAATTTGCGGAAGTTTGTCACGAGAGTGTATGCCTTTTTTTAACAAACTACGTCACGGTTCTCAAACTTGCAAAGAGAGGGATATGAGGCCAACAATTACAGACCTTTAAAATATAGATCTATATTTTTGCAATAGTTTGTGAATCAATCGGCTCAATTTGCTTTTTTCTTGACAATTGTCAAAGCTTTGTTAATTTTGTTTAGAATATTCAACTTCATAATTACCAAACTGCATGTATAAGAGAAGAGTCGATTTGTTTCTGCAATGGTAAAAAAATTATGACTATTCTTCCAAAAAGGTTGAACGTCTTTAATGATTTCAATGAACAATAATACAAATGACAATCGAACATTAAAAGGAACAAAGTGCGTCAAATCGTGGTACTGACGGTATGTCGTAAACCGTGCATATTCGAGTTAACATATTTGATTTTGAATTTAACATCACCATAGGTAAATATAATGAACCTCAAAGTGTGGCACATTTTTGTTTTGAAATCAGAATATGTAACACATCATCAACGATATAGCTACTTTTATAACTTATAACGTACCCCCCCCCCCCAGCACCCTTCCCAAATAGTAGTGCGACAAGCTTTGATGAACCAAGCTGCAGATCTTCCGCTATCTCTTGTGACCTCAGGATTGGGCAGCTTACGTCATACATCATATGACGTCATACGGAAGATAGAAGTCCCTGTAGTTTGCTGAAGCCTACACAGAGCAAGAGCAGACGATAGGTCAAACTACAAGTACAGTACCAGTATATCACATCAAGATGGCGTCCTTGAGTATTGAAGTTCACCAATAAAATCCTCAACATGATAGTAAAACTGTGAATTTTTCAACGCTTGGTCTATTTTCAATCGTTTATGTCTTCATAGTGTTTTTTTTTCATCTTTTGCTGTTAAGTGTTTCTCGTCGTTTTTTTTTTTTTCTGTCTAGTCATTATATTATGACTCTCCGTATGCCTTCTGAATGGTGGTACCTTTGCATTGAGTGTACTTGGACCGATCTGCTTTCCTTTTGGCAAACACAGATGGTGCTGGGCCGGCAGCTGAAGAAGAATATGAACAAATTGATCATCTCATAAAATAATCAATCAATGATCTGTACGCAAATGGTTGACAGAAAAATATGTGCAGTTAATTAGGAATGATAAATATGGATCCAATATTTAGCTAGGGGAGAAAGGGGGGCAGGGGAGCAAGGATGGGAATTAACATTAATGAGAAGATGAGGACAAATCTGCTGTGCCATGTTGGGCAAAATAATGGCAGAAATTTCCTGGTTTTGTCACAGAGTTTTTGTAGAGTTTTTATGGATAAAAAGGGTTTACCCCGAAACCAAGTAGGGGCCACGTGACGGCTTCTCGCTGAATCCGCCATTGATAAACTCGCGATGGTAAAAATTAGAATGCAAGAGTTTAAACAAGGCAGCAAAGCTGTCAAATGTACAGACAAAAAACAGAAAATAAAGATGCAAAAAAGGTAATTTTGTCAATTTTGATGCAATAATAAATAATGCTTATAATAGCACTGTCAGTCAACACTGAATTTTAATCATGCACAACAGGTAACATTGTCAATAACAGGAGCGGACCAAGAGATATTTTGACAGTATTCCAAAGTATCTATTTTGATCCATCCTCCATTTTGAAGGTCTTCCAACAGAAAAAAAAAATAGATACCAGTCAATATAAACTTAATAACTTGACTGTCTTCCGGAAGACCCAGAAGATGGTCTCAATGTACCCCTTCAATAAGAATACAGTTTCAGGACCATGAGAGTTCAAATTCACATGATGAAAGTCTCAATATTTAAATAATTATAAAATATTTGTATCACAGATATTCAGAAAATGCGACGAGCAAAGGTCTTCAGGCCCATGGAACTTCAAAGTNGGCACATTTTTGTTTTGAAATCAGAATATGTAACACATCATCAACGATATAGCTACTTTTATAACTTATAACGTACCCCCCCCCCCCAGCACCCTTCCCAAATAGTAGTGCGACAAGCTTTGATGAACCAAGCTGCAGATCTTCCGCTATCTCTTGTGACCTCAGGATTGGGCAGCTTACGTCATACATCATATGACGTCATACGGAAGATAGAAGTCCCTGTAGTTTGCTGAAGCCTACACAGAGCAAGAGCAGACGATAGGTCAAACTACAAGTACAGTACCAGTATATCACATCAAGATGGCGTCCTTGAGTATTGAAGTTCACCAATAAAATCCTCAACATGATAGTAAAACTGTGAATTTTTCAACGCTTGGTCTATTTTCAATCGTTTATGTCTTCATAGTGTTTTTTTTTCATCTTTTGCTGTTAAGTGTTTCTCGTCGTTTTTTTTTTTTTCTGTCTAGTCATTATATTATGACTCTCCGTATGCCTTCTGAATGGTGGTACCTTTGCATTGAGTGTACTTGGACCGATCTGCTTTCCTTTTGGCAAACACAGATGGTGCTGGGCCGGCAGCTGAAGAAGAATATGAACAAATTGATCATCTCATAAAATAATCAATCAATGATCTGTACGCAAATGGTTGACAGAAAAATATGTGCAGTTAATTAGGAATGATAAATATGGATCCAATATTTAGCTAGGGGAGAAAGGGGGGCAGGGGAGCAAGGATGGGAATTAACATTAATGAGAAGATGAGGACAAATCTGCTGTGCCATGTTGGGCAAAATAATGGCAGAAATTTCCTGGTTTTGTCACAGAGTTTTTGTAGAGTTTTTATGGATAAAAAGGGTTTACCCCGAAACCAAGTAGGGGCCACGTGACGGCTTCTCGCTGAATCCGCCATTGATAAACTCGCGATGGTAAAAATTAGAATGCAAGAGTTTAAAAAATGGGTTAACAGATCGTAAGTTCCTGAACTGTTCTGAGTGCAAATTTTGACCTTTCCAATAATTTTTATACATAAATACATAAATAATATAATGTCTATTGTAAACGTTAAACAATAGCAAACCTTGTTTCTCCGTGTCCTCAATAATCTTGTACGTCTTTGGCGTCACCTTGGCGAGAGTCGGGTCCGGCCCCTCGCCAAACTTGGCGCAGGGTTCTTCTACGATCTCGACCCTCTCGTCCGAGGAGAGACCCGTGGCCCTGGGGTCGATCATTTCCCTGCAGTTGCAAAATATTTTTGTGACTAGTTTATTATGAATTTTAATGATTATCATTATAATTATTATTATTCATGGTGATGACTATCATTATAATAAGTTTTACAATAGTACAATGGCCATCCATAAAATCGCAATGCCTTTTATATAAATTGATTGAAATACCGAGGCAAAAAATAATAACATATGATTAACCTTTACAGTATAGTTATAAAAAACAAATTAAAACAACTTGGAGGATTTGCTTAACTTTCAAACACAAATGATCTCATATGGAAACCTTTCAAAACAAACGCATAGCGGCGCTGTTTTAGTTCGTCACTGAAGGCGTACACATTTAGCGCGCGCTCTCTTACCTCTGCACTGCGATATCAATGGTGGTCCCAGTGCGAGCCACCTCCGCCTTGGCCGCAGACAGCGTCAGGTTAGCCGTGGGGATTCTGTTCAACTGCAGAACGCCGTCCCCGTCTCTTAATCCCGCCTTGAACGCCGGACTGCCCGGGAAACACTGGGGAGGAAAAGGTAGACATACATGTAACCACAGCGGTCCTATAAGTGTAAGTCACAAGTAGATGTTCCTTCCGATAGTGTCCTGTAGGACGTACTATTGGACTCTATTGGAATCCTATAAGAATTCTACCAGATGTCCATATGTCCAACAGGGCCAATTTCTTACAGGACGACCATATAGAAAATTTCCGTAAGGGGCAGGGGAGACAAGTTTCAAAAATGAACCTTAACCAGTAAGTTCATCTCAACTGTGACACCAAAAGTTTAAAGTCCACTGTGACCCAATATAAATCAGTAATAGTCCAATAAAAACCATACTGTACCTGTTTTAATAACAAGAAAACCATTGCTTATGCTTTTAAATAAATAAATAAATAAAATGGTCCACGTGGGGGGCTGGTGAAGCCATAGTTGATACTTGAAGACAATAAAAAAAATCTGCCCTTCTTCTATGTAAAGTCAACGAAAACTTCCAGACAACAAGGACAGCTCTCGAAGACGGAATATTAGAAAATGTTTCAACCTAGTGTGTTAGTTGAGCTACACATGATGTGCTCAACACACAAGCAGTGTCCAGTGTTATCGCACCTGGAATCCTTTATTTTCATTAGATAAATGATACTTCCGCACACCCTGTACCAAAACACTAAGAGAGTATCCGTAAATGGCAACGTGTAAGTGATACCTCTGGAAGATGGAAATGACGTCACACATGAGCCACCTGCACTCTACTCCCGCAGACAACGAGGAGTTTTCAGGTGCTGGGCTAGTGAATTTCTCTCGTTATTCCTCTGGTGATATTTCACAAATAAATAAATAAATAAACAAATAAATAAATAAATAACCAAAATAATAAATAAAATAAATAAATAAAATGAAATGAAATGAAACCTCTGTTTTCCATTTATTTTATTTCCCGATTAAAAGCTTTTTAGACTTTACGGGTAAAAATATTTTGAGTCATGCAAGGTTACAGAGACAAGCAGTTTTGTTTTCATAACCCGTTCAAGCCAGGCGTGACATTCCTGTCAGACATACATATTTCGTACCGAGAAGCTGAAATATCGCCCTGAGTTTGAGGGCTCAACCTCTTTTCAACACCCTGAGTCTTTTCCCGAATAACTCTCACACTGAAGGTGGAGAAAAACACAAAATGTACCTTTTTTACGAGTGTGTGTCTGTGTGTGTGTGTGTGTGTATGTGCAGGGGGGGGGGGTCATTATTATTATTATTATTATTATTATTATTATTTTAATTTTCAGAGAAGAGCTGAAACATATATGTAATAAGCCCAACCATATGTATGTGCAAAGGCGCTATAGTTGGTTTTTTTTTTTTTTTTTTTTTTTTTTTTTATGATGGCTGATGCAAACGGGGTGTGAGTGTTTTTTCACACTATTGTGTCATTAACTTCATTTTTTTTTGGGGGGGGGGGGGGTAGGGGTGGATCAGAATGAGAAATAACATTGGAATGTGCCAGTGCGTATTTTTAGACTAACGCAATTCTAGTTTATTCATTCGACAGAGAACTATACTTTTCGAACAAAACATATCATGTGAAATACGACCCAAAGCCCATGAATGCCTTACACAGTAGCCTACGGCGCCTTGACAAATATTATGTGTGGATCAGCCTTAGGTTAATATATTATTCGTTTGTCTGTAGGGTTTATAATATCAACCTGATGTCATATAGCTTACCTGTAATGGGTGTAAGGACTCGCGCCGTTGACCTCTGAGCGTGAGGTCAAACCGCTTAGCGATGTAACTGTCGTCATGAATACCAATGACATATACATGGATTTCGATAGCAGATATGCATATTGGTATAAATAACAGACCTGGGTACATGTAGTACTTTTCTGCACAAATGAAGGGGGAAGACTTTGAGTAGTAAAAATGAGGCTATAACGCAATATATTTTCGCAACTTGCAATCATCATATATATTTCAACACTTACTCTAAAAATATCCTAATTCACGGTATAGTCGGTATAGTGATAGCACTGGCTAACTGTAAGGTTCGAGCGCTAATGAATCAACAAAATTTTGGTGTTATATATATTACTAGCTATAGTTACTGTTGTTTTCTTTTGACCTTGTTTACACTCATATATTTACATTGCATGGCTGCACGTACAAAGAACAGTTTAAATGGGCATTAAGTCAGTCCTGTATGGTTTTCACTATATAAACAGGTAGAGATGAGATGAATGCTAATCATATTCAGCCGTGTAGGAAGGTTCTTAATAAAGTATGGGTGTAGTCTCGGTTAAAGTTTGACATAGCCTACCGACTGTAGCCTCTTCCAGAAAAGACTTAAGCCCAAAAAAACGGTCTAATCTTTTAGACCCAACATTTTAGACTACTTTCACCCAGGAAAAAGCTATGGTAGTTGTCAAAATAAAATAAAAAACACCTGTTTCATAAGAAGAAAGGCTTGTCGAGCTTATGTTCCTGACTAACACTAATGTTTTTAAGATGGACTATGAAAGAGTTAGAGAAAATTTGGGGGAAGGAAATCTCTCTCTCTCTCTCTCTCTCTCTCTCTCTCTCTCTCTCTCTCTCAGAAACCACCTTGTTTTCCCCTTTCGTCACTTCACATGGGCATCTGAATTCTGTAGCCAGCCGCACTCCATATAAATCAATCCTTGACAAGCTTTCAGCAAAGGTTAATGCTTCCAACTTAAACCTTCACCGTTCAGCAGAGTCAACATCTTAATGCACGACTTCTATTAAAAGAGCACCCCCTCATCAGTCTCAGAGAGTCCATTTCGATACATCAAGAAAGACCCCCTCCAGTAATATAAGGGTAATTAGGTGCAGTGTTTATCCCCCTCCCCTCCAATATCGCTTTCCTGGGTCTTACCCAACCCCTTCCAAAAATCATGAAAAAAATGCCCCGAAAATCTACAAATATACTTGCTATGAATAACCGCTTTGCAACAAGTCTTACTGAGGGCCAACTCACCTTCAAGATAAACATTGGGGTGTCGTGATCCCGGCCACCCCCTAGATTGAACCCCCAAGGGGAGTTTGTGCTGTGGCGAGTTACCGTCACGAGCTCGACGTCTCCAGCCGGCATGGTTGTGATGTCACAGAGCGACGTACGTAAGACGTAAGGCGTAAGACGTTACAGATAACTGCACTAGACTTCTTCTCACTATGGTATCTAATATGCTGGAAGTTCGTAGGCGCCTGTATTAAGATATAAGGAACCAACTGAGCACTCTTCTGTTCTACAGAGCGTACAGCGGTGAGGCCTGGAGGATTTAGTTACGCGCATTACCTGGATAGCGAGTTTGGCCTACTTTTGAAAAATGTATAAACAATGCTGTATGCCACTCTGGATATTGATTGTGATGGTCATACAGAGTCCGGGCCGGCATAGTTGCTGTCATAATAATGCATATATAAATGCAAGTGCAGTTGGCTAATATTCGTTTGGTTCATACATATATCAAAAATAAAAAATGATTTTATCTACGGGGTGGCGTTAGCCACCATTACAAAAATCATGTACCGTGCATGAAATGTGCATGATATCGAACGCAGTAATTATTTTAATAATCAAAAGAAAAAAAAACGTTTTAAAAAGTTATAAGAACTAGACTGTTATTGTACCATTTATGAAACATAGGCCAAAATAAATACAGGAGTCTTGTCTTTTTCCATGAGTTAAAATTAAAGTTTGGTCGATTGTGTGGGCAGATGAATTCCAGGCCTAACACATATCCGAATACAACTCCAAATGTACACTGTAATCGGAAAAGATGGGGATTTGGAAATACAAAGCTAGCCCGCAACAGCTCAGTAACTCACGCTAATACAGGTTACCGGGCACCAAAAAGCGCCCCAGTAATCAAGTATGGATAGACTAAGATAAAGTACGCTCTGTGAGTCTAGCACAGTGGTTTCCTACAGAGTCATGTAGCTAGACAGACCAGAGTGATGAATAGTGAGATTTATTGGTATTCAGGTACCCTCTTTAACAGCGTGCAGCTATTATATTTTATAGTTTTTATTTTTTGGATCTGGAAAACACCTTTTGGTCACGGACATCTAGAATAAATAAATAAATAAATAAATAAATAAATAAATAAATAAATAAATAAATACAAGAACAAGCTTGCAAGAGAAAAAATTTTGGCCATACGGAAAAGTGTTGCTGATTAATCGTCCAAACTGGGGCTCACCTCTGCTTATAAATCTGTTAATGAGCGGATGCAGGGTCCTCAAATATTGAATGGTATATGATATGTAAATGTAAATATACGCGATATGCAATTGCGTTGTTCATACCAGTACTCTGTTCGCAATGGATCCACTTGTTTATTTCATTACCATAACCTGCACATGTATTAGTAACAGGGTAGACCAAAATCTCGTGTACACCGACACTGTCATCGCAAAAGACGGTCATCGAACCGCTGAGACTGGTACACGCTCGTATAATCAGGGTGTAAATTGTGCACGCTTTCTTTCTATAAAGCTTTCATTCAGTCTGGGCGTTTGATAGTGCATTTTTGCTACATTCAGTCAAAATTGCATTTTGTGAACGCAGCTTTGGACTAGTTTTTAAACGCTGCCGTAATGCGGCAGTTGCGCTGATACCAACTCGGATTATGACGTCTCCAAAGGATCATATTTACAAGCAAGAATGGCTTAGTACATGCTATTACAGGGCGTACAAAAATTGAATAAAATACAATTCAAATTATTTAAAATTCAAAGATTTTTCCACAGTCATCTAGGCATACTCTTTTCAAAACTCGAAGCTGGTGGGGGCACTTGCCCCCCCCCCCACTCCCCCAACCTCTTGACCCGCTAAATGTAACGATACAACATAGGCCTATTCCACCTTTTGAGAAGATATATAACAGACTTCTGAATATAAGACTTTATTTTTTAAAATATTTAATGTCACTGTTTATCATAATAGCATTTTGTGTTAATTAGTGTCGAATTATCTTCTCTGATTCTTTTTTTTTTTTGTGCTGTGTTCACATTTGGTTGCGGGTAAGACAAAATGAAATCTTTGAAATAGTTTGATGGCTGAAAGTTAAGCTTAATCCTTTTACTGTTCAGTACAACTTTATGTTTCTCAGAGGGCGTAGAAACTCCATTGCCCGACAGAGCATCCTGGTTGCCGTCAAAATTAGTATTTCCCTGGTCACCCGAACATTTCCTTATACCAAGAGCGATGACACACGCCAAAATCAGAAGAGATCCCACAACTGACGTCCATTTTGGGATGACATGAAGAATAGTCACTTGCCATGTGAACACGAAGATTGGTTCAGAAGTACGCACTATACTCACGATGGCGACGTTCTCAAACTGCAGCGCCATCTGGGAACTAATTCCCCCCGGTAAATACCATGACACCACTCAACACGACCGCACACCACTCCAACCACGTGACCGGAAATGAAACGCCCTCTGTGGATAATACAACTATCCATGAAATAATGCCACTAAAGAGACCTATTGATGCTACGACAACTAGACTATGCACATGCTTCAGTTTTCTACCAAAAAGCATGTTAATTGATGACGTCACAGCGGTCGCTATGGCCAGAGTGACACCTATCGGGTTAAGTGCGGCTGAGTCTCCCCAAAGAAAGCTGGGTCTGGATATTAGGATTATACCTATAGAAGAAAAAAGATGAAAAATTTCATTTCAAACATTTAATGTGAAAAATATACTGAAGAAAACAATAATAATAATAATAATAAGAAGAAGAAGAAGAAGAATACAATTTCGACAAAATTTATTGGAAACATTTTTCAAAATTAGATCTAAGCAACAAGTATGTAACAGAATTGCATAAATGTTTTATATCACGTTTTTAATTAGGGTATTGAAATATAAAACAACAAGAGTAATCATATACAATGGGGCAAGTAAAAATCATGTTGATGTCACACAAAATGTGTGGGTTACATTTTTATGTGGAATGACCCAGTTCGAAACTTTGACACTTATAGGGCCAAATTGGTTAAGGAGAATTATTGGGTCAAAATAATTGAATTTGATTTCTCTCTCAGACTCACCTGTTAACATGACCAATGTAGAGAAAGCCTCCACAACGCCACACGGTTCCTTCAGTATAACACGGGCCAGAATGACCGAATATATAGGGTTGGTGTACTCCAGAACAGAGGCATCTCCTATTGGAAGGTATCTAAAAGCACTGAGCGCACACCACCACGTTAAATACGCCATGCTGCCCCGAATAACAACGAAGACGCAGTCTTTAATCGATTTCAAGCCCGTCTTGGGAATAATTTCCTTATCATTCAAGGAAGTCTGTTTCTGAGATTCAGTGTCTGAGTTCAATTTTTTTCTATGATTGTTTTCCACCTTAGATCCATTCAGCTTTTTTGCAACCTCTTTCATAGACTTTTCATTCTCAAAATGCGCTATGGTCGTTTCATATTTTCTCTCGGATATGCCATTCGTAACACCCATTTGAGATATTTCTCTCTGTAATCTTCTTTCTCCTTTCTTTATATGTCCATGATGATTCTGCTTGTCATCCTGCTGCTTTTTCTTGGATTTCACTTCCTGAGAATTCTTCATATTGGCTTTTTCTCCCTCAGACATGAAAGTCAAAATATCGGAGTTACTCCCCTCGGAGTCATTTCTCTGGGAATTCCTAGTCTCCTGATGATTTTCTTCGAAGTAGAACAACTTTGAAGCATTACTGTCGACCACGGCATCCTTTCCCGTGCTATCGCTCCCATTCCATTGCTCGGGATATTCGCGCTCAAAATCTTGTTGCCTAGCAATGCAAAGCCAGGCGGGGACAGCGAAAACGAAAATGACGACGTGCTGGAAGGCCAAAAGCACGAGGACAGAGATTTCTTGAAAACTACCGACAAGAAGTGCTGACACTGACAGTGTGATAGCCGACAGCACTGACAGAAAGAATCCAGCTGCGCCATTGTGAAGATGACAAGCTGTCTTTTCCATGCTCCCCAATACGCTTTGTTGTCCAATCGATAAGATGTTCTTGTAACCGGTTGATAAGTTGTCACCAATTTCCCGCCTATTGTACCACGTGGACCACGTGGGCGGGGAATCTAAATTGCCTACTCCCGTTCAAATCTGTGTGTCATTTTCGCAGCCGTTTCTAAGTCATTCATTAGTCTTTCTTTCAAGTTTCGCTGTACTGGTACAGTGTGTGCTTATGCAGTTAGAGGGAGCTGATCCACAACATAATATACTTGTTGTTATACTCTGCTTCATACTCAGGGTGCCCGTATCTAAATAAAAAGAAAGGAATATGTATTCATCAGCGATGCATCCATTTATTTGTTTGAGAGAGAGAGAGAGAAAGAAAGATACATGTAGATAGCGAGAGACAGAGAGAGCTCTTTTTATTTGGTTTTTGACTATATTGAAGTAATACAGCATAACAATTGTCCATTCATATAGAACTAAATTATTTAAATAGAAATGGTTGAAAACATCACTCTACTGCATGTAGTTATTGCAGGCATGGGTCTAGCAATGATAAGGAGAAAATGGATTAAATTACTATGAAAGTTGAAACATATACTAATGAGCTGGAGAAAAATACTGTGTGAAAATAAAAGGAAGATCACGTTATTAACAGGAATAAACAGATCTCTGCCCTTTACAGTGAATACCTACCATCTCGTGCACAATATTGGCTTCAGCCAATTTACTCACATCGAACTCAACGGAAATGGCTGTCGTATTCCAGACGAAATCCGCACACTTTCAAGCCACGCAGATATGCAACGAAAAAAAAAAGCAAAATGCAAAAACGAAGTCCTAGCCAAGAAGGGCAATGCTTTTAGTCAGTTATATCTGTCGCCTGCCCTTTTTAATGCCAAGACGTTCATCACGTGCACGGCGTTTGCGTGACTGTTCCTTTTACCATTTAACATTAAAGGCACACACACGTGTACCAATACTTTACAGAACAGTGCTGGTATACGTGTACATATATTTGCCTTAAATGTAAAATGGGACTGTAAAATATGTATATTTATTATAAAATTATTCAAATTGTGTCTCTACCTTAGGTTAGAGCAGTGCTGACGTCATTTCTACGAAAAAAAAATTGCAGCCCAGAAATAAATATAAAATCAGAAGGATAATTATGATTATATGTAAATATCTAACGCAAAATCATTCCGTGGCCGGACAGAGGGTAATGTCAGGCCTTGGCCTATAGCTGTTATAAATAGGTGCTTCATCCATTCTTTAACTGCCAAAACAGCCAGAAGTTTCTGTCCATAAACAGTTGTTTCTTTTTACAAAATACGTCTAAATGGTACATAGATTATGTCTAAATGGTACATAGAATTCCCCTTTCTACCAGAAGAGAACACACTAGGCCCTCCTTATAACCAGATGTAAAGAGCGTTTAGGTTAAAATATGGATATGTATCATTCATAGATAATACGTGTATAATTGCAGAATAATGCATGTGATACCGGTACATTAAATGTATACTAAGCAACACTTTAAAACATTCACCGTTGCGTACTGGCAGCTTGGATGCCAGTAAAAAAAAAAAGTTTTTGTAGTCACAGTATTTAACGTGTTTTTTTTTCACGGTAGCATACTAGCAGCTGGGATGCCAGTAATTTACCGTGAAAAATGGCAGCAAAATAGTTACTGTTGTTTTTGTAGTCAAGATATTTTACCTGTGACAGCATTGTGTGTCTTGATCTATGCCATCTCTTATTTTATTACACATGCCGTACAAACAAACGGCAGCTCACCTGTAAATTACTTGGCCAGTTAACATGCTCATTATGCATCGTCCAAATAAGGGGTACGGAGGAGATCAGCATTGGTCAGAATTGTGCCGGAAGTGTGACGTCAAATGGTGTAGGACGCGAAGCTGAGTGGTCATTTTTAGCTGTAGGTGAACGGGAAAGAAGACGTGGACTCGGAGACAAAAGCAGTTTTTCAAACAACATGGTAAGATAACATTTCTTCTTTACGCATTTTGAGCAGAGGATACTTCTAGAAATAATAGGCACATGATATGAAAACGTGTCACGGAACTTGAAGGTGCAAAGTTTTTATTGTGAAATATAGATCTCATACAAAGAGTTATAATCCCTTTAATCTTGGTTATCTCAACATTTAAAGACAGCGTGGATTTCAAGTAACGCATATAAATCACTTCTGTTAGTTTCTCATACGACCGAAATTAAGTCGACATGCCAAGTCATAAACTAAATTAACTTCTGACTCAGCCGGAATGTATGTTTAAAAAACTGCACCTTCTTCAAATTTTTGGTCGAAAATTGTCCTATTTATCTGACCCTCCAGTTCATAAAGGTCCGCTAATTGACGTCGTACCGTGAGTGCATTGCATAATTATCACTCTTATTCCCTTGTATGGATGTACGTACGTATAGTTGCGCGTGCATACTTCTTCAAATGAGGCTGCTGAAGCATAGATAGAAAGAAAGCAGAAAAAAATTCGTGCATATATCAATTTCCGTGAAATATGAAACAATTTTCTTTGGTACTATTTCTCTAAGACTCCATTCCCACAGATTTTAGATCGATATATCCCTGTGGGGAGTCTCACTAGATTACTGTCAGCTTAGCCGGCTTAAGCGTCTGTCCCGCCTACTAAAGGCTATAATGGGGTAATTAACTACCGTGCGCGCTCGGCTGACATCAATTTAGCGTGAACCCCCAGGGAGTTAGGTCGATCTATCTGGATCGATCTAAATCTATGGGAATGCACCCTAAGTTATACAATTTGAAGTTATATGTTGCCGTTAGGTCGGGTTTAGGGGAAAAACTTTGATTTTAAATGCATTTCAAGTTATTTTTTATCACTGTGTCACGCCTTATCTAAGTATAGGGTAAATATTTAAAGTTTATGATTTATCTCTCCCGCCAATTGCACAAAAAAATCAGTTAACGAAATAAAATGACAAACACAATATGATTGATTGGTATAGGGCCAGTCACGGCCACTTTTATTTTCGCCAAACCTTCCAAAAAGATGTATAATTTTTTTTTTAACTAAATGACCATGAATGCAAATTTTTGGCTGTTATTGACGTCATGAAAATTAATTCACTTTTATATCGTGAAATCAATCAATTAAGCCGATTCTTGTTACATTAATAAATTCCATTCTTGTAAAGGTAATCGATTCCTAACAAAATTATACTTGCACTTTAAAACTTTCAATATTTAAGTTCATTGATTTTTTTCAATTAATAAAAATCAAATCCTGCTAATTTGCTCTTACTTAAAAGGAAACCGTTTTTTTTTTTTTTTTTTTTTTTT
>NW_019774358.1:179415-222610 GCF_001039355.2 Lingula anatina
TTCTTGTGTGACGTCCACGTGCATTCCACCCTCAGTAGTGGGAGACCATTGTGTGACGTCCACGTGCATTCCACCCTCAGTAGTGGGAGACTCTCGTGTGACGTGCACGTGCATTCCACCCTCAGTAGTGGGAGATTCTTGTGTGACGTCCACGTGCATTCCACCCTCAGTAGTGGGAGACCATTGTGTGACGTCCACGTGCATTCCACCCTCAGTAGTGGGAGACTCTCGTGTGACGTCCACGTGCATTCCACCGTCAGTAGTGGGAGGCTCTTGTGTGATTCTCGCCCTCATTTCTTCTTCATGAGAAGATAATTCTCTTCTGATTCTTACCGGTGTTATGTTGACTAAATCCATTGCCTTTTTGGTGCGTCTCTCAGATCGTCCCTCTTCTGTGGGCTGATTTATCAACAGCACGCATAAAGTGAGGTGAAAAATCAACATACTTCTAAAAATGTACCTCTCCATGCAGCAATTGCATATAGAAGTGTCACACACCAGTGCCCGCTGATGTTTTATATCGCTCACGCCCTGTCTTGGCAGAGTTCATTCACATTTCGCTAACCAATAGATGAAGACCTTCATTGATTTATACCATAACATACATGGTGTAATCACCCTACAGCCTTAGACGACTACATATAATGGTACATATTCATGTATATTTGGGTAACTTATAAAATTACAAACCAATAATATTTACGCTGAGATAATATGTGAAAAGGCACTACATAATAAAATTAGAGAGAATGTGTTAATTATGGAGGTGATGCATTTCCATTTGTCGTTCGAATCTTTGCATCCTATCCCAAGTTATTTGAGTGCAAAAGCGCTAATTGCAGGCTTGACAGTATGAAGTTTCAGAGTCGTTTTAGGACTTGTAACCCTATAGATCAGTCACGCCAAAGGGAATAAATATTTGCTTACAATCGTCTTCGTGAGATTTGTTTTTGACGTAGATCTCACATTAATACAGAATTGGATATCATTAGTATTGTTCATACTTGTCATCCAAGTCTACCAGATGAAGGAAATTTAACAGGATCTGAGATGTTTTTGCGGACTGACCCTGCTTGACTGCAATACGTGACGCCAAGCCGTCCGGAAAAACAAAACAGACTCGATTGAATTTGAAATATGATTATTTGAATATCATCGTCAAACGTTAATAATGAATTTTCCAACGTAATTTTAGAACGTGCACATAATAGAGAAAAGGCATACAGTCACGTCATGAGAATGTAGCACAAAACTTCACCAGATGTGACAGGTTTTCTTAACAGTCAAGCCCACAACTTATGTAAGATAAACTGCACACTACACAAATACATTGACATGCATCGAACCTTCTTTCACACAATAATTTAACTTTCCTTTTGTTTACCAATAATATCTGTTAATTTGTAGACCCCATAACAAAGAGTGTCAGTTGTTCTGGCTTAAAAATACAATCTTTATATTATTATTCATTAAAACACTATAATTTTCTCTATAACAAAAGAAAAATTAACTTGATTCGGAACATATTATGCATCTGCTTTATCTGCTTGCTTTGTAACAGTCTTTTCTCACTTCAAGGCATATTTTACAATACATGTATATGTTTTAACATGATGTTACACTAAATAAATACTTAGTTAACCGAGAGACCGAGCTATTTTACTGACTGAAATGACCAAGTGGGGTCATCTATGACCCCATTGTTCTCTGTACAGGGATCCTTATTTTAAAAGGCTGGATGGGGGTTTATCACATCTATACAACTCCCAGCATTTAAAACAGGTATTTTATAATGATATAATGTCATAAGTATTTGGTAAAATATACTTTTATTGCAAGAAATAACCAAGCACAGATTTTAAGAACGACATTACAACATTATTTATTTAGACAGCCCTTGTTAGTTCCCACTTGCAAAAATATTTTTCTTTTTTTGCCACACTAAATGAAAATGCACATCATAGAAAATCAATTTAAGGAAAAAAATTGACTTATGTTGAACTAGCATCCTGCTAACATCAATAAAATTAATAAGCTGACTTGCTGACTAGGGAATACGCTAATCCTGGTAAGGAAGTCATCCTATTCAGAATACATTCAATCTACCTATGTTACTGCCACACCTGTGTATAAAACAAAAACCAAACATACATCTTGTTTGTATATGTGTTTTATGATATCGACAAAATTCTTTACTGAAATACTTGAAAATTGTAACAGTCAAAATGAGAGACCCAGTTATGAAAACAAGTTCCAACAAAGCTATTGAAATTAGATACAGCGATGTACTATTAGTATCATTTCAAGCATAATCTTCCCAAAGCACTTGTTTGTGGCTATGTTCTGGGAACACTGGCTGGTTGCATGAAGCACATGGTGCATTGCAATACAATACAAAGTACAGATAAGAAGTGGAACATTTGAATAACACTTAAAAACCAATGTTTAAAAACCAACGCTTCTCCTCGGGGTCATAAATGACCCCACAAGAGTTTGTCATGTATACGCCACACTAATTGGTTGATCCCTGCAAAAAAACTGTGGAAGTGTGTAGGATTAGTAGATTGACAAACTCATACTAGGAAAGAAAATTCGGATAAAAAATAAAGAGATGGCACATTAAATCATATGGCTGGGGTCGTAAATGACCCCACACGGTCACTTGAGGGTTATTGAGTATAAATATTTATACTCATTAACTGAGTACTTATTTAGTGTAACATTATCACCGATAATAGTTACCTGCGAATTTCTTCTAAACTCAGAAATTATTTTCTCAATTTTCCAACATTTAATTGCAAATAATGTTCATCACACCGTTTGCTAACACACTGAACATTATTTCTACCTGTATATGTTGACCCATTTTCAATTATGTCTAAGAGAACAGTATCATCAGCACATTTACTATTTTCTTCAATTTCATTGCAACTTGTCATACAATTTAAATATAAAATGGAGAAAACTGCAGATAATGCATCATCTTGGGGGGGGGGGGCGCTAGAATTTATGATAATATTGGCAAACAATTCGTGTGCAGTTTTAACATATTGACTTCTCTCTGTAAGGAAATCTAATATCCATAAACGATATGTTGCTGGTACATTATATTGACGAAGTTGATCTATTACATGTATGATGGTTGCGTTGACAAGCATAACAACTTTTTATGCAAGGTTTGGAAATGCAAATTTATTCAGCGAACATTGTATAGTAATTACCCAACTAAAGGCTTAAGTGGAGACTTCAGGTGAGAATATTTTTATTGCCATAAATGACGTGAGTAAAGTTCTGAGTAACAGTGATATGAAGAAACCATGGGGACAGATAAGATTCATGACGGTCGAGAAATAAGGTGAGTAAAGTTCACCCAGTGCATCACACCATTCTGCCTGTTAAGCTGTTCAATAGCGGATGCAGGGTCCACAAATATTGAAGGGCATATGAAATGTAAATGTAAATATACGCGATATGTAATTGCGTTGTTTATACCTTGTTCGCTATGGAGCCACTTATTTATTTCTTTACTATAACCTGCACATGTATTAGTAACAGGGTAGACCAAAAACTCATGTACACTGACAATGTAACTGCAAAATACGGTCATCGAACCATTGAGACTGGTACACGCTCGTATAATTAGGGTGTAAATTGTGCACGCTTTCTTTCTATAAGGCTTTCATTCAGTCTGGGCGTTTGATAGTGCCTTTTTGCTACATTCAGTCAAACTTAAAAAATTAAACGAGACTTACCCAAGTTGAAGTTTGATTGTAATTCTACTGCCTTATCAGGATCATGAGAGATTAAGCGAGATTGCGTAGTGATACCAAAAGTCAATTTTCACAGACCGAAAATGGCCACTCAGATACACTATTTAGTAAAACGTTTTGTAACATTACCTCTTAAATGGGAGGGGTTTACCATATAGGGTGGGCGCTTAATCTCTCATGATCCTGATAAGGCAGTAGAATTACAATCAAACTTCAACTTGGGTAAGTCTCGTTTAATTTTTTAATTCTACTGCCAATCAGGATCACACGAGATTAGGCGAGATTTCAAAGCCTGAGTGGACATTGAGGATATTTCCCAAAAAAAAAAAAAATAACGACAAATAACAAGTGTTGTTTAAACATTTATGAACAAACAGAACAAATTGTGCACATCATGTCTGCATTAGACTCATGCAAAATCTATCAACTACAAAAAAGAAAACAAAACCCTTTAACCTTACTTAAGCATGTTATTCTTTGCAGTCCACATTTATCATGTACCTTATCATGTACAATATAATGAGACCTACTCGCCCCCTCCTTTTTCCATTTCAACAAACCGGAGGCATAATCACAACTGTCACTTACAGGTTTCTGATAAAATTTCCTAAAAGTACAAGAACTGCAGCTTGCAGCTTTCATCACAGAAGCTAAAGGTACACCAGCAAAAAATGCCCTACTGCTCGATGCTGCTCTAGTACTGTGTGGCTTGTATAATTTTGTGTTTATGCCTGCTTGAGCCATTACAGTTTTGACCCATCTACTAATTGTTTGTTTAGTAACAGGTTTATGTGGCTTTAAGTAGCTAAGAAACAACTGAGTGCTATCTAAACCAACTCTACAATCTTTAGTTCTAACTAAATATTCTCTTAAAGTATGAACAGCACATAAAGAATCATTATCCCTAAATCTAGGCAGCATCAACACTGGTTGTTCTCTCCCAGGTTTTGTCTGTTTTACTAATTGATCTATGACAAACTGCACACCACTGTGCAAAACCCTTATCTGTCTTAAATTCAGCAGGTGAATAGACTGACATCGTTGTCCAGTTATCAATGCAAGTAACATTACCAATTTTAGTGTTAACTTTTTTAAACTAAGTTCTTCTACAGGTGATTGTCTCTCAATGTAATCAAGTACAATATCAACATTCCATGTACACTGGTACCTAGGTAGTGCTGGTCTAGTCTGAAACACAGCTCTAATGAACCTTTTCACTAAAGGGTGTGAGCCTAGGGAAAAATCTCCATTTAATGTAATAAATGTGGCTAGAGCTGAGCGTGCTGTGTTTATAGCACTGTACTGTAATCCAGAGTCATAAAGTTGAGTGAAAAATTCTAAAATTTCTGGCATATTTGGTTGTAAGTAATTGAAATGTCTTTCAGTACAAAAGGCAATCCATTTGTTAATATATGTTTGGTATTGTTTTTTGGTCCCTGAACGCCATGAACACATGATAATTTCCTGAGTTCTGTCTGATAATCCTTCCCTTTGTAAGTTTTCCCTGATAAGTGACAAACCACCAATTGCATTTTTCTCCAAAGAGGGTGGACTTGGTGGAGGCTGTGTGGCAGATGTAACAGGTTCTGTCGCCGTGGTAGGAGCACTGGTGGCTGCACCAACAAATGCAGGAGCTGTGTATACCATGTCTGCGTGGGCCAGTCTGGAGCTACCAGGAGTACATCTGCCTGGTCTTGCACTATCTTCTGAAGCACACTCTGTAGAATACTGAAAGGTGGAAAAGCATAACAAAGGTTATAGTTATTCCAGTCATGAACAAAAGCATCAGTCCCTACAGATAAAGGATCAGCTCTCCATGAGAAAAAAGTGTCAACTTGGAATGAAAGCCGGCAAGCAAACAAGTCAACTTCTGGTACTGCAAAATGTTTACATATATTACTGAACACTTTTTTATGCAAAGTCCATTCAGTGCGGTCATTGAACTTGCGTGATTCCCTGTCTGCCTGTGTGTTTTCTACTCCGGGAATGTGAGTAGCACTGAGCCAAATATTCTTAGATATGCACCACTGCCATATAGTTTTTGCGATATGATTACACTGTACAGAATGGGTGCCACCCATGTTTTTGAGGTACGCCACTGCTGTTGAATTGTCTATTTCTATCAAAATGTGACAGTTTTTTAGACGTCCACATAATGACTGTAACCCAAGAAAAACGGCTTTCAGTTCTAGAAAGTTAATATGCTCATTCCTTTCAGTTTCAATCCAGCGCCCCTCTGTTGTCTTATCTCTCATGGCAGCGCCCCAGCCTGCTAAAGAAGCGTCAGTTCGGAGAGTGGTCACTGGATTGCCATGAGAAATTTTCCTTGGAAAGAGAGCCATGTCAAACCACCATTTAATGTCATCAACAGACGACTGAGAAAGGGATACCAGGGCATCAAAATTACCTATAGACATTTTAAGCGCAGCTATTTTTTCAATTTCCAAACTTTTGTAATGAAGTTCACCATATTCCACACCTGGCAGACAGGAAACCATTGTGCCTATTAACTGAGCTACCTCTTGTATAGAACAGTTTCCTTGAGAGTTCTTTTTAATGATCTTATTACCAAGTGTCACCATGTTACATTGCTTTTCTTCATTGACTGTCACATGCATGTTTTTTGAGTCCAAGATAAAACCTAAATGTTCTATGTTCTGAGCAGGGGTAAATTTAGACTTTTCTTGATGTACAATAAATCCAAGACTTTCCAACAATTCCATGGTATTTTGCACACTTTCTTGACACCCAGTATATGTACTAGATTGCAAATACAAATCATCTAAATAACAGGAGACAATATGCCCAGCTTTCCTAAGTGTGGCCAGCACAGGTTTCATTAACTTGGTAAAGACAGGCCATTCGGGAGAGCTGTATACTGGTAGAGTTTATCATTCCACCTAAATCTTAGGTATTTTTTGGAAAGATGGGTCAACAGGTACAGAGTAGTATGCATCACGCAGATCCAATGATGCCATATAGCAATTTTTTGTCATGCTGTTAATGCAACTATGTACAGTTTCCATCTTAAAGTGATGATAAGCTATGACCAGATTGAGTTTTTTCAAATTAAGGATCATCCTAAAAGTCCCATCTTTCTTTGGTCTCAAAAATACTGTTGATATAAACTGGCCTGGCTCATCTTGGCATTCAATGAGAACTCCTTTAGAGAGCAATTTATCAACCTCTGAATTAATGGCCTCAGTTTCTACTCTATTGAATGTGAGTGATTTAGGTTCAGAGATTTGAGCAGGTGTTTCAAGAAATTCAAATGTGCAACCCTCTACAAAAGCCAAGATAGTTTTATCACTAGTTAGTTGTTTCCATTCATGGAGAAAATGTTGGATATTCCCAGCAATCTTGCTACACTCTGTGACAGTCACTGAAGTGATATGAGCATACTTAACTTTACTCACATTTATTTTTTGTTGTTGCTGGTGTATGGCCTCTGGTTTTGGCTGTTGTAACCTGGACGGTTGTTGAACACGCGTGGAGCTGTCTTTTTCCAAGCCACATTGGCTCGCCCCCGGCCTAAAAAAGGCCTTGTGCTGTTTGATGATTGGCCATACTTGAAATGAGAGTAAGCAGCCTGAAAAGGATGGAAACGCCGTGTTCCTCTACCACGCAAGCTGGACTTTGTCACTTTTAAAGCAAGTTTCTTGGTTTCATGTGATTCCTTTACATTTTTGCTCAGGTCATCACCGAACAGTTCTTGTGAAACAGGATTGCTTGGAGCGCACAGGGATTTCATAACCTCTGAATTGAGTTCTGGTCTGATAAGTTCTCTCCTCCTCATGTTTATGTCATGGGCAACAGAGGTAATAAGGGCTAAACCGCTTGTTAAACCTGGGAGGACTGTTTCAGCTTTTAATGGTGATTCACACGACTTGCTTTGCAGGGAGATTAGCAGCTGGTTAGTCAGTTCTACAAAAGGTGTCAAACCACTGTACAGAGTTGATAACATATTCTGATATTTCAAGTCTCTATGTTTGGTTTCAGTTTTGAGATCATACCAAATTTCAGAATTTACCTTTGATGGTGTCATAGTTTTGCAGTTTTCTGGTCTATTGAACTGTTTTGCCCTTGTTGCCACTTTATCATCACTCATTCCGTGGTAGCCAACATTGTTTAAAATTTCAGCTAGTTTATCCAGCACTGGAGGACCACAATTGTCCGTTTTCATGAGATCATTGGAAAGTTCATTAAGAACATCATCTGCCTGTTTTTGATCACTTGTTGCATTGGCACAAGAAATGGGCTTACTAGTACTACAGTCAGCATGGCTTTCTGCATCTGAGTCGTTTTCTAGCTGTATATGACATACCTCTGGCTCCAATTCACCTTCTTCCATTGGCTCAGTATCTTGAGCTTCAAGCATAGTTTTGAAATCTTTCAGCTCCTTTATGACTGGAGCAAGACCGGTCATCATATCTGTCAACTGACCCATTTGTTCTCGCAGTGCAACGATATCACGACGACTAGCAGAATCTTCTTTCTGTGATTTGCGTGAACTAGATGTGGAAGAAGTAGAGGAATGGTGCTTACCATCCTGATTGTGCTTTTGCTTAGAACTGTGTGGGCTAGGCCCATCAGTTGAGCTGTCTCCTTTGACAGCCTTGCGAGCATGCGGGCGAGCACCAGTGTCGGCATTTTGTTCATTTGTTGTTTCATGTGTGCTTATTTTCCGACTGTTCGCTATTTCAGAGGCAGGTTTTGTTGCACTTGACGATGCCGGTGGCATCTTAACATAGCCCACTTGTTTCAGTTGCAACTGTTCCTCAACAGGCTTTACCAAAGTATCCATATCCGACAAAATAGCGGATGTTAAGTCTGAACATTTTACTGTCTCAACAGCCATAGTTCAGTTGGCGATATTCCGTGCACGCATGCACTGGAGCCGTTCAGTTATCGTATTAAAACGTTTAGTACCACTTGTTGTACTGCACGCATGCAATACTGGCACACTAAGCACAAACTAATCTTCAATTTTTCGTAAAACCTCTTCGTCCTGTGAAAAATCCTTCTGACTCGAAAAATAGGTCAACTACGCATTGACTTTTGGTATCACTACGCAATCTCGCCTAATCTCGTGTGATCCTGATTGGCAGTAGAATTGCATTTTGTGAACGCAGCTTTGGACTAGTTTTTAAACAAACATGATTGCAGTTCATCCGCTGTAATGTGGCAGTTGCGCTGATGCCAACTTGGACTATGACGTCTCCAAAGGATCATATCTACAAGCAAGAATGGCTTATGTCACTGAAGTATATGCTATTTTCGATAAGGGCGTACAAAAAGTGAATAAAATACAATTCAAAGATTTTAAATTTCAAAGATTTTCCCACAGTCATCTAGGCATACTCTTTTCAAAACTCTAAGCTGGTGGGGGCACTTGCCTCCCCCCTTCCCCAACCTCTTGACCCGCTAAATGTAACAATACAACATATTCCACCTTTTGAGAAGATATATAACAGACTTCTGAATATAAGATTTTATTTTTTATATTTAATGTCACTGTTTATCATAATAGCATTTTGTGTTAATCATTGTCGAATTATCTTCTCTGATTCTTTTTTTATTTATTATTTTTTTGTGCTGTGTTCACATTTGGTTGCGGATAAGACAAAATGAAATCTTTGAAATAGTTCAAAGACTGAAAGTTAAGCTTAATCTTTTTACTGTTCAATACAACTTTATGTTTCTCGGAGGGCGTAGAAACTCCATTGACGGACAGAGCATCCTGGTTGCCGTCAAAATTAGTATTTCCCTGGTCACCTGAACATTTCCTTATACTAAGAGCGATGACACACGCCAAAATCAGAAGAGATCCCACAACTGACGTCCATTTTGGGATGACATGAAGAATGGTCACTTGCCATGTGAAAACGAAGATTGGTTCACAAGTACGCACTATACTCACGATGGCGACGTTCTCAATCTGCAGCGCCATCTGGGAACTAATCCGGGCGGTAAATGCCATGACGCCATTCAACACGACAGCACACCAATCCAACCACGTGACCGGAAATGAAACGCCCCCTGTGGATAATACAACTATCCATGAAATAATGCCACTAAAGAGACCTATTGATGCTATGACAATTAGACTATGCACATGCTTCAGTTTTCTACCAAAAAGCATGTTAATTGATGACGTCACGGCGGTCGCTATGGCCAGAGTGACACCTATCGGGTTAAGTGCGGCTGAGTCTCCCCAAAGAAAGCTGGGTCTGGATATTAGGACTATACCTACAGGAAAAAAATGTAAAATATCAATTCAAATTATTTAGTGTGAAAAATATATTACTGAAGAAAAAGATAATAATAATAATAAAATTTTGACATAATTCGTCACTGTCCCATTTATTGGAAACATTTTTTCAAAATTAGAGACGCTCTTCTAATCGAGTTGACTTTAAACGAAATGTGGACTTAGCAACAAGTATGAAACATAACTGCATAACTGTTTTTTATCACGTTTTGAAGGAGAGCATTGAAATATAAAACAACAAAAGTAATCATATACAAATGGGTCAAGTAAAAATCATGTTGATGTTACACAAAATGTGTGGGTTACATTTTTATGAGGAATGACCCAGTTCGAAACTTTGACACGTATAGGGCTAAATTGGTTAAGGAGAATTATTGGGTAAAAATAATTGAATTCGATCTCTCTCTCTCTCAGACTCACCTGTTAACATGACCAATGTAAGGAAAGCCTCCACAAGGCCACACGGTTCCTTCAGTATAACACGGGCCAGAATGACCGAATATATAGGGTTGGTGTACTCCAGAACAGAGGCATCTCCTATTGGAAGGTATCTAAAAGCATTGAACGCACACCACGCCGTTAAATACGCCATGCTGCCCCGAATAACAACGAAGACGCAGTCTTTTATTGATTTCAAGCCCGTCTTGGGAATAATTTCCTTATCATTCAAGGAATTCTGTTTCTGAGATTCAGTGTCTGAGTTCAATTTTTTTCTATCATTGTTTTCCACCTTAGATTCATTCAGCTTTTTTGTAACCTCTTTCATAGACTTTTCATTCTCAAAATGCGCTATGGTCGTTTCATATTTTCTCTCGGATATGCCATTCGTAACACCAACTTGAGATATTTCTCTCTGTAATCTTCTTTCTCCTTTTATTATATCTCCATGATGATTCTGCTTATCATCCTGCTGTTTTTTCTTGGATTTCACTTCCTGAGAGTTCTTCATATCGGCTTTTTCTCCCTCACACATGAAAGTCAAAATATCGGAGTTACTCTCCTCGGAGTCATTTCTCTGGGAATTCCTAGTCTCCTGATGATTTTCTTCGAAGTAGAACAACTTTGAAGCATTACTGTCGACCACTGTATCATTCCTCGTGCAGTTGTTTACATTCAATTGGTCTGTTCGCTCGGGATATTCGCGCTCAAAATCTTGTTGCCTAGCAATCCAAAGCCAGGCGGGGACAGCGAAAACGAAAATGACGACGTGCTGGAAGGCCAAAAACACGAGGACAGAGATTTCTTGAAAACTGCCGACGAGAAGTGCCGACACTGACAGTGTAATAGCCGACAGCACTGACAGAAAGAGTCCCGCTGCGCCATTGTGAAGATGACAAGCAGTCTTTTCCATGCTCCCGAATACGCTTTGTTGTCCAAACGATAAGATGTACCTGTAACCGGTTGATAAGTGGTCACCAATTTCCCGCCTCTTGTACCACGTGGGTCATGTGAGCGGGAATCTAAATTGCCTGCTCCCGTTCAAATCTGTGTGTCATTTTCACAGCTGTTTCTACGTCATTCATTAGTCTTTCTAGTACTGGTACAGTGTATGTACTTATACAGTTATAGGGAGCTGATCCACAACATAATCTGCTGGTTGTTATACTCTGCTTCATACTCATGGTACCCGTATCTAAATAAAAAGAAAGCAATATTTATTCATTAGCGATGCATCCATTTACCGGTATTTGTTTGAGAGAGAGAGAGAAAGATACATGTAGATAGCGAGAGACAGAGAGAGCTCTTTATATTTGGTTTTTGGCTACATTAAAGTAGTACAGCATAACAATTGTCCATTCATTTAGAACTAAATTATTTAATTCGAAATGGTTAAAAACATCACTTTACTGCCTGTAGCTATCTTAGGCATGGTGTTAAGGTCCACTGAAGGCAAGTGATAAACTCACTCATTTACATATTATGTTTATATAATAAGTCATTATTATCATTCACTTTAGTTCAGTCTTGCATGAATATTTATCATTCTATGTTTAAGTATGCCTGGGGCATACATGTATGCACATCTGATAAGTAGAAACCATCACTTGTTATCTATTGCATTGCAATTAGTATTTAAATCAGTTGCTGCCACTGTGGCATGGAGATAGATTACCTGTAGATAATGTGTATAAATGTTGAATGCTTGAACTTAATAAAGAGACTTTTAGAGTTGGAACTGAACATGTGAGTTCCTTGTTATTTTCCCTCTCCCATGTATCAGTGACAAGTAAAATGTTAGAAGAACATGGAATGAAGAATAGGGAGGAACATGGACTCCTACAATGGGTCTAGCAATGATAAGGAGAAAATTGATTAAATTTCTATGAAAGCTGTAACATTTACTAATGTTACGGTTTGGCCCGTCTTAGCTGTTATGCACATCGGTGGAGATAGCGTTTTACTTTTTTGACTAGAGCACGCGCTTATCATAGTTATGTTCTGATCATTAAAAGTCACTAATTCCCGCAATGAGGTAAGACTTTATGAATCATTTAGTAATTTAAACAGTTAATAAGAACTTTATAAGTTGTAATTGTAACATAATTTAAGGATAATTTCTTAATTTGATGTATTTTGTTCATTTCAGTTTCTACGTGACAATTTCAATGACAAGCAAATAAAATAGATGTGAAAAAGACTAAAGAAGTTTGCTTATTCGTAACAGTAGAAACTCAGCGACGATTTAGTGAAAGATAGTAGAAACTCAGCGACGATTTAGTGAAAGACGATCAGCATAGTATTTAGAAAAGATGGCAACACAAGCAGAAATGATACTGCTGCAAGCAGAACTGAAAAGGGTAGAGTCGGATATAGACCAAACCATGTGTGAGTTGGAAAAGCATTTTAATTTCACAAAGTCAAATATAAAAAAGACATCTACGCCCAAAAACGCACTAACATCTTGTGCCCCACTCACTTTGTGTGAGCAAACTACGATAGCAAAGGAACTCGGTAAACCAAGAATTCAGATTCAAGTATTTGAAGGTGACCCGATCAAATATGTGCTGTTTAAGAGACAGTTCAAAAGTAGAATCATAGAAACATGCGACTCTGATGATGAAAAACTGAACTATCTACTGCAATACACCAGAGGTGAGCCTCATGAAATTACGCTAGGTTTCGCTCACTTAGATGCAACCATTGGTTTCAAGGCCGCATGGAAGGAATTTGAGAGAAGGTATGGGGACCAAGAACAGATTGCGACATCGTATATAAACCGTGCCTTACAGTGGCCAGTGATAAAGCATGATGATTATGTCGCATTAGACAAATACGGCATATTTTTAAGGGAATGTGAATATGCAGTAAAAGAAATAGATGCCATTCCAGTCCTCGAGTATCCCGATAACCTTAAGAGGCTAATGACGAAGCTGCCGCTCAAATTGCATGATAAATGGAGAAGCATAGTATATGAAAGGAAGGAAAGGGGACAGAAGATAACCTTTCAGGTTTTCGTCGATTTTGTGCAGAAAGAAGCACGAAAATTGGCTGACCCCATTTTTGGAAAGGTTCCACCGCCACCAGAGAGACCTATACCAGCACCAAGGAGAAGAGTTCCAGCACAAACAGTACTGTCTAGTGCCTCTGCATCCAGCAACGAAAGACACGTTCACAAGNGTGACAAGGAGCAATGTCATCCTGGTGAACAAATGGATAATTCCTGTCACCAAACATGTTAGTAATAGATGGTAGCAAGCCTGACTCTAAAACACCGATATATTTCTAGTGATTCATGTTTCCATTAACCACTATCAATTTGCCCAAGCCATGGATGCTGATGCAGCCCCACACCATGACGAATATGGTGCTCCGGGTTCGAAAATTAAGTGCATGTGGTTCAAATGCTTTACCAGCAGTTTGCCAGCATAGTACCCGTCTGTCGTCAGAGGTCTGACCAAAGCGACATTCATCAGAAAAAAATATATATAGGACCAATTGTCATGAACTGTCCAGTTCCAGATCCGGTTGACCCTAGTTTACTCTACGTTGCCTGTTTTGTAACGATATAAGAGGTTTCAGTCTTGCTACACTACTGTACACTCTCTGAGCATGTAACCGACGCCTAGCAATGTTCACAGACACATTATTATGTGTGAAATTGTTCCACTGTGTTGTCAACTGACAAGCAGTGTCGAACTTTGACAACCTGGACATCAAAATCAGTCGTCGGTCTTCACGGCCATTATTTTTTCTTGGACGACCCATCAGAGGCAATTTGTCTCTTGATCCAGTGTTTCTATACCGAGATCAGACCCTCTGCACGGTTCTGACTGAACAATTCAATTGTATCGATATTCTGACATTGCTTATATTCCGCCTCTTCAGGTTAATAACTTGCACCTATAACCGTTAGATAATTGCCTGTATCTTGCCATTTTGGAGGAAGACAGGAATAACATTTGCTGTACATGTACAAGACCAACAATACAATTCCATGGTATAGCGGTTTTATACTCATTAGTCACATTATAAGTAGACCAGGCATTATAAGTACCCAAGATCTGCCTACTTTTATTACTCTTAGTTAGGGGGTGACACTTCTTTTGTCCAGTGTGTGTAGTTTATTTTTGCATTGTATTGGATTAATGTGGCAGTCTAAGGTTGTCCTAGGTGGTTTTCAAGTTTATGCACCCGGTTTTAATATCATTTAGCGATTTTACGACAATCGTTTACTATCCAATCAAGGTGTCAGCCGAGCGTGGCGACGATTTAGTGAAAGACGATCAGCATAGTATTTAGAAAAGATGGCAACACAAGCGGAAATGATACTTCTGCAAGCAGAACTGAAAAGGGTAGAGTCGGATATAAACCAAACCATGTGTGAGTTGGAAAAGCATTTTAACTTCACAAAGTCAAATATAAAAAAGACTTCTACGCCCAAAAACGCACTAACATCTTGTGCCCCACTCACTTTGTGTGAGCAAACTATGATAGCAAAGGAACTCAGTAAACCAAGAATTCAGATTCGAAAAACTGAACTATCTACTGCAATACACCAGAGGTGAGCCTCATGAAATTACGCTAGGTTTCGCTCACTTAGATGCATCCATTGGTTTCAAGGCCACATGGAAGGAAATGAGAGAAGGTATGGGGACCAAGAACAGATTGCGACATCGTATATAAACCGTGCCTTACAGTGGCCAGTGATAAAGCATGATGATTATGTCGCACTAGACAAATACGGCATATTTTTAAGGGAATGTGAGTATGCAGTAAAAGAAATAGATGCCATCCCAGTCCTCGAGTATCCTGATAACCTTAAGACGCTAATGACAAAGCTGCCGCTCAAATTGCATGATAAATGGAGAAGCATAGTGTATGAAAGGAAGGAAAAGGGACAGAAGATAACATTTCAGTTATTCGTAGATTTTGTGCAGAAAGAAGCACGTAAATTGGCTGACCCCATTTTTGGAAAGGTTCCACCACCACCAGAGAGACCTATACCAGCACCAAGGAGAAGAGTTCCAGCACAAACAGTACTGTACAGTAGGCTACCTCTGCATCCAGCAACGAAAGACACGTTCACAAGTGTATATTATGCAAGGAACAACATAAACTTCACCAATGCCCAGAAATGCAAGAAAAGACAATGGATGAAAGAATCGGCATTATAAAGAATAATGGGTTATGTTTTGGGTGCCTTGCATATGGTCACAGAAAACATGAATGCAGAAGTAAAATGAAATGCCAAAAATGTAACTCTTATCATCCAACAATTCTACATGATGACAATTACACTAGTAAAGTAGTGGGAGCAGCTGTATGCCATACCACCCACAGTTCTGAGAATGTGCATTCCATGATAGTGCCAGTTGTAGTGCACCACGAGGATAATCCAGACATTTTTTCAGTGGTATATGCAGTACTAGACGAGCAGTCAGATGCCTGCTTTGTAAAGTCCTCGACCCTCAGTGAACTCGAATGTAAAGGGAAGCATATAGACATCAGACTTTCAACCATACTTGGAGAAAAAACCGTCCCGAGCAGGAAAGTTGGAGGACTTGTTGTGAGAGGTCTGAACCAAGAGACATTGATTGAGCTTCCAGATACATACTCCAGAGACTCCATTCCAGTTAAGCGATCGCAGATACCCAGACCAGAAACTGCTAAGAAATGGCCACACTTGCACTCAATTGCTGATAAGATTACTCCTTATCGCCCAGACTTAGAGGTAGGGCTGCTGTTGGGAGTAAACTGTATGAAGGCCATTAGAGGTCTGGAATACGTACATGGTAGAGGAGAGGACTCATATGCATACAGATGTAACCAAGGTTGGGGTATAGTAGGGCCAGTGGATAAATCAAGACCCATAGATGAGAACAAGAGCTTTGCAACACATGCCTTTGTCTTTAGAACACAAGTGACAGAGATCAGCCCCGCTGAGGTTTGCAGTCTCTTTGACCAAGGTTTCGACCAACAGAAAGATGAAAGGTTAAGCCTTCAAGACCAGAAGTTCATGAAGATTATGAAGGAGGGCATACATTTCAACGAGGGTTTTTACGAGATGCCACTACCATTTAAAGATGGACATCCAGCATGACCAAACAACAAACCAGCAGCTGAGATCAGACTAGAGCAGCTAAGGAAAAGGCTAATCCACAACCCGAAGTATTATGAGCACTATAACAGTTTTATGCAGGGCCTCATAGATAAATGCTATGCAGAAGAATCACCTCATGAAGATGGAGGTTGGTACTTACCACATCATGGTGTATATCACCCCAAGAAACGTGAGAAATTACGAGTGGTGCTTGATGCCAGTGCAAAACATGAAAATGTCGCGCTAAACGACTGCCTGTTGAAAGGACCTGGTCAGAATAACTCGCTCATAGGTGTTTTATTGAGGTTTAGAGAGCAGCCAGTAGCAAACATGGGTGACATGGAGAACATGTTTCACATGTTTAAAGTGAAAGAAGAGGATAGAAAGTTTTTACAGTTCCTATGGTGGAAAGACGGTGACCTCAATAGTAATCACATCAAATACAGAATGACGTCTCATATATTTGGAGCGATAAGTTCACCAGCATGCGCATTGTATGGACTGAGGAAACTAGCAGAGGACTACCAAGATGAGTATTCATCAAACGTCATTGCCTTTCTTAAGAATGACTTTTATGTAGACGATGGACTCAAGAGCATCGAGTCAAGTGAAGAAGCTATACATCTTATTAGTGAAACAAGAGAGCTGCTGAACAAAGGTAACCTAAGACTTCACAAGCTAGTATCAAACAACCGTGAAGTGATGAATACAATCCCAATGTCAGAGCGAGCCAAAGAAATGAGAAACATTGACCTTAACAGAGACACATTGCCAATATGCCCAGCTTTAGGAGTACAGTGGTGTGTAGAAGCGGACAGTTTTCAGTTTAAGGTCCAGATCAATGATAAGCCATTAACAAGAAGGGGCATTCTCTCCACTGTAAGTTGCATATTTGACCCTTTAGGCCTTGTCTCACCATTCATCCTTGGCGGTAAGAAAATTCTCCAAGAGCTACGCAGAGACGGTGCAGAGTGGGATGATCAAGTGCCAGAGAGTATTAGTTGCAGATGGGAAAGATGGCGCTCAGATTTGCTGAACTTAACCAAGTTGAATATACCACGGTGCTATAAGCCAAATGATTTTGGTGAAGTGACTACTGCAGAACTTCATCACTTCTCAGATGCCAGTGTAGAAGGCCTAGGTCAGAGTAGTTACTTGAGACTTAAAAGCAACACAGGAAGAATAGCAACCACGTTAGTTATGGGCAAGTCCAAGGTAGCTCCCTCTAAACCAGTGATAGTCCCACGCCTAGAGTTGTCAGCAGCAGTGATGTCTATAAAGGTGGGGAGCTTTCTTGCCAAGGAGTTAGAGTATGAGGACATCGCCCATGTGTATTGGACTGACAGCAAGGTTGTTCTAGGGTATGTCAATAATGATGCTTAGAGATGTCATGTCTTTGTAGCTAATAGAATACAACAAATTAGAGAAGTCAGTCAGCCGTCGCAATGGAGGCATGTTAAGTCCAGTGACAACCCAGCTGATATAGCCTCCAGGGGAACAGGTGTGACAGAGCTATTACAGAATGAACAGTGGTGGAATGGGCCAGACTTCCTGCTCATTGATGAACCACTATCTACCACTAATACCCAATTCAGACTAGCACCAGATGACCCAGAAGTACGCAAATCTGAAGTCAATGTATTTGCTCCTAATGTAGAAACCAACCACGATCACTTGTCTGATGTATTGAAAAGGTTTTCTTCCTGGAACATAGCAACACGAGTTGTTATGTGGTGTTTACGATTCATACAAAAGCTGAAACAAGCTAAGAACAGGAAATCTACACAGCAGAACACAGTTGAGGCCAGAAATGAACCGTTGAATGTTCAAGAAATACAAGTGGCAGAAAAGATCATTCTCAAGTCAACACAGACTGCTACATTTGAGAAGGAAATTGAAATACTGAAAGCAATTAACAGAGAAGATAATAGTGAACACACAGAGAGAAAACAGGCAAGATATCGCAACGAACAAATCAAGAAAACCAGGTCACTATACCGCCTAGACCCATTTTTATGTGAAGATGGACAACTCAGAGTAGGTGGTCGTATAAAGAGGGCAAATCTACTCAGAGAGCTTACGCACCCAGTGATTCTGCCTAAGCATCATCACGTTACAAATCTCATTATTGACCACTATCATACACGATGCGGACATTCAGGAAGTGGCATTACTCTTAATGAAGTCCGAGCTAGTGGTTATTGGATAATTTCTGGCCGTGCCAAGATTGGATCATATATATGGAAATGTGTGACCTGTCGTAAGCTACGAGCAAACTCACAGAGTCAGAAAACGTCAGATCTTCCAGCTGACAGACTGGAACATGCACCTCCATTCACCTACAGTGCAGTAGATTTCTTTGGACCATTCTATGTGAAGGAGGGAAGAAAGCAGATGAAAAGATATGGTGCTATGTTTACATTTAATCTATGAATACTATTTTTCACAAAAGCTCTTTTTTTACAGACACCATCGTTTCATTTGCAAGTAAAACCTCAACTGCAATCGACAAGCAGAAATCTCACTGGTTGTCATTAATATTTTACAGTCCTGCTAAAGCAGTTACTCATGCTAATATATGCCACCTAGCCATCTATAGAGAAAGCTTTAGACCGGAACAATATGAAAAAGTCAATTCATCTTGAACTTGGGTGATCCCGTTGCCATGGTAACTTTGTGCAAGCACAAAAACTTCAAAAATACACAACTGTGCCTTGAAAAGAAAACCAAATGTCCATTGATACAAGAATGAAGGTACTCTAAAATAAACATTTACAATCACACACACACACACACACACACATGTATATATATTAACCCAGTTGAAATACCATAGAAACAATGTTTAAATGTATTTAAGTTATCAGTGCCACAGGTAGCACCCGTTGTGATATATTGAGGTAGGTAGCGGATAGGATTATGCATTGGTGTATGTCGTATATTTTAAGGTGTTTGTGTTTCCTTGCCTTGCATTGCATTAAGAAGTTGGGGTATAGTTCTACCACATGCCTCATGAACTATAATTGCCGTTTTCCTACACGAGGCCAAGCTTTTGTAGCACAAACGCACAAATGAACGACCCAGACATGAATTTACTACCTGCGCTTTTAGTCAGTGACGAGGTTTCCGTGCTGTTGGCTTACTCTACATACTATTGAACGTGGTTAAAATGAAGACCGCAAGTATGAATTGAGTGCTGATTCAACACTTATGAAACCATTTTAGCTGGAGCAAAAATGACGCTAGCTACTAAAAGTGCACGATGATTAATTCCAGGTGATACATGTGTACTTGGTTCAAGCTGACCACAATAATAAGGAAACTGCCAGTTGACATTCATTAAAGCAGTGTTATTGCCATAGACTGAATATGAAGACATCCACTTGGGACCTGTTTCAGAAAATGGTGTTTTGAGCTCTTGGTCGAAGCTTAGGCTTCTGAAATGCAGTTAACTTCTATTGTTCTAAGACAAACCAACTAATATAATATCAACAAAAATTTACCCCCCCTCCCCATCAACATCGACTATTGTCTTGGTCGTAAGAGAATAAAAGAACGTACCTCTATTAAAATCAGTTCCACTGGTAAGTCATCTAGTAGAAATTCAAGCGATGACTGTTTTGACACACCTTTACGCTTTGCATTAAATATCAATGGTTTTATATGAATTTTGAAGATGGCGCCGTTATCTTATAATTTGTTTTTAGAGTAAAGAATTGCTCAGTCAGGGATTTAGAGGGGGCGTCAGGGGGGGGGGGGTCCTGACACCCCCTCGCTTTCTTAAAAAAAGCACATTAATATTCTCCTCTTGGAATTAAAATTTGACTGTCTGATCTATTGTACTAAACCGTACCAAATGGTACCGTTCGCTCTCTAAAATACCAAATATTTTCGGGGCCTTCAGTGGGCCCTGAACCCGCGGACCTCCCATTAAATGATCCTGGATCCGTCACTGGTCTGTCCGTCGTGTGTCTCTGTATGTGTTTGTGTGTTGAATAAAATTGGAATTGAAAATAAATTTAAATCCTAAATTTAATAAGGCTTATTCTACACGTTGTTTGTGCTCATGTTCGGAGTCCTGTCAAGATTTGTGAGTAAGAGGGTGAGAGGGGGGGGGAGGGGAGCCACCGAACAACCCCTGCAAATAAATAAAAATATAAAAAAAAAATGTCTCATTTAACGCCCACCTACGGTTCTCAATCTGTCCTAGACCATGTGGGGTCATTTACGACCCCAGCCATATGATTTAATGTGCCATCTCTTTATTTTTTACCCGAATTTTCTTTCCTTGCATGAGTTTCTCAGTCTACTAATCCNCACCGGATAACCCCTGCAAATAAATAAATAAAAAAAATGTCTCATTTAACGCCCACCTACGGTTCTCAATCTGTCCTAGACCATGTGGGGTCATTTACGACCCCAGCCATATGATTTAATCTGCCATCTCTTTATTTTTTACCCGAATTTTCTTTCCTTGCATGAGTTTCTCAGTCTACTAATCCTACACACTTTCACAGGTTTTTGCAGGGATCAACCAATTATTGTGGCATATATATCACAAACAGGTGACGTTAACTAACAACCGAAGGGGATTTTCGATTATATTCCTTGAAAAATACACTGAATTTATAGAGAATAATATTATGGTTGGTCCAAAAAATTCTACGCACAGTGCATCCGTGCGTATGCCTGGTTTCGCCCATGGGTTAACGTCTAGCCTTTCACTTAATCCAGTTATACATGTATTTCAGTCTGAATTTATGAACAATAATGTTTTAATTTCTTAATTTGTTTAGTTCTTTTTGTTGTAGTTCAAAAATAATTAATGCATGAATTATACCACATGTGAAGCACCGTACCCTGCTACGTCACCGTTTTACAGTTTTTCTAATTCTTGGAACACAGATTGCTTTTCTACGTTCATTATTAATTGTTCAAATCATACCAGTAGCTACGTGCGAGAGACACGTCATTTAATCTGAGGATCTTTTCTCTTGGATTTATCACTTCGCCTGCCTCTGTGGCGTATGGTAAGATGAGATCTACGGTGAGGAGACTTTGTAGATGTCTTCATTGCAGGCGGACAGCCCGTTTACCTGTACTGTTGTTAATGACAGGGGCATTGATTTACATCTTGCAATTCATGAACGGTTTTGAAAGTAAGCATCATTTGCCATTAAAGGCATAGAATAACGTACACCTGATTTATAGCCTATTAGATACATGCAGCAGAGCCAAGATCATTGAGATAGTTACAACTTGTAAACCCTGTTTTTTGGGTTCTTCGTTCTTAGTTCTTAATCTGTTGTAAGACATTCTGAAGGACCTCCCAAAGACAGTTCTCGAATCGTTATTCATTATACAACAACATTAGAACTGTGAAAAAATACACCAAGTGCTTTAGAATACATTGAGAACCGTAAGGAAGTTGCCCCCCCCCTGCCGAAAGATGCGGGCTTTTTGTTTTTGTCAAATGTCAGCCCTGTGACATTATATTTGCAAAACAATGGCATTGCATACATAGCTACGTCCATCCCGCTTGCTTTAAAACTGGGTTTGCTGCCCTAACTCATTCCAAGTTGGCTCTACAAGTTGTCTAACTGGGCCATCTATCCCACGTCTCCCTTATTTTCTACAATGTCTGCATTTGCTGATGAGTCTGTTTTAGAGTAAAGCAATTCATTCATTATGTAACAAAATAACTCACACACACACACACACTCGCACACACCGATAGATATATAGCCGTAGGGTACAATTACCTCGTTTATGCACCGATCCAGTGACCTAACAAGACCTAACATAATATTCGCTGGGAGCCAAAACGAGGCCCCTTTCTGGATGGGAATTGGAGCTTAATATTGAAACAGTGAGATATTTGTTGTTGAATGATAAATTCTTTACGTCATATCTGCTAATATAATAGGTGCTTATTTCAGCCCATGAATTTCAATATGACTCACTGCAGACTACTGCAAACCAGCGATGCATAATCAAAAATGGGATGCTTGATAATGGTATATTTTACCATACTGTATCCAAGGTCGTCCTGACTTAGGAACCTGTACCATAGGTATTGGTCAAGCATGTACTGAGGAGGTAGTTATGGCAGACTGCATATTAGATTATAAACAGCACTATATCATTTCACGTACTACATGTACCTAAACATTGGAAATATCGACAAGGCCCTCTTATAAATATTTACAAAATAAAAGAGACGTCGGAAGGTCGGCAGTTCTCGGCGAATTCTGTACTTAGTTATGCAAATTAGAGTACCTCAAGCATCATTGCATAATTTAAGTACCGCGTGCATAATTTGTTGAGATGCTTTACCATTTTAGTTGATATCCACGCGTGACATTGCGTTAGTTTCAATATCCTGTTATTGCAGAGCATCATGTTCATTTAAAATATTTTTCACAAACCTATACATGGTTTTGACGTATTGATTTAGTTGAAGAAGCAGTTTAGCATTTCAGTAGTAAATATATATATATATATATATATATATATATATATATATATATATATATATATATATATATATATATATATATATATATTTTTTTTTTTTTAGGCCCTTTTTAAAATTGTTACAGTTCTATTTTACAGGATTTAACACAGATTTTATTTTACAAAATACATTTTCCAACCCTTTTCTATCAACACATACCAAATCATATGGATACAACCTGTGTGCATTTCAAGAATGGGATGGGGTCAAGCTTACAAAAAACATGCCTTGGTAGAATCAAAATTTTGTGGTCATGACAGTGCCATTATGATAAATCTGTACTGGGTATTAAAGCCCTTTCCTTAACCCATCAGATGGCTTACTAAACAATTTGTTATGATATACATGTTTTTTTAAAATAATATTTAAAATTGTAGTTTTTCAAGAGCTAAAAAAAGCTATATTTTGCCAAAATAGACTTTGCCCCATATTTTTAAAACAAATGATTCTAAATAAGAAAGCCAATGACTGCTAATATCTTTCTTATTTATGGTTTACCACACCAAAAATTATTAAAATATGTTCATCCCCACCTTGCCGATTTCTGATTGATTTCCCTGGTTTTCTCATGACCGCACTCTTAATGCATATTCATTCCACATTGCCAGGCAGGTATTACATGGTTGCTATCTGCAGCCACGTCTAATGATGTAAAAGAAATAAAACGCCATTTTAACCAGTTTTTTGCTCTAAAACCCAAATGGTATTTTTTTAAATGCACGTGATCCATATCGCTTGTGTTAACACTTAATTTTTCCTCTGTCCTCCAGGATTATGGTTCTGTCTCATCCGTGTTCTGCTGGAGAGGCAATCTTTTTGCCACAAGAACATATCTGAAAGTATATCTCTAACACCAATACGATTCTAGTGGCAGGTTTGTCAGTTACCTAATTGAATTACCATTTTTTGCTTTAGAATTATTTACCTCGCTCCATTCAGGGAACCAGACATATTAATTATTATTATTATTATTATTATTATTATTATTATTATTATTATTATTATTATTATAATTATTATTATAATGCAACCCCCCGTATTATTAAATGTATCTTTTCATCTTTCCAGCATCAAGTCGATCCTTCAATCCGCCAGGTTATACTGTCCAGATCGACCCCTCTGGGACGTGATATAAGAAACCATGTGAACAAAGCAGAGACCAGGTAAGCCGTAAATTATTTTCAAAGTCAAAAAGAAAAACACCAGAGTTTGTAACTTAAAAAGAGAAAAAAAATGATGCAATGGTTAACTTTAAAGAGAAAAATACTGCAATTTATATTATAAAAGCGAAATATACTTTTTTATTTGTACACTAAAATCAGTGTTTCAGTTGTTCTCGAAAAATGCTTGAATTTTTGAAGTCGGAAAGAAGAATACTTCAAAGTTTAGTTTAAAAGTGACANTATTTTTATTTTTTTTTTTTTTTTTTTGGGTAAAAAAAACATTAAAAAAAAAAAAAAAAAAAAAAAAAAAAAAAAAAAGTGAAAAAAAAGCGAAGAGAAAAAACAGTTGTGACATATTTAAAAAAAAAAAAAAAAAAAAAAAAATGCAGATTTTTAAAAATGGACGTAAAATACTGCCATGTTTGACTTGTTTGAAGGTGTAATTTATAACATAAAGTGCAATGAGGTCAATAACATAGTAGATGCATAGTGTCAATAAACACTTATTAAAGAAATATTACAATAATAAAACATATAAACATTCTGTATTCCACCACCTTTAATAATTTTCATGATAGCATGTAGACATTCCGCCAGTCTTCTTAAACCAGGCGTGCTTCCATTACTACTAGAATTATATTATTGTAAATATTCTGTGCAAATCAAGATGAAGAATTTAACATTTCACGTGGAACGTGAACAGGAAATAATATACACCACAATCATTAATATTTATTTTCGTAGGTAACACCACGCTGATTACATACCTCCATTATTTTGCCGTTTGCTTCTATCATGCAAGCATTATACTGGTAAATGTAGATGGTTTAAACAAAATCTCCACAGAACATGCAAAAAATGATCAGAAGGTAGTTTTAAAGTGACAAAATGCTGCAATTTACAGATACCAAGAGAAAAAAGTGACAGTGTTACTTCAAAGATAAACGTATGCAGATTTTTAAAAAATGGACGTAGAAAACTACGTTTGGCTATGAATGCCACAATTTGTAACATAAAGAGGATCAAGCTCAATCACATGGTAGGCACATGGGATCAATAAACAATTATAAAAAGAAATATTACAACAACAAAACATAAACTTTCTGTAATCCACCACCTTTCATAATTTTGATGATAATATGTGGACATTCCGCCTGTCTCCCTAACCCAGGCGTGCCTCTGTTACTACTACAGTTTTATTATTGTTAATACTATTTTGTACACATATACAGGATTACTACTTAATATGGAATATTTTTTATCATTATTATTTTTGAGGGCTTATTAAAAATTCATCAAAAAAGTATGTCATTGAGTGATAAAAATATCCAGTCTTCTATTGTGAGATATTTTGGTCAATAATATAAAATCAGACATAAAATGTCAATCAAAAGAAAATAACACCCCCAGAAAACCATATCAACAGATTGATGTCAGTATTAATTTTAAGCAAGGATATTAAAGAAAACGATATATAGCCTCCCGACAGTGATATGTTACACAGTCAAATAACTCATTACATATCTCATTACAGTAAATCATGAAAAGTCATAAATAGCAAGTATGACCTCCAGCAGCCGCTTGCAACGCCCTCGTCCTACATGGCATACCCTGTGACAAGTTTTTTATGGTTTGGATGGGGATATCATCCACGCAGTGATATTTGCCTGTCGCAGTTCATCACTTTTTACCGGCCGATGACCATAGCTATTAATTCTGTTAGTTACTTCCGCCCACAGACTTTCAATTGGGTTCATATCTGGGGAGTTTACAGGCCAGGGCAGTTGCTGAACCCATTGGTTTCGAAGAAAAACAGTGATTCTGCGAGCTCGATGTGGGGTTGCGCAGTCGTCTTGGTACACAAAGTTGTCCCTGAAGATGACTCATACAAATCGAAGCATTGTTTGCTGTAGAATGTCTCTGTAGGAATCCTGGCTGAGGTTACCTCCTAGAAAAACCAACTGGTTCTGGGCACCGGTGTAACAGTAATCCAAGTCCACCAGGACCTCGGTTCCTGGTAATGGTTGTCTGTAGGACTAACATTACTTGGGAATAGTAATCCTACAGGGACTTAGGTTCCTGGCTCATATTTATAGTAGGTAGGACCTTTTATTACTGTCGGACTTTTATTCCTGTTACACCTATGACAGTAATAGAAGTCCGGCGATTTGAAAGTCCTATCCTTAGCCAATAATACTGTTAAATGATAAAACTATAAATGTATATGAAATCCTTCTGGTGAGACATATATGAGACAAAAAATGAGAGGTTTGCAACTTCGGCTCGTCTGTGTAGTGGTTAGCGTGCAAGACTACAAGGTAAGAATTCTTGAATCCTTCTGTTGCATCTACGGGTTTGAGCCCTACCTTCTACATGATCTAACCTCCCCCCTTCCCCCTATTTATTACTTGTAGCTAAATGTTTAATGGTGTTTTTAATGTCTAATAGGGCCTATGTGTTCGAAATTCCGTGCTCATTACATTTACAACTTTTTTCTTTTGACTTTTAAGTGTCAAAGCACCAAATTAGCAAAGGGTTATTACAGAACATTATATACATATATTGCAATTTTCAATTTCTAAACTGTCTTGATTTGTCTTAAATCTCAGCCCATACTTTCCAAGAGCAAATTTCCATCGAGTTTGATTTTTTTTTTCAATTTCAGCGAGTGTAAACCGAAAGATAAATCTAGGAACGGAGATCCCGCGTTTTGTGTAAAGTGATTTTTTTCTTAGCAATAAGGTTTTGAAAAAGAGAGAGAGGGAGAGAAAATAAGAATTTCGACGCAAAACACAAAAGGTACACCCCAGTAGATAAGGACATGAAATAATATACACTGTACATATACCTCAAAGGATGAAAATAAGGGATGCCTTTGGATGGTGCCTTATTTTGTTTAAGAAAATATCGGGCAAACCAGGCTCATACTTATTGTGCAATGAGGGAGGAGTACGCCAAAAATATGCGTTAACACGTCAAAATTTGCGTTTACTAGGTGAAAAATACAAATAAATAAATTGTTTTTTTTTCATTTATATGCATATAAACTGCCCATCGGAAAACATTGTAAAATATAAAGGTAAAATGTCATCTAAATAGAATAAAGCAAACGTTTATTATATCTTTAAAACTAGTATGCCTCTAAATATATTTATTCATGTCATTTCTTGGTGTAAACTACTGCATATAGGACATGCGTTACTAAAATGTTAGAAACGCACATCCCATTAGGACGTGCATTTCTACACGTAGGACTTACATTACTTGGGGGCCTTCGTCCTACAGACATTGAATCCTAGTAAAGTATGTCCTAAGACTTCCATTCCTAGCAATGCATGCCCTAGGACTTGCATTCCCAGGACTTAGTGTCCGGGCGGACTTGCGCTACGGGGACGTGCACTCCTGCCACACCGGCATGAAATGCTCCCCAAACAGAGACGTTAACACCCCCTGCTTGCACCCCAGGAAGTACCCAATCATCGTTTTATGCCCCTCGTACACGTCGGCGGACAAGGATTCGACCGTCAACCAAAATACTCCATATCTGGCCTCACCACTGAAAACGACGTGATTCCAGTGTTTTGGCTGCAAACGCACGTGGTCCCCAGCTGCCCATTGCAGACGTCCCTGTATATGACCTGCTGTTAACAGTGGTTTCCCTACTGGTCTTCTTGCAAAATAACCGGCTTGCAGTAATCTCTTGTTCACGAGGGACCTTGAAATGGGCGTTTGAATGCCATTCTGCCACTCTTTTCTGAAGACACTGGTTGTCTTTGTACGACCAGCACGGCGCACTCTAAGGAGAAGGCGATCCTGTCTTCTTGGTGTGATACGCGGACACCCTGGTCGAGGTATTGGAGTAGGTGCCCCTGTTGCAGCATTTCTTTGCAGGACTTTACAAACGGTTCCTGATAAATGTTGACTTACCCTGCAATGGCTGTCCGTTTCTGGCCATTTTCTATGAGAGCAAGAATCCTATAGTAAGCTGCGTTGCTTCGCTGTCGAACCATATCTTTTCCAAGGTACCTGTCAAGTTTCTGAGAGATCTCTCTGTTCCTTCTCTAAATACACTCCAAAGATTGGCCAAACCCATGCGTTTTAATACAAGGGCAGAAATTGCCGAAAAGACCACCCCTCACGTTTCTGACCACAGAACATGCAACTGCATGCATCAATTGTTTCGACAGTTGTGTGGTAATTAGGTAACGCACCTGACTACACATGGAGAGACACCTCAGTTTTGGATTTAAAGTAGTTAGAGAGAAAATAAATATTTTGTAGAAAATTTACTCGCTAAAAATAATATTCCATAATAAGTAGTAACCCTGTATATGAATAAGTGAATATTCCGTGTAAAACGTGAACTGGAAATAATATACACCACCATGATTAACATCTATTTTTGGTAGGTAATCCCACGGTGATTTTATATTACAGGCCTCCATTATGCTGCCGTTTGCTTCTATCATGCCAGCATTTTTCAACGCTTCAAACAAAATCTCCACAGAATATGCAAAAATTGTTCAGCAGGTAACGGCAGAGCGTCCCAGGCTTGATAGCATCCCCATACGCCTTTGACATTTTGTTATAAAGATGCACAGCAAAGGACTCTTCGTTTACTTTGCCATTATCAAGGAAACATTCTCGTGTAACATTAGGCCACTCAATAGGATAAAACGATTGCCGATACAAACGTCTGACTTATCTTTTGATACATCTTCAAAACTGTTGACGTCACACATCCACGTGCTATGGTTTCTTGCCACACTGGTGAGAATCCACGGCCCATTTGCCCCCCAACCTCTCTGCTTATAGTTAAGGAGGTATTCTTTAATACACTCACGGATAAATGGATTATGTTTATCAAATTTGACAACAGCGTTATTTAACACTGAGTTTCCTATGTTTTCCCATGCAGTAACATTATTCAGAACTTTTAAACTCTTTACCAAAATGACATCAGTGCCCATGTAAACGCCACCGTACAGATATAACAATAGCAACCTGATCAAGTCACTTTCGTTAGCACACCAATTTGGTCCTTTTGGAATAACGGGTATTTTTTTCAAAAACGCTTTCGAGCGACCCGCGAAAGTATCTGGTTCCAGATTTTCAATGCTCCTTAGTAAATTTTCAAGAGTATAGTTCTCGACCTCTACTTGAAAACCTGCTTCAGTGAACTCAGAAAACGCCTTCTGTGTCAAAACATTGCTTAGAATGCGCACTTTCGCGTTTGAATGATGGTAAAATATACTTTCGAGTGAACGGCGGTTACGCTTTGTCTGATCATTCGTTGTGTACACTTGATAGAACATCGATTCAGTTGTTTCATTTTTGTTTAACTGCCTGAATGTTTTGAAGGGTGCGATCCCAAATGTTATCGCCGTTTCTCGTAATGCGCGGGATTTTCGTATCTCGTACAACAAGGTGGCTCGAAAGCGCATGTAGATATCACGATTTGGGTTCATTTCCGGTTTGTCCCAATTAAAGTTGTCCAGGCCTATAGCTAGGTAGGTTTTCATCTTGAGGTCGACAGTAACTGTGTGAAAAAGTTCTGTTAAGCCCTCAGTTCGACGCACACCACCTCCAGGTAGGTCATCAGTTTCTACAAAAACTACTGAAATCCCCATGGCAACGCAAGGAAGCGCGCAATCGATACTGGAGGTTATAACTAATTTTGCGCGTGAATATCTTTCCATCAAACTTTTTACGGCCTCTATTAAATGTCTTCGAAATGGGCAAGTTATGGCTGACGTTTATCGCTGATTTTCGTATTTGATATGGAACAATTAATTCTAAAGCGCGTTTGTTCACATCAACGACAAATATGCCCTCTCTTCTAATGGTGGGGTTGGGATTGTACATTACGTCATCACGAGCACCCACAGGGCCATGGTTCCGAAGGTAATTGCTGCCAGGCTCAGTTAGTAATTTCTCCCAGAAATTTGATCCAAAATGCATCGATAAAATCAACGGGTTTAAATTAACTTTTGGTGGCCACATCATGTTGCCGGCGTTATACCATCCATTAAGAAATATAGTGATTGCTTCTTTGAGGTTATCCCTTTCGTTGGAAACAATGGACCCTCTTCTATGCTGATCTTTTGTAACTCTTGTGTAAGATTTGCCATGAGCTGCTGCATTTTGGGTCATGTACAAATACCAATTTGTTGCCTTTCCGTGACTTTCTCTTTTAGTATTTTCTTCCCCAAAATTGTCAGTATTCTCCCACTGAGTAAATGTCTTTACTACTCTGGTGACGTTCCAAGTATCCCTATCCACAAACAGGTCAACAAAGGGAAGAAATTGTAGCCCTGCTAGTGTTTGAATTTCATCGTTGATGTCTCTCGCCTCCTTCACTCGATGGTCAAAAGTTAGGATCCCAAAGCGTTCATCTTGCAAAAAGGGTAATGCAGGATCTGTACTATCCTTTTCAATCTGTCTGTCATCTACCTGGCTTAGAACCTTTGACTTCAGTAAGACTGAAGCAGTGTCCCAATTTTGGATTTTGCTTCTACTGAGTCTACTGTAGGCCGACTGAATCTCGACCATTGCATTTTTGACGAACAACGAATGTCTTTCAAACCTGGACACGAAAAAGACGCCTTCAGTGGCCATCCATTCCCCTGTGAAATATCTGGTAAATTTGACGGCACTAATCTTTTTACATCCATGTAAAGTCCACCAAATCTCCACATTACAAGTAAAACACTTATTTCATGTATGACTGCCATAAATTTACGACCCATGAACAATTTCAGAATGTCGGTATTACAGACAAAATCGTCTAGTGGTATGCCCTGGGTTAACTCAGACAGCAGTAAACGAAATACTGTTACTTGTGTCCACGACTTGGCGTCTATTTGATCTATACATCCACTGCTTCCACATAAAAATATAACGCGTTTTCCTGGATTTTACCGGAGAAAGGTCTCTAGTTTATCCATAAACGTTTGTGGAATTGCGGCATAATGCGACCAGACCATGACAAAATCGGATGTCATATTTTGATGTATGTCCAAGTCATGCTGTGCTGCAGTTAGCGATTCCTCTTTATAGGATGTTGATGTAGGAGATTTGGAGCTACCAGTATTGGCTGGCCTGACAACCGACATTGCTTTTGTTAACTGGGAAGGAGAAAATAAGGAGGAAATGACCACCATAATACAACAGCTGCACAATGAAAGTATGTTAAAATCGATTTACAATATAAAATGTTAGTATTTTTACCTATGTCTGACAGAAGATCGTGTCAAACCCTGAATTGCCGTAACTTCAAAATGCATATTTCCTAAAATAATGTTTGAAATAATTTCTTTCTATAACAGGGGGTACTGTTGCTTTCATGTGGACACTTTGGAGTCACGAAAACTATATTGAAGGTAGAGGCACGCTACTACTGGACATGCATGACCACCAGCATAAGAAACTGCATAGCTACGTGCCACAAGTGTCAAGTCAATATTAGAAAAGTTAAAAACAGTGCTCCTACCCTCCACCCTTTTCCTGTTAGCAGTTGTTAACCATGGGATCAGGTACGATATAACTAACCCTATAGGATTGTTCATGCTGTCAGTGCATCACGTATATCTAAAGAACACCCTGACTTAGAAATCAAATAAGAACGACATAAGTGCAACAATGCAGTTTTCTTACCTTTGGTTTACGCCATTATGGTTTATACCTATAATACTTATAATATGATCATTTTTTTCTATTAAACATATGCTTTAATACAAAATTTCTATATTACAGAACACTACCAGAAGACGACGAAGATGAACCACAACCATCTACTAGTGGAATAAATGAAAATTAACCCAAGTCAGATTGAATAAAATTAATTGTCGTTCTTTCTTTGTTTTTGTTTACTTATTGTTTACTTTTCCATCCGTATTCAGTAGTTTTCTTTGAGGATTCATGTTAATTCACCGTATAGATCTTAAGGAAAATAAAAGTATTATTACTGATGCATCTCTGAAGATCTACTTTACAGTTGTCAAATATAATCCAAGCTTTCGATGCATCAGTAATAATACTTAAAAGTTGTTTTCATTAACATGTAAAATAACGAACGTTTATTTCCTTATATTTATTCAAAAAGACATTCGAAACCAATGATTAAGTCTCAAGTGATCGATTGTGGACAATAACAACGATCATTCTGAAAGGACTCGGCATTTCAAAGCGGTCCCTCCATTTTAAAACTGGCGGTCCGGGGTCCCTACGTTTCAAAATGCAGTGTCTCCCGGACACTAGGATTCGGAACTTGCAGACTGTCAGTTTTAAAACGTAGCGTCCGCCGGACCGTAAAAGGGTAGGCCTCTCCTTTTCGTTACACCGATGAGAGAACCACTGATGCTGAGACTGCTGATGTCTATGGTTGCGGGGGAAGACCGCTGAGACGAGGGCCGGTGAGAGTCACTGCCGCTGCTACCAGGAGCCGCTGATGCTGCCGTTGAGAGTGCAGGCCGAACAGTAGAAAATGCCCAGGGCTCCGTATCTCGAAAGGTTCGCTATGTTGCGCACGTGCGCAAGCGTCTCGATTCCATAACTCGCCTATACTCGTCCCATATAATACATTGTAGCCTCTATTTGATATAGCGATTCGCAATACGCGATGCTTTCGAGATACGTGGCCCAGCTATACTTACATATTGAGCTGAAGCCTAAGACTGCTGTAGAACCGGTTGAAAAATGCCTTTGGTTGCAAAATGCGTATCTCCTCCTTCTTTCTACGACCACAGCTATGCCAGTTTCCTGGTCGCAGAAGGGACGCAGACTGGACGCCGTCAAGTGTGAAAGGGGTTTTGTCAGTAGAGAGTTCACACCTATCTGTCAAAATTCCATTATATTTCTCTATGCATTTTTTTTATCAATAAAGGAAGACACCGCTTTATGTATGCCATTGTGTTTAGATCGCCTCTACCACACTGAAGATAAACGTTACATGTGACAAATTAAAGCAATAATAACTCTTCCTTTGAGATTCAAAATTCCGCAAGAAATACATTCTAAACAACACACGAAAATATATTATATTGCAATTCCCCACTAAAACGGCTGTTATTGTAGTAAAACTAAATACTGTGCTTGTCAATAGGGCTTTCGGTGCCTTTTTTCCCGGTCATCAAGGCATTCGTTGCCAAGGATTTTGGCGCATCACGCGGTCGAGACCAAAATCGTGCAGTCGAGACCAAAATAACACAGGCGCATGACACAATCCTCAGACGTAAGTTGCGAGTTTTTGTGCAGTGTGTCGGATAACGAAAAGGCCAGAACTGCACACGTTGTGAATATGAGCAATTAAGACGATTATATCGTATGAATCTTATTTTATTGCAATAAAGTGTTGTTGTTGTCTGCTTTTCCCGCGGTTTTAAGTAGGTCATCAGAAAACCCCGCTCGATATGCTATGTTAGAGAGGGCTCCGTCAGTTAAAATCACTTAAGAGATTTTAACAAAAAACCGTACGTTTAGGAAAAAAAACCTGGATTAACTTTGAATGCAGGAATGGGGTCGCTGACCATTGGTGAGTACGGGAAATTGTCGTTTACTCCAGGAAAATCCAATTTTTGGCCAAAACGAAGAGTTATTGTGACTTTAAAGACAGTCTCAGTGGGTTAGATTAACGTATAGAAGCAGGTTCTATGTAAAACTTTGATCAGATTTGTGTTTTGTGAGATTGTTTATTATTATATTAATAAGTCTGGGTCACAAAAGTCCTGTTAAGACAACTAGAATAAAGAATTAGAAAACGAAAACTATTTATCATGATTTCGGAGCACAGCCAGAAGTACTTCCGGCTCAAGGTCACGACCTCGATTTTCCCACGCTTACGACCAATCACAGCAGGCTTCAGTCAGAATGAGATAGATGTCACGACTACACAGCGAAACTTGTCAGACATGTAAGTGCCGCCTGTCCATCTTTTCGGTACATGTACCGATCAAAAACAGAAAAAGTAAAGCCCAAAACGCTCTTATACACGTAACCAACTTTGTATGAGCACAAATATTGTCATTTATTGTGAACAGGATAATATGATAATCAGACACACTTGAGACCTGTGAAGTGCATACTCACGTGTCGAGGAGTAGTTTCGCCATTGCCTCGTATGTGAGTCCTAACTCAGCTTTAAGTGTCCTCCACCGCCCCACCTCCCTCCCAACATACACAGTCTGAGTGTTTCTTCGTCTGTCTCTAATTTTCTTTCGTATCTTTCGAACTGGAGTGGCTATTTTCTTTCGTCCCCTTTTGTCGCTCTCCTCTTCAGACTTGACGCGCGTCTGAGCCATGTTTGCTGTTTTGGCGCCAATAGTAACATCCGGGTCACAGCCGTAGTACTTCATTCATAGTAAACCGCGAGACTTACCGAGAAATTGCGTGTTCTGAAGCCGTACTGTGAGGTGGTAGCTGAGTATTTAAGACGAGTCGTCTTTTATTATTTAATGGAACTTAAAAACGGTATTAGGTAGCTTCATTTTCTGAACGGTTTTGGATAGGATTTACCTTGGTCATTATGGGGAAATTGGTGAGATTTCCAGGAAAATTCATTTTCGTGCTATTTTAAGGGTTAAACGCGCTGAGACTGTCTTTAAGGCCCACGTGAAACAACGATTTTGTAATAATTTTCCCTAAAGACCAGTCAGGAAAAAACGTGCCGTACTCTGAAAATTTTGAATTACGATGCTGTTGGATATTAATATATTAAGTTCAGATTGACAAAGCAACACATTTTGTTATGTGTTATTTTTTAAGTTTGATTCGTTTTGACACACGATCTAAAAAAAAAAAAACGAATTTAAATTTTAGTTTGTATAATAACAGGCAAAGTAATTAACGGCTCAATCGAATGCTTGTGTTGTAAGATGTTTCAAGACACGTCATATATGACCCATCACGACAAAATCAGGGATCAGTTGATTTTTTGAGATATTGATATTTATACATCTTTAAAAACTACAAGATGTCCTCTGTAAAATGATGTAAATATTTTCCTGTACCTTTTAAATTAAGTTATTAAGGTTTATAGTCAAAGGCATTAGTGGTGGCCATTTTGAGAGAACGGCCACTTTTTTTGTTATGTTTTAAACCTAGCTTTTGGAGTTTTTAGTAAAAATTTGCAATTAGTCGCCAGATCTCAGTTATATTATAAAGTCTACATTATAAAGTCTACCATTATTGCCAAACAAAATCACGTGTCAACTCTCCAATAATGTCTGATCCATTAAAGAATAAAAGCCTTTTGGGAGCATTCACATTGAGAACAGCCGAGGTCTAGTAAGGCCGCGACCTAAATATGGCGGACCTACATAAAAGGAAGACCGCTAATCTTGTCTATCCTCACCACGCGTCGTCCCTGCAGGAGCACAGTAAATAAATCTCAGCTGAATTCAACCGGTCGAGGGACAGCGCATGGGGAAGCGTGTGAGAAGCGAAGAGACCATAAAAAGATTAGTGGTCTTCCTTTCATGTAGGTCCGCCATATTTAGGTCGTGGCCTTACTAGACCTCCGCTCTTTTCGACGTGAATGCCCCCTTTTAAGGGGTACATGTATTCCACGGTGTCTAATGTACTCAACCACGGTTATACTCACATGTGCCCGAGAATTAGACCCGATTCCCAGATATTAGATCGATCCAACTACAGGCCTACCCAACTACCAGACTCGGCACCGAATGATCCTGAATTCACCGGTAGAACAGACCACACTACCCGTTTTCAAGGTGTGAGTCAGTACGCATTACACAGTATCATAACCTGAACAAGTGGTGACGCAATGCTTTTCAACCCCGCTGAGAATTGTCACTATCACATCGCGTACTAGGCAAGAGCGGTGTCGCGTCTGATATTGAAATTGAAATGCATTCGGAATTTTTAGAATGCTCTTCAGATATCCAGCAACGCACAAAGAATTGTCTTTCCGGCGGCTTTCTTGCTCATTCCTCCTCTAGTGTGACGGGGGTATAACAGACCGATGAATAGGCCTACTAGCCTTACGGATTTGCACGCTAAACACTACTCAGACGAGTCGAAGTTGCAAACCGCCCATTTTTTGTGTGATATGCATGGCTCACCGGGAGGATTTCATATACATTTATAATTGTATCATTTAACCGTACGCCTATTATTGGGTAAGGATAGGACTTTCAAATGGCCGGACTTACATTACTGTCATAGGTGTTACAGGAATAAAAGTCCACCAGTAATACAAGTCCTACCTACTTAAATTATGAGCCAGGAACCTAAGTCCCTGTAGGACTATTTTCCCTAGTAATGGTAGTCCCCCTGTGGAGCAGTCATTTTTAAAAAAGGCTCTCAACCTAATATCGCAAATTCGGCTTAACGGAATCGGCTGTCTGATTTTTAGAGACTTTGTAAGCTTAGCTAAAGAGCGAAATGAGCCCAGGTACCAAAATTATACAATTTACTAGTAGGGCATGGTTATGCAGGCGTCACTTAAAGGGGGCGACACAAGCAAGTATTTATTCACCTCCCGACAGATTTGGTGGAGCAAAAAAAAAAAAAATAATAATAATAAGATAAATAAAAAAATTTAAAAAAAGATTAAAATAATAAATAAATACATAATACCTTATCATGACCGTGGCACAGAAATACATGAAACATGTGAAAGGGAAGAAGGTGGAGTATTAAAAATAGAGTTATAAAATTATTTTTTTTCATATTATAGTTATGAAGTGCGACACAACTGGTAATTCGAAATGTTGAAATATATGACTATTTTTTCGAGATGACTTTATTTTTGTTTTCATTTATCTGAAAAAGCAGGTATTTAAAGACGAGTCATGTTTTTCTCTAAGAAAAAAAAACATACATTTTCAGCGTGTCCCTTTTTTATTTTATCAAATAATTTGTTGACATTTTCTCTTGAGTATTCTAAACATGTTTTAAACAATGTTAGAACATTTTAGAAAGAGATCTTATTTACTTTTTGATTTTTTAAAATTAAATTTCCTGGGATGTATCCTGTACCTAAAAACCTGTAGGGAAAGAAGCATCATCATACTTACAGTGAAACCTCTCCGTCTTCGTCCCTGTTTAATGTATTACCGGCTGTCAAGGTGATGTTTTCTACACATACTCCAATATGACAGCTGCACGGTGATGCTGGTTATGTAATATTGAACTGATTTATCTGGTTTGGCTTTAAGCATACGCACTGAATTGATTCACAAACAAATGCATATCTATGTTTTCAAGCCTCTACAGCCATTATAAGAATATGGGTATCGTGGTTCGAAATACGAACATTAAAGCCGTTACCGCGTTTCAGAGGAGGGATTACCATGCAATCCGCCTTGGGGGTACCTTGTCAAGGCCACAGTGTCAAGGTCACAGAACCTCTCCTTGCAAAACTAGGCAGTCGGAAAAAAATTGTATTCATTGGAGTTGGTAGACATCGTTATCGTTTCCTGTGTAGATGATTTCAACATGACTGTACAGTATGGTGTTAATCAAAAATTTAAAGGATTTCTATTCATTAGGAAAAATAATCGGATTAGACCTGTTTTGTGAAACTAACACCCACTATTTAAAATTGACTTTACAGATTTGTCCACCTCTTGCCCACGTATTAAACAAATGTATGAAATTAATATGCCTTTAGTTATAACTCGTGTATCTAGGAATTAACTTCAGTTTGGGAATGGAGGGTGACATTCTTTGACATTGTGCGTTTTGACAGATTAATGGAATTAAGTTGACATCTCTTCATCCATTCTCACCAGCAGCTTATTAAATCGTTTTTTTTTAAATTCCCCAACACATATATTCAGACACAAACTATATAAAATCCAATATTTGTAAATAAAATTGAACCACCATTCGACCATGTTGATCGGCATTATAACTGGAAGTGTTGTACACTGTCAATTAACATAAACAAGCTGATGACTGTCATTTAGTATAAGAAAGCAAACATATTAAATATTTTCCAGGACATTCATCATGTCATCGCTGCGTAACGCTTTGTTGTCCATCTTACAATGAACTCGAAGGGGTTTTGTTTACCGTCCTATGCGTTCTGAGGGTGACAAAATTAGAAACTAACCACAGCATCATTTACTGTCAGAAAAGACTCAAGTCGTACGCCTCACATACTGAACTGCCCTGTCAATGTTTTCTAGGATATTTTCGCCGAATCTAAACATCGAGGTATCTATTACGATTCTACTCCCTTTTAAGTGTTGTCTAAAGTGATGCAACGACCCTAAGCTTCTATCTACGTTAAATGTGCTTTCCGAGGCGCGTTCGATCCAGTGGATATCCATCATCCATATTTTCTCTGGTTTAACGATAGTTTTGTAACAACACTTTTTTCTGAACGAATGGACCAGACGCGAGCGTCGTGAAGTTAAAAGACAGGCAGGGCGATAACTTAACAGCCTCGTATCCATTTCTCCTTTCACCGCAGGATATGTTTCAAAAGAAGCTCGACTTATTATGAACTCTTTCTTGGCGAATGCATACCCAGCACGGTCCTGCGGAAGACCTTCTAACAAAGAATATAAGTCGTTTTGTATGCTTGGCACGATGAACTCGTCCGTATCAACGAATACGACGTATTTAAAGTCATACATGTTACGGTACAGGCAGTCCTGGATTGAGGATAGTTCGGCGTAGTAGTGCACTCCTTCTGTGGCTTCATTGCCGACCGAATTTACACGAAGTTTTGGTGGTAAGTTCCAGGGAATTATTGTCATTATACCTAAAAGGAATAGTACAGTACAGTTAATTAAACTTAAGGTCATTGAGGCCTATCAGCTCATTGATAATAATAATAATAATAATAATTTTAATAATAACAATAAATAAATAAATAAATAAATAAATAAATAAATAAATAAATAAATAAATCAAGCTTTTTAAAATGAAACAAAATACAACAGATCACATCGTAAGAGCAGAATTAAGAGAGGAAAATATAAATACATGTACGGTCGTAAGTATGGCCATTAGTTGTACCTTATAACATCAGTACCTTGAGATTCATTTTAAACTCCATTATAGTGTTTTTTCTTATATTAGTTTAACTCTGTGTTATGTGCGCCTCAAGGTATAAAATTTTCCGGAAGCAGTGTTCAACAGTTTAACAGGTGAAGGATGCCAATTGAATTGCACCGTCTGTGTGAATAGTGCGCTAAGTGTGACTTGAGGCGCCGTTCGTAAAAATGCGATTCGTGGTTTATTGCTTGCATAACCAGTGATAAATTGTCATTCATGTGCACTATAAAAGATGTCGTCGAAGCTGTGATGCTCTGCTGGCTCTCAAGTTGCTACCATGGTGAAGGCGTGAGGGTCTGTGATGAAAGAAAAAAAAAAATATCTGAGGGAGATGTCCCCCGGACAGACTGTATACAGGGTTTGCAGAAATGGGGGATATCGGTGATGCTCATAAGTGCCCACCAGAAGAAAACTAGTGCCAGATACGACAGGGGCCTTTTTGTACTGTCAAGGCTTTGGGAATTTGAATCGTGCAGCGAATTAGCTTTGCAGTGGTGGCGTAATTTGCAGGTTGAGATTAGCAAAATAACTGTTCTGAGAAAGCTCCATCCTACAGGAATTAACATCAGGGTTGCAAAAAAAAAAAAAAAAAACATAATCAACTTGGTAAACTGACGAAGAAGAGCAACACGGGCTGCAAGAAGAATTGCATGGACAGTAGGTCAGAACTGTTTTGATGAGGCCATCCTCACCGTGAAAAACGTGGGCTCATGTGCACTTAAGAGTAAGGAGAACATCATCCACTTCTGATATGCCCGAGCATATACACATTTCCTCACAAGACAGTCAACTTCAATAATGCTGTGAGGGTGCATCGGTCTCTCCGAAACTGTTGGACTGGTGGCGACAAATTGAAAGCTGAACCACAAGCGTTACACTGAATTACACTGAATCTCCTCTTTTGTACAAATTCTTTTATCAAAAGTATTTTAGAGCCTGGGTCAACATAGTCCTGAAACCATAGTTGAATATTTAGAAATCTTTGTCCAAAGGGAGGAGGCCATATTGAAATCACGTTGCTATCCTACAAAAGGTTGATACTAACAAAATAAATAACACGCTTTTCGTAAAAAGCAAAGCACTTGTCTGAAAAACTAAAGTTAAGATACTAACTTGACATTCACTTTTCAATAAAACACCTCCTTAAAACCCTTAAGAAATCTCACTGTTGTTCAACTCCAAGCGAAACGATTCGTGCAATACTATGTCATCCTATTGTATTTCCAGGATATGTGCTTTATAATAATGTGACTTTAGGAGTCTTTGACTAATTAAACTTTAGAAAAGGTAACAATGAATTGGCATACCTATCAGATTTCTGATGAAGACGAAAAAAGTAAAAGAAGCGAAAAAGAAACGGATAATTCAACAAAGGATGGCCAAAATTACCCCCTTACCTTGTTGAACATACGCCCGGATAACCGGATTCATCACAGGATCACCAGTGTAATTATACAAGATGAAATGCTCCGCTCCAAGTGTCCGGTAAACCTCAACAAACTCTATCAAACGCATGAAGTTACTATATTCAAAAAGGGCGGTCTCTACACAAACTCCGATCTTCCGTCTCAGCTTGTTCGCATCCCAATTGCTTGGCCTACTCTTGTCGATCACCTTGAGAATGGGGACATTGCCCACGCGAGCAGAGTGCCGGTCTTCCATCAAGGAAACGGCCAGCGGCTTTGGTAATCCTTTCACATCGCAATGGTAAAGAGATGCAGAATATCTAAAATGAATAAATAGAATAAACTGAACAGACCTTACATTGATCTTTTTTCACACCTTGGTTTTCGAAAACAATAAAAAAGATGAACGAACAACTTAATCGATGAATACATTGGTAAATATACACAGCTTTATTAAGAATGTCAGAACATGAGGTCAAGCAGATATTTGGTGGATCTTGGTAGAATTCACTAGTCCTGGATCCCCCTCCCAGACGTACACACACAACCACCTAGAATCCCGGAGTTACCTCCGTCTCTTTATTCTCCCCCTACCGCAATAAAGATAAATAAACAAAACTTCAACCCCTCCCCCTGGAAAAAGAAGAAGAAGAAGAAGAAGAAGGCCAGCGCTGGCAATTTAAAAGCTGAGATTCTTTTTTTTTCTGAAAATTATGAACCTTTTACAGTAGGCCCTATTAGCACAGACCTTGGATCAAATTTTGATTCAAACAGGGCCTTCCTCGTGCAAAAGCAAACTCCCAGACCATCCCTTCTAAATACGTGTCATGTCAACTTACTTTCCCCTCTTTGGATTTCGCTCAAGCTTTGCCGGTCGCACTACATTTCCATTAGTAGACAGGTTACCACTGAGTCCAGTTTTACCTGCTTCTTGGTACCAAACTCTGCAGAATTTCGGTGGTTTAGTCTCTCTGTCTACAAGTGATACAATTCGAACGTGTCCTCCCTCGCGGTCATCGTAAAATGCTGAGAAAAAGTACTGTTTTCCACCTGGTTGTTCTTTCCACGTTAATTCCTCCTTGTCGGGAAGGCCAGAGGAGAGCATTTTAGGGGCAACGGGAAGTTGCGCAGTCATGTTTACCGGAAATACAGAGTGCCGTCTGTCATGGGGTAAAATTAAAGAAAGTGGGGGTGTATATTGTAGTGTCAGTAGTTCCCCTAACGAAGACGTATGATAAGGGGGATTTATGATTTCATTTCTCCTTCCTTTGAATAATAAGTGGAACACCAGTGCCATGAAAGTCAAAACCACAAAGACATAAAAAATGGACTTATTTTGCGTCGATAACATCCTTCGAAGTGTTGGATCACTCCGAACCGTCTTCTTATTTTACTTTATAGTTGAACTGAAAAAAATATGACGTTTATTCAATATATATATATATATATATATATATATATATATATATATATATATATATATATATATATATATATATATTTGCTGAAGTCCTTTCTAGAAATAAAACCCAATTCAAAATTTGGGTCGTGATCAATAACATGATTAGGCAAAGTCCAAGTAAAATATGAAATCCTTTAAATCACTGTTCAGTTATATTATTAGAAATTGTAGCTGTAATTTTAGATATTTGTATTATCCAGTGATTTCATTTTTGGACTTGTGCATTTTGATTTGGTTTAGTAGTTTTCCAAGATCGACTAGTCCAATTTAACTGTATAATGCAAAGCCGGAGGAACTGACTATAATAATAATAATAATAATAATAATAATCATGTTAATAACAATGATAATAACAACAACAACACCAACACCAACAACAGCAACAACAACAATAGTGATTATATATCTACTTAAACCACAAAAAAATAAATAAATAAATCAGCACAGGAGTTTTCAATATTTTCAGTTCTAAAGCATTACACAACTTACTGAAGATTTTTTCTGGGCTGTTATTAAACAACACCGAATTGTGCTGAACAAAAAGTTTATAAAACATTTCATTCCTGGGAGTAAAAAATGCACTGCAAATTGTGATAGTTGTTATTCACAAATGCAAGTCCATAAGACCTCGGAAGAAATAAAAAAAAAAAAAAAATTGAAAGCAAGCCCGAATGTCTCTCCGAGTATTGTGTACTTTTATCTCAAATTCATGACAGTTTGTTTTTTAAATTTATGGATACTGTGGTTCACATAAAAAGCTTCTATTTTACAGATTTCATCGTTTCATTTGCAAGAAAAAACGCAACTGCAATCAACAATGCAAACATAAATCTAACTGGTTGTCTTTAATATTTTAAACTTCTGCACACTTCTAGGTGGCTAAAGCAGTAACTCATGCTGAGAGATGCCATATAGTCATCTGTAGAGAAAGCTTTAGACCAGAACAATACAAAAAAGTCAATTCATCTTGAACTTGGGTGATCCCGATGTCATGGTAAATTTGTGCAACCACAAAAAAAAAAAAAAAAAAAAAAA
>NW_019774358.1:234291-273243 GCF_001039355.2 Lingula anatina
GGACGTAGGGGCACGCGATCTCGTTGGGAGCCGGTTCCGCTCCGGCTGGGGCTAGTGGATTCTCGAAGTGCACTTTAAAATCTGATTCGCTGGGGGTTATGTTCTCAGGTTCGCTCCGCGACTTAACGGTTCCGTTCCAATTTATTCTCTGCCACAAGGCTCTTGAGTCATGAATCATTGCGATGTTCTTCCATGGACTAGAAGTTCTGTCTGTCGCATTATTGGTTTGACTGGTCGATGCTGCGGTTAATGCCTCGCGCATCTTTAGATCTAAGTCGTTACAGATTTTGTTCACATCGAAATTTTCTGTATCAGTATCAGGTGGGTCGGTCCGTTCGATTGATTCATAGAATGTTTTGTGGTCTACACTCGACCATGTGAAGTGCTTGTGAACTTTCGCGTTTCTGGCGGCTTCACCGCTTGTGGTGTGATCACATAACAACTGAGCGCGTTCTAGCGTAGCGTTTAAAAGCGTTCCCCTTCTCGTTGACCATCCGCGCGTGTCAAATTTGATGAAAATTGGTGCGTGGTTAGATGGTAAGGTGAGGTTACACATGATATCCAACTCTAAAACACAATGCATTAGGTCGGGTGATAGGAAGCAATGGTCTAACTCAGATATCCATCTATCCCTCATTCTAAAAGTAAGATCGCACGGATAGTTTTTTCTGTTGCACTGTAGGCCGTTCACCAGCACTAACGGTTTCAATGCTCCCGCGATAAGTACTGCGTTTTCGTTTGGAGTTTTCACCCTATCGTTTGGCATCCTATATGAGTAGCCCCTGCCTAGAGAATTTGAAAACGATTTTCGCAGATGTGAGAAACGAGAGTTTGTGTCTCCCAGTAATACAAGGGACTTGTTGTTTTGGACTACGTCGTTGTTCACGAGACTGCTAATGCAGGTTCACAGGTAAGTTTTTCAGAAAAACACCGTAGCCGATCAGCGCCGATACATTCAGGAAAGCGTATCCTCCGCTTGGATCACCGGCATTTTTTGTTATCTGACAAATTAGATGTCCGATGTCAATTTACGTTTTAGCTTTTAATTCTGAATTTACTAATATTTTGGGCTAAATCCGATGTAAGATTCATAGGCATGACGCATGACTGTTAAAATTTCAACATATTTTATTTCGTTTTCTTCCTGATGTTTTTTTATCATCATTTGTTGCGCCACTTGTTGCACACACTGAAGTTCTAAGGCAATGATGATACCATCCATTGTATGATAATTTAAGCTAGCCTTCACATTTAACAGATACAATTATTCAGACCTTTCAACACTACTGGTCGTCTCGAGAATATCCCCATGACATATCTCCTGATTCCCCGATTCAGCATAAACGCCCCCTGATTTATCAAACTAGAACGCTTGGCGATAAAATGTGTCGCTGGATCTTGTGAACACTCAGCAAAATACACCTTGTGACTATATTCAATGTGCCGTCACTTACTTGCTTTATCGGTTTCATGAATTGACGATGGTAATTGCAGTAAAAAAGGAGGAGGAAATGTGAAGACAAAACAGCGCCGGGTCTTTGTGTGACTTTCTCCCTAAACACTTTCTATGTTGCTGTCAAAAAAAAAAAAAAAAAAAAAAAAAAAAAAAAAAAGAAAAAAAAAAAACGAGATAGCGATCAATTAAACCGCCGCTGCTGCTTTTTCAGGTAGACATCCTCGTTTATCATTTAGATGCTGAGGAATGTCAAATAGTAGCTACAGTACACTGTATATCAAACCTCGGTCCAAGTTATGAAAGGTTTAAGCACAAAACGCTTAGTTCATGGTATTTTTTCATTCAAGACAAACTTCTGTACCTATGATATGTGACAATAGGGTCTTTACAAAGCCTTACGTATACTTAAATATATTCCAGTAACATATGGATTAAGGCAAGCGACGTAATCGTACCTCAACCTGAGGCATCCCCTATGAAAGCACCAGGATGAACACTGGAAAGCTGAGTACAATAATTAACTTTTTTTAAATATCGATTACAACATGCTGTACAATGACTGAGTCGTAAAAGGATTAATGAACTTTTTTGTCTTTAAAACAATTCATTTCGAAATTAAAAGAAGCAGTTTTTTCAGGAGGCATGGGAGGGGGAGACATAGCTAACGTCAGGTGATTCATTAAAGCCGAGGATTGTTTCACTATCAAATATGTAAAGCATATGTCATAAAAGCACTTTAATAAAATGTTTGTTACAATCTGCAACATTTGTTCATTTATATAGCAAAGCGAAGTTAACGCCAAAGGTAAATAGTAACTGATACCGTAATCCTTCTTGTCCATGTATTTCAATCGTATCAAAACGTTTCATACACAATGTTCATAAATGTCATAATTTTGGCGATTTATCGGAACCATAATTGTACAAAGTGGGTTAGCATAACTTAAGCAACAACCAGTATGAAAATCAACTAAATAAATAAATAAATCATAGGTCCCCCTGTTGCACGTCGGAGTTGGATTCTCCTTGCGCCTCTGTCAATGCACCTCATTTAATTTAAATATTATAATATAAATTTAGTATGAGTAATATATTTGCCATGTATTGTTCCTTTTTGAAAATGGTATTCGCTGTTTTTTCCTTTTTCCTCATTCGTTATCGTCCATGTTTTATAAATACTTGAATCATTAGGTTTATAAATAAATTATTCATTTATAAATTAATGCAATAAGAATATTTTGAGGTTGATGCTGACGCTCATGCATGTTAATCAAACAAACAATACTTAGTTCAATTTTTGACAATGGAAAATTCATATTGAATACTGACAAAAAATTTAACTAGCAGTTTGTTAGCAACACTAAAAAGATAATCAGCTGCGCGTGCTAAACTAGTGAACAAAATGACAGTTCGCTACGGTAAACGGTTTAGTGGCACGCGGTAGCATGGGTTCAAGCCTCTTACAGCTATAATCCTGTCGCCACAACAAACAATGTGTACCTTCTGGCTGATGTATCCTGCTGTTAATTACACTTTGTTACAGCAGATTGTTGCGCTCGCACTGGACCACAGATACCGGTGTCATGGGGGTCACTCGCCTAAGGTATTGTGTGTTATTACGCCTACACTATTGTGTTTTTGCGTTCGAATTTTGAAGGGATTTAGACGGCTCTCCATTGTTTGTCCGCCCCTTCTATTCACAGGATAGGTATTAAAACATTTCAAACGTTTTTTAAAAAGTTATACAACGGAAATATAAATATTATTACTACTGTGCAATCTAAATTAAAAATCCTGCTCTTTCCCACGAAGACCAGTGATGTGGATAAAGTTGTACTTCAAAACACCTATGCACCATATAACTGAACTGTTTGGAGCACATGTATACCCTGCCAGTCATTTCATATTTTCATCAACATCAGTGATAAAAAAGTAATCAAAAAAATGCTCACCACATATCTGAACATCTGGGAGTAGCGGTATACTATGCCCAAACCCTGGACCTGTACTTCTATGGAACCATTCCTGGCCAACCTGCCTGGAGCTTCAGCTGCCGTACACACAATTCTAAAATCATGCAAACATAGTTTTGAAAAATAGAACATTGGAAGAAACGACTCAGTAGTCATAGCAGCTTAGGGGGTCTACTGGACAAATAAGGCGGAAAAATGTCAGGGAATTTAAGATTTTAGTGTGATGTAGAAAAAAAAAAAACACTTCTTGTAAGTGAAATCTTACAAATCTATCGGTTAAAACAGTGATTTAATCTCTATACAACGCTATCCAAGAAACCAATAATAAATTGGCATACAATTGTAACATCTTTCTCATTTTCTTTAACTGCAGTAAATTTTAGACAACAATACCCATGGTTCAGACACAATTGCCAGTGCCAACGTGCTTGGAAGTTCCCACTGTTCTTTACCTCTGTGACACCACATAAGCTTCTGCAACAGGTCTACAGGCCACCCCTGCCAGTCTTACAGTTGGTATACTAGCATCAGAGGTGCCTAAATTGGTGCCACTGATGGTGACCTTGGTGTGACCTTCAACTGGGGCGCTCAAGGGAGTAACCTGACAGACAGTGCTTTAATTTTAAAATGTCATCATACTCTCTCAGCTAAATTTTTCTCATTAACTTTTTCATCGAGTCCCAGTTCTTTCTTATATAATAACGGTTTAATAAACACAAATAAAATGTTTGCTTGACAATTTTTTTGAAAAGCAGTATATTCACGTGACACTTACAATTATGATAATAACTAAATAACACTTCTAAATCTTAACATTAAACATCAAACTGTTCGTAGCAAGGATATTAAATGTACGATATATTGCAGTTCTAACCAAGTTAATGATAACATTAGAACAAGTGCTCTCAACTGGCACACTGCATGTTAGGCGATACTTGCACGTCCCTCCACAGGAAGCACAGCCAAACTTTATATCCACGGCACCAATACATCTGCCACATGTGGTGCCCATGACGTCACACTTGTACAGGATTGCTGAAATAACAGTGTGGTCATCGTAATGTAATGGTGTGCCATAATTACCAAAACATGTATGACATATACTGCCCAACAATGTTACACTTGTGTTGTACATAAACTGCCAACAAAACAATAGACTTGCACTATACTATTGCATGTGGAATGATTTACTTCACCTTCTTATGGACAGGTGAAATGAATCTTTTTGAGAAGGTAAAATAATGTATTTAAGCATTTACACATTCTAACATTTACATATACTTAGAACAAAGTTTGAAAGAAAGCTAAAACCAATTTGGTGTACATTACACACCACTGACTTCAGAACCTGTGGGTTGATCTATCACATGGTTATTATTCCAGATTACTTGTATTTTGTGTCTCTCCTGTCCAATGTTGGCTGTGTATTCATACTGGAATAATGAACGGACATCCCCGTTAAATGCACCCAAACAGTAACAACTAAAATTAAAAAACAGATGTCAACAAATCTCAACTAGTAGACCAACTGTCTTTATCTTATAAAATATATCATTCTTTCCTACCTTATCTACTTGCTATAAAATATTAGCTCTTATAATATATTTTAAGTAAATTTCAGGACATTTCTAATTTATTACAATATGCCTGGACAGCAATAGGCCAAATTTTGGACTAACAAGTTTCAATATATGACAAGAATACACAGTTCTAATTTGGATTTCTCTTTGAACTGGTGGGTATGAATTGGTCCTTGTTTGAACAAACTGAAAGTTCGCTGTCTTTGGAAAAAGAAGCAAGTTCCTGTGTACTGATATGGTTTACGTCATGTCTACTCACAGAGTGGCTCTGACAATCTATGGCACTATCATTCTTTCTGATAGCTGATACTGTGTTATTTATCTTGGTATTTAACTTGGTATAATGGTACGGTAGAGCAGATTATTATATAAAATGGCCCCAGTTTGAACTGAATGCTCACTGTCTTCGGAAAAAAGAGATGTTATGTGATAACTACTCACAGTGTGTCTCTGGCAGTCTATGGCACTATCATTCTGTCTGATAGCTGGGGCTGTGTTAGTACCTATCTTACATTGATAACCACCTTGGCCAGCCTGGAATAACATTCGGGCAAGGTTGAGAATAACCAAAATGGTCGTAGAGTATTTGCAAACATTAGAACTCCATGTAGCTATTTCTTGTAAAAAAGCTCTGTAAGTTTTAAGTTGGAATATCAGATTTATGTCAAACTTGCCATGGGTACTGAATTGGAAATTAACTCTTACTTTATTATAATATTGCAAAATCATAATTTATCTTCCATAATTCTTAGGTTTTATATCGCAAATAAAAAAAATCAAAACATAAGTACGAAGAGTGTATTCCTACGTGTACATATATAAATAACGATGAAATGATTAAGAACCACATTTTAGAGAATCTTTACCTGTGGTACAGGTAGATTCTTTCCACTCAGTGAGATCACTTTAGGTACCCCAACAGGTAACAGGATGTCCTGTGCACGTGGCAGGAGCTTGGGACACATGGTTTGACCTTTAATACCCACACTGACATGACTCTGAAATGACAGAAACAAGTCTTTATTCATACTTTGTGTTTCTGTTAAAACAGGAAGTGTGTGATATTTGTTTATTTCGCTTGTAGTAATTCACGTGCCTCAAGCATATTTTTTCTTTTCTGCGTCGCTTGATATCTTGTTGAAAATTGGTGCCACACACTCTTTTGAAATAACAAGACTTCTTCTCTACTTGTTGTTGTGAATGGCGTTTTAGATAACATAACGTTAATAAATTGATCGACCCACCTGCACAATCTCATTCTTGTTTTATTTGTAATGTCAACAATTTACCTAGCTTTTTTATGGGAAATAAGGTTTATACAATCAATAAATTGAAAGTACATTTTGCCCGAGTATCAGCCCTCCACTAGAACTACAAGTACTGCTGGCGTGGGTGCACGTGTTAGCAAAAATACACCAATCACAGGCCCACTTGCTGCTGGTACAGGACACACACCTACAGTAATAATACATACATTCACGTGTTAGCATATATACACTGTTCACCAATCACAGACCTACTTGCTGCTGACACAGGAGACACACATAGGCCTACCAATTAATACACATGCTAAATAAGACGAATGTTCACACTCCTCCTCGTATATATATATATATATATATATATATATATATATATATATATATATATATATGCGATTGATGTGTTAGTCCGTAGGGTGTTTTGAGTAATGTTTCTCAAAATTTATGTCCATAAAGACTGGGCCTTTTTAGATATTGATATGCATCATATAATGTAAATCAACAGTTAATGTGATACCTTTCACTAATTTTCCTTTGAGAGCAGACCACTGAGATGCTTCATAGTGGATCTGATAGGATGTACAGCTATAAACACAATGAAAAGTAATTACCCTGAGTGTGCACCGCAGTCAAAATAAGTGAAGTTGGTCGTTAAAAACTTGACGCTTGTCGTAACTGATTTGATAGATAAGGGTATTGTAATGTGGTCTGGAATGAAAGTTTTTTACTTAATAAATGTGGCAGAAGAAAAATATAAAGAAACAAAAAGAAAAAAAACGCATACTTTCGGTTTACCGCTGTATCAAAATGATATCTGGCAGTGTCTTTCGTTTCTTTATTACAACATAAAGTTGAATGATCAATTAATTATACTAAATATCATTAGTTTAATGAATGGAGACGTAAAGAACAATATATCCCAAAACACATGTACATGTTTGAGATCTGCGTTTAAAGTAAAATTTATTGTATAAAAAGGTGGTAATTTACTACCTATTACTTTGTGTAATTTTTAGAGTGTGGTTGTTAGAACATGTATGCAACCTGTATATGAACAAAAACCTTACCGACTCCAGTTGGTATAGTAGGTAAGCTGTTAGGTGTGTCACATGTCACCAAGTTTCCTCCAGTGACTGTGGCACTGACAGCTGTGGTATCAAATACACACTGGTAGTTCTCTCCTGGGGGTAGAAGGCTTACTGAGATGTTCACCTAAAAACACGAATGAACATGTCGGTGATTATCTTTAGATGGTAGTTAATATTGTAACTTACAGATACATGTACCAAGCTGCCGATTGCATTCAGCCACACTCACAGTAACGTGATCCTCATATCGATGCATTCCTGTGTATGACGTTGTTAAGCGGTTATATGACCGGTTACAGCACCGTTTACCTTACAATGGACACAAAAAGTCGTAGTACAAGATCTACAGCATTCTCCTACGCACAGATGTACAAACGTTATTTGTGCAATAAATGTTCGTATATAGCAATGTTTTGTACCTGTGTGGGTCTGGCTAGGGGTGTGTTTGATGGTGAAATGTTATTGATCTTGGGACGCTGTCCATTATTAAAGGGAAGCCATCTTTCGGCGCCATCTGCATCCGAGCATTGACTTTTTCTTCTGCATCTAGAAACTTAAACTCATTGATCACTTTGTTTCGTAAATGAAAGACGGGTTTTAGCCCCCCTTAAAATAATAGTTTTATGTAATATAAAAATTGAACTCAAGAAAAAATGACTTCTATATGGCATGCATGCGTTAGCGGGAGTTTTTTTGTCATACATTCAATATTGACGCTATGAAACGGTCTGTACCAGTGCAAGAAAGACACTTACCGTGGGAAAAATCATGCTAAATAAAATACTCAATCATTTTACCTTTTTCTCTTGCAACATTTCACAGGGTAATGGATTATTATTAAAATTAAAAGAAATGCACCAATGAGGAAATAAGCAATACATTTAATATACCGATGCGTTTTTAATTGTTCCCCAAATGTTTCCAAAAACACAGGGAAGTTTTTGGTGGTACTTATCTTTCGTTATGTAAAACAAAGAAACAATACCTTTTGCTAACTACATAAACAGTGTACATGTATATTGTATGACTTAACGTTTCTGAATCTTTTCCAAAAGCATATATGTTTTTCCCTTTCTGATATCCAATATAAAGCATTCAGAAATAATCACACAATGTAAATAAATACACAATATTTTATTCTTACTTGTTCTCCAGACTGCACCACCCACAGAACGGATCTCTTGATGCCAGACATTCCTCACAACTATTATAACTACCACAGTCTTCTACCTTCATCTTACTAACCTGGGGAGAGTTTGATAAATAATTCCACATTTGGTTCGATTTACAATCTAAATAAAAAACCCTGCTTTTATTACGTTTAGTTCTTGGGCAAAAAAGTATAGATATTCAAAATACATCAAACATTTGTCCACTGCCATCTTAGCTCATCGTTTGAAAGTAATCCCATAATTCAACAATTTAAAAAAAATATATTGACCGAGTATGACTTTTGACTTTTTTATGTCCCTTTAAAGGGGTAATTACTCTTCGTATGAGATCTATATTTCACAATAAAAATATTGTGAATAACTCATTGAAATATAATATATTCTGTTTTTACCACAAAAACGGCAGCTATAGCTATTATTCTAAAATCTGAGCTTGTCTTTAGACCACGTGACCACCATTGATGGCTATACTCTGATAAAATCTCTTAAGAGATTTTAACAAAAAACCAAACTTTTTAGAATAAAACCAGGGACTAACTTTGAATGTAAAAATGGATTCATTAATCATTGGTAAGTATGGGAAAATTGTTGTTTACTCCAGGAAAATTCATTTTTGACCGAAACGAAGAGTTATTATCCCTTTAAGTTTTAAAAAATGTTATTCGGTTTATTCCCCCATATACAGTAGTTACATATTCGTTTATATGGAGCCGTACATATGTTACATTTCTATAGAACTCACCTTGTATTTGGTCATAATATACATGTGCTCTCCTGTACCGTCTAACTGTATATCTTTAACCTGATCGCTTGACACTTGCACCGATGCATATTCCACAGCAGATGTATTAGACTGGATTAATATCTGAAAACATTATTAACGGTTCGAAGTTCATTAATTCCTTTGCCATTGATATATATATATATATATATGTTTTAAAATGTTTAGTTTGAACAAAATGCGAGGGAAATGTTTCAGTTAGAAAACTTTTGAATATGCCTTTACCCATTTAATAAACGCTTATTGATGGTTTAACATACGAATACTTTATCTATACCTTAATATAGTATAGAACCCCAATTTCTCACCAAACTTGCTTTTAAATTAACACAGTAGCTCTCTACATTTTACCATACATATATTATTAAACAAACGAGAAATTCGCCATGCACTGTTTACGTAATAAGTAGGAGTTAACAACACATTTGTGCTGTACCTTCTTTAATAGTCCGTCAGCAGTTCCAACAAAAGCCACAGTGTAGCTGGTGGTTGTTATTGTGGCTACTACTGTCCATGTGGACGACGTGGTTGTCAGAGCAGGGGTTGATATCGCCGGGGTGGTTGGCACCAGGGGCGTGTTAATACCGTCATAGTCATGGTTACAATAGTTTGACCCGTAGTTATATGACTGGAGATATAAAGGTAGCTAATGGAAAATGAGTGGCAACGGTGGAAATAGGTAAACTATTTATCGACAGTCCGCTAACACAGGATAAAGGATATCGTTTCAAATGCAGATTCAGATTAAGTCGGTAGTTATGGTGGAAATAATGAAATATAAAACTTACTGGAAAAGCAACACATTGTCTTGAACCTCCTGGGAACTGTACTGCCCCCGTGGTTCCAGCTCCAGCGTAACACTGCTGGTATTTGTATTTTATGATAATGTTAATATTGTCTACTGAAAAAAGACACAAAGCTGTGGCAGATCCTTTGACAAAAATACCTATTAGAACATCAGTATTTCCGAGCTTTGTTACCGATATAGATTTTGCTAAGCTGAACCACTCGTTAGGAGTGGCCCCTATGCAATTCAAAGGCATTTCGAAGTACGAGTAGTACTTGGCATCATTCTGGCAAATTCGAACTAATCTGGATTCATATTCTGTGCTGGTAAGTCTTGTCTTTCGGTTAGTGATGCAATAACTATAACCATCCAAAGAGAACCCGGAAACGTAATTCACTAGATAAGTACTTCGAGCAGAGTCAGAGAGGGATATATACGTTCCCATACCGTCATATGAGTTGTAGCTTGCCAATTCCAGTGTTTGAAGAGATCTGCTACTAACTGCTGCCACAGATTCCCGAAGTCTACCACTTTCCCCCTGTCCAGTATAAGTAGAAGCCACATATAACACATCCTGGTAGTTGGGTCCCGTTGCTATAAAAGCCACAGTGGAAGCATCTGGAGAATTAGCGGCGATGTAACTTTCCAAAGGGTCAGAGCCACGATGTGGAGTAGCCTGTGATATATCAGTGACTGGTCTAGACTCACAAGTACCTTGATATACACTTCCACATATTATCAGTTTACCCCTAGACTGGTCTACCACTAAGATTTTGTTGTAGTTGTCTGTGGGCGTTCCCTTTGAGCAGGAAGAAGGAGGTGGACTACAGTATGGACTATCCGTGACTGGTCCAGTCGTTGCGTTCTGTAGCAGTTGTAAGTCACCATCCAGTCGGTAAAGAATATTAACAGCTCCAACATATACAGCCCCAGTGGCGTTATCAATCGCCATGTTGTTGTACTCTGCTGCTGCCTGTCCACTTGGAAAAGAACTGACGACTATGGAGGTGAAGGCTATATCATAGAGATGGAATACAGTGGAGAGGAAAAGAAATGTCACAAAATTCGTTGCCGTTTGTTGCATTCTTTATAATAGGTCCTGAAATTGAAAACCGTTTTTTTTTTTTCAAACAGAAGCATAGTCATATATGAAATGTCTTTATTTGATACACACACAGAGTGTGGTGTAATCCGATACATAGCAGACATGTATAAAGGAAAAATATCTTTATCGAGCAGGAGGCCTACGTAATAATTAAAGTCCCTGTAAATGGGTATCAAAGCAGTTTACTATACCCCCAATCAGTATTATGAAGTCATATAGTGCAGGCAACTTACCAAGGCCCAGTTTCATCAACACTGGATAGCCTTTGTAAACTACACAGTGTTGATGAGAGTGAGCCAAGGATTGCTGATCATATTGATAAATGGGGGGTAGGGGGTATTTTTTAAATAATCAATTACTACCTTTACGTTTGCACTGTATCTGTTTCTGTGCAGTGAGAAAATAATTATGTAATAATTTAATACAAGCTAGTACTATCTATGTCCATACTTACCCGAGGGACTGGGAGATTTTACTAATAGTCTTATTCCGCTATAAACGAATGCTCCAACCGCTACCAGTAAACAGTCAAAAATCACTTCCCGCTTGACGAGGTTGACTGCCAGTACGTTGTTACTTGGCCCAAAATGATCTCACTGAAGTTGTTGTTTTGTAGTGCCTAAAATGTGCGGTGTAAAGTAGGTCATGTGTGTATACATGTGTAAGGATAAGTTGGATCGTTTGCTGGGGTCTGCTAGTAGTCTGTTACGAAGTTATTGAATCGGATATTCAACTTTTCAATACAATTAATATTAGATATGTTTGCGCCCCTGATGAGGCCTCTGGGTTGAAACGGCTGTAGGGGTTCAGCATGTAGAAAACGTAATCACTTAGTTCATCTCTCTCTCTCTCTCTCTCTCTCTGATCAGAGAGACCGGTCATGTTTTATCTCTTTTTATGGTTAGGAAAGTTTTATATATTCATTCATTTTGGCGTTGATGAATAAATTATTGTAAAATATGAATCAACGTCAACGTTTTCTTCACACAAACCACTAAATGCATACAACGGTGGACAAGGCTACGGTAGACCCAAAGATGATCTGATGTTCACCCCCCCCCCTCGAAACTCCCTTCCACCTCCACGTAGAGGGGGACACAGCACCTACCCCTCCCCCCTTTAATGTCACACAACCCTTTTTTTTCCTTCCCCCCAAAAACTATCTCTCCGGCTGTTCTTTTATTTATCATTACAGATGTTAAAATATCTTCTTCTGCCCATCCCAGATACACCAAAATAAAACAAGGTCAAGTGACACGAAAGAAGGCGCTGTCATGTGTTTCGCTTGATTGTGTTAGTTGTGCTGTGTGTGTGGATAGGTGTGGAGAGTCTTGGTAAGCTTCCTTAACCTATAACAGATCACAAGACGGGAAAAAAAATAACTGTAACCATAGCAGTGATTATGATTCTCTCTCTCTCTCTCTCTCTCTTTCTCTCTCTCTCTCTCTCTCTCTCTCTGTGTCTCTCTCCATGTGTGCCGGTATGTGTTGATGTGCATGTCACTATCGAGATATACCTGTACCATTAAGAAACAATAATACCCCCGTCACACTAGAGGCGGAATGAACAAAAATGCCGTCGGAAAGTCAATTCTTTGTGCGTTCCTGGATATTCGAAGAGCATTTTAAAAATCCCGAGTGCATTCCAAATATTTTACCCATTCTTGTGGCCGGCCCTAATGTTTTGCTTATGTTAAGAACTTTCGAAGTGCATTCCAAATTATCGAATGGCATTTGAATAATATTCTAACTGCACTGACTGAATTCTCACATTCTCACGGCATCCCGACAGCATTCGAAACATTCTGATCACATTCGAGGGAGAACCAAAATGGCAAGACACTTCAAATCCTGCAAGAATGAGCCGGAATGCAACTCGAGTGTTATCAAAATCGGAAGTAACTTTTTAAGTTGCATACACTGTTAATTAACAAACCAACATGGCGAAGTTCATGAATTATTGAAGGCGAATATTACTAGAATACGTTCATTTATAATATGTATTCCGAGCCTAGCATCTGTTCAGACAAGTCGCTAACGCTAGATTTTATCGTACGCATGCGTAATGAATGAAATAGAAGGGTTGTTTACACTGTAAAAACAGTGTTTAGCATTTAAATACATACAACACACGTTAGGCACCTATACGCATTTAGAAATCTGTGTAAATGCTAAACGCGTATAGCTTTTCAAACGTTTCACAGAAGAAAAAGCTAGACACGTTGGCATTGTTACACGTTTAGCTATGTGTTTAGCTTCATCGGCATATGATTCTATAACAAGTCTATTACAAGCTTAGCACATTGGCTAAGCACTTCCCCTGCTAAGCGCGTGAGGCTGCTAAACATATGGAGCTGCTGCTATAGGTGTGGAATTCCTTAACGTGTGGAGCTGCTAAACAATATGTTTAGCTTTTCAAGCTCGTCACAGAAAAAATGCTTCACAATCCCATATATACGATCCCATAACAAGTTTATTACAAGACTCAACAATTTTGCTTAACACTTCCTCTTGTAAACATATGGGGCTGTTGGAGGCGAGAAGCAGCCTGCTCGAACGCGTTGTGTCCTTCCTTGCAGTAACGTTATTATTTAAAATAGGCCTATTAAGTAATAATCCATATAACAAATAACGTTTTCACGACTTTATCAGCTGGTTACATAATGGTGATGGTATAGAATAACGTCATGGTAACGTTATGGGTGTTTTTAACTCCATGCAAAATGATGCCCTTGCAGTTTTATAAGCGTTTTATAACATTCTGGAAAAACATTATTTAATGTTTTCAAAACTTTTTTTATTAATCACCAAAACACGTCTTATGCTGTATGAACTACAGTTAGCGGTTAATTCCAAAATGGGCTTGGGTTAGTCGGCGACTAGAGCGGTGCGACTTGAAAAATATTCGGACTATCGTTACCAAAATAACCAGCATGTGATGAAAGCTTAAATAAACCATTATAATGAATACCCCACTATCATCCTGATGTTCTATTGTTCATTACTTCCGGGAAAAATAAATGAACATCAACGCATTTTATCAAAATATGAAAAAAATGTTTTAAAGTTAAAGTGATAATTGTTTAGTGTCTTTAGTAAACTAGTGAATTTTCCTAACTTGTTTTTCAGAAATATATTCCAATTAACTTCCTCGCAAGGTCAGCTAACACAAGGATGAATAAGCCCCGCTGTAAAGATGATGGTGTAAATCAACTATGTTGACAGTTCACGGTACCCTGTTATAGATAGAGATAAATACAGCAGTTAAAAGTGACCGTGACTTCGCGCGCGCGCGTTTTTTTTTTTTTTTTTTTTTTTTTTTTTTTTTTTTTTTTTTTTTTTTTTTTGTGTGTGTGTGTGAGAGTGACTGAAACAGTTGAAAACGTTACAACCTTAAAGTTAAACAAATACACCCTACATTTATTAGGCGTCAAGCACGTCAGAGCGTGTAACATGTTAATAGGCTAAACGTGCTTAGGTTCTAAACGCGTGGAAAAAATGAGACAAAACAGGCGCTTAGAAATGTGTCTCAGAGCTAAACACTGTTTTTACAGTGTATCTAAACAGATGCAGGTACCGCAAGATCCTTCTATCTGACTTCGTAATCGGCTCGTTTCCACGAGGTACGCGCCGCTACCATAACAGAAGAAAGAAGCATTTCCGCAAAAGCTTGGACATGAACAAACATTATAAGGATGCCATCCCGGAGCCGGCAAAAGATACTCAGTTTTAGAAAGTCGAGTTCGGGACAAAAAGGGAAAAAAACATAAAGTACTGTTATATGTTTATGTTAAAAAAAATCAAAGGCTGAGTATTGATGGAAAACACTATCCGCACGCTCTGTGCACTTTTACATGCATTCATATGCTAAGACAGGAAGGTTATATATGTATACATGTATACTGCCATATGTATAAGTCTCGGGCGATTCAAACAATGTATTATACTAGATCTGTACATGTATACAGGTATTTGTACGCAGCTGTCGTAATAATGAGAGCGAAACACCGCCCATTCTGTAGTCATTTCATCAAATAATGCGCTGTTAGCTATCAGGTTCTGATGTTTTCAAATATTAGCCTGTACGTAGATGTTTGAACCATTATCATTATGTAGTCCCATTAAGGTTAAAAAGGAACAGATCGTATAACTTCAGGGCAAAATATGATGTTTTTAGAAACAATCTGACAAAAAAAAAAAAAAAATGTGCTTGTTTTTTTTAAGATAATACACGTCTTTTACCTCAATTTGTATATCTTTTCCTACCTACTGTAGGCATGTTCAAGACTTAATTGCTTTAAAATATATTTGGTCTAAGAAAATTTAACCCAAATCAAATCCCTTTGCGTTATAGTATACTTATTTCCGTAAATGGCGCCGTCACATTTTAATTGCAGTTCCTCCAGCAGGATATGACACCAAAAATACTCCTCTTTTCAAAGGAGTCATGTGATCCACCAATGGATCAACGGTAAAAATGAAAAGCTAAAAATGGAATGCTTTTACGGTTGTGCTTTGGATAGATACCAATCATTAAAAAAAATAATGTTTTAAAGCAATCGAAAGCGATCAAGTCCATCTCATTCGACCTTTCATCAACCAAACGAGATAATGAAAAGAGAAGTCGATATACGTATCAATAAAATATAGACCTCTGTTGCACGAAGAAATGCATGATTCACTATCTAGGCCATTTTTTTTTTTTTTTTTTGGTAATGAAAAGCCCACTTTGAAACAGACTGGGAATCACGTTATTTTGTGACACCGAACCCAGACATGCCTGACCATTAAATGATTTCGCCATTCCAAATAATTCAAGGAAGAGTTACTTAGTGCATGTACCTACATAAGATGTAAGGTCTAAAACTCACTGAATTTATCGAAGTACATGTAGGCCATCAGACCTGAACCCAACGGTTTAAAAATGGGCTGGGGGAGATGGGAGGTATTTTTGAGAAGAAGCATACATTTTTACCCACATTTGACACCATTAAAAAAATTTAATGAATCTAACGGCAGCCCAAATTTGAGAGCGGACCCTCTTTGACCACAAGTTTGTCTCCCATTACCCCCTCCAAACATATATATATATATATTCTCCTTTGACAACGGGCCTCGTCATTTTAAACAACAGGCTGAAAAAAAAAAAAAAAAAAAAAAAAAGATTCCCCATAGTGATGTACATGGCACTCCCGTCACAGCCAAGCTAATGGCCCCAATCCATCAATGGACATCAACAGTACCATTAGACACTGCTCTATTCCATTGGGATGTATAACATGTGCAATTCATGATTTATTCATAATTGTTATCGACTTGTGCGTGACAGATGAACTTAATAGTGTTTGTCGGAAAAGGATATTAATGTGCGAGTATCGGATGAGTGGAAGAGCGTCCAGAACGTACCTGACCCTAACTTGTTGTAGTCCAAATGACGTCAGCGAGCGAGAAGTATAGTCAAATGCGTGAAAAAAGGTGCGAGGGGAAATATGTTCAAATATGGTCTTGCTTTACGAATGGTTTGTCAAGGGGTCATCTTGTTCCCACCGCCACCGTGTATTTAATTAATTCTCCCCTATAAAAAGGTGTGTGTGTGTGTGTGTGTGTGTGTGTGTGTGTGGGGGGGGGGGGGGGGGGGGGGGGGGGGCTACGTGGAAAATAGCCCAAGGATTTCCAAAACTGTGCCGAACATAATAGAGCGGGAGAATGGAGATTCCTTATCTATATACCGGGTACTATTCGAGAGAAGGGCCTAGATTACGGTTCTGCTTTACGAATGAATGACCCAGGGGTTACCTTGTCCCCACAACCCCTGCGTACTTAATATATTTTCCCCTTATGAAAAAGTTTTTCTAGCCCTGTGCCCCACACATTAGGGTGTGAGAATAAGGTTTCCTTATCTACTATTCAGAAAATAATTGATTTTCCAGCCCTGAGCCCTACATATTAGGGTGGGAGAATGAAGTTTCCTTATTTACTATTCGAAAAAAACGTTTTGAAAGCAACCTATTTGGTGTCTGGCTGAGTACAAACTCGTGGAAGATTTAAAAGACCAAGGTTGTTAAAATAGTATCCACTATCATTAATGACTTTCTTCAAAAAACTGAAAGCCCAGTTCATTTCGGAGAGTTTGCTTTCAAGTAAGCGAAACTCTGTGTAAGATTCTAGGATAACTCATAAAACGAACCACTATTGTGCTTGTGAAAATTGATTCAAGTTAACAGTTCCGGCTTATCTGGGTATAGAATTACTAGGCACTTTCATGGAGTTTAATGATAATTGATTTTCACTGCAGGAAGATAACGGATTTTCCTCAGGCGTCCAAGGCGTTTCCAAGGGACAGTGTACTGCAACTTGGTCACCTATTCATATTGACAAGGCTTAAATTGAATAAATTTTGATAGAGCGGTCTGATAATACCTGCTGTTTCCTAGCTTTTATCCCTGTAGGGTTCCCCGCCCCTCACTCACCAAAAAAAAAAAAAAAAAAAAAAAAAAAAAGTTAAATACAATTGAAATAATTGCATCAGAAATTGGCATCAGAAATGGAGTGGTAGAAAAAATTAAGAAAGATGAAATGTAAGCAGGAAATTATGATGAAATAAGTAGAATTTAAAAATAAATTAGGAAAGGAACTAAATACAACGGGCATCTCGCGGATACAACTCGAGGGGTTTTGTAGTACATGTACCAGTAATAAGTTAAAAACTATGTAAATCATTTCACTCCCGTTTAAACGGCGCTGACACCTTACTCTGACAATTGAAGTTTGACAATATATATATATATATATATATATATATATATATATATATATAAGCACGCACGACCGGTTGTAAGAGTAGCTTAAAGAAATATTATTGTCTCTCTAGAAACCTGCATTTGAATCCAATACCTCTTTCGATGGCTAATTACTAATTATAGAACGAAAATACTGCTGATATCCAATTATATATATATATATATATATATATATATATATATATATATATATATATATATATATATATATATATATATATATATATATATTTTTTGTTTTTTGTTTGAAATAGAAAAAAGATTTATAGGAAAATAACTGTCTTCTTACCTGAAGTTTTAGGGGCAAGTTCTGCAACTGTTTCAGCACAACGGGTCTAGTAAGACACAACCGTTGGTCCGGTGGCTTGAATCTTGAGTATTACTCTCTGTTTTGTTATTATTATTGTTTTAGGGAAAAAATAGCAGACGGTCAATGTCACTTTATAGTATTAGCGGCCTTGCCATCTAGACTGCATCCTAATCGTAAATGATTCACTATGTTTTGGCATAAATTTTCTTTCTCCAGTGCCTCATAGACAGTACATTTCACCAAATAACATTTGAAGGTATAGTAAGACCGATATCTAGACACAAGAAGGTCATTGGTTCTTAATTACATTGACGTTGATTCAAGGTCCGACTAAGAGCATGCCCGTAAAGAAAAAAATAAAAATAATAATATCCTTGGTACATGTGTTTCTGCTTATCTGTGATTGCTGCTATGTCGTTTGAACTAGCATTCATTTAGTTCAGTAGTAAAGTTTGTCCGGTTCCAAAAAACATATACGTGTTTATGGAAATAATGAAAAAAATGACGTCATTATTATGCCCAATAATTTTCACCTCCCAATACTTTTTTATCACAAAATACTAGAGCAGTAAAATGTTTTTTGTTGAAACCCGTTCCTGAACGTAGTCCTGCAGCGGCTGTTTGTCGTCTGACGTCTTTTTTATTTTCAAAACCACGGATACGTCCGCGGTTAAAACAGACAGCCGATTAATCTTCCTGACTATCTCCCATGGGAGCGCTTTGGGTACTTTTGATGCATGGGCGGCTTGAAAAGCTGTTGACTACCAACGCTCGCGGCAAAACTCGCCAATAGAACAACACACTGCAGAAAAAAATCCCAGTCGTTTTTTTAGTGGTATGATGATTTACGATGTTGTTAGTCGATAGAAAAGGGGAAATTGGCTGCGCACTCCCTGTAAATACATTTCAAACGAACTATCTAATTGGGAACAATGGGTTCACAAAATTCTCCACTTATGGCTTTTGCTAATTTCCTCCTATATGTCCTATTAGTCGAGCTGCCAGAACGCTAACCCTACAAAGTTTTTTCCTGCAAACATTTTTTGCTGAAATGCATCCTTCAGGCAGAGAGAAACAAAATTACCTTGCTGCTACTTCCGAGACATTGAGGATTTTTCAATATGGCCGTCAATTTATGAGGAAAAGTAGAAAAACGATAAAAAAATCGCCGTATATACTTTATTAAGAGCTTCTTTGAACGTTTATCATATCAGGGGAGCACATCAGGATCGGTGAATACACTGAAGGGCGTAAAAGTTCACAAAAAACAAAACATATGGCAGTATGGCCGTCAACACATATGGCAGTAATAAAAGCTGCAAAACAACACTATATCATTTCACATACTACCTAAACATCGCAAATATCGGCAAAGGCCTCCTAAAAATCTTTATAAATTAAAGAGACGTCGGAAGGTCGGTAGGTCTGAACGAATTCTGTTGTTATAATCGGTCCGTTTTATGTAAATTAGAGGGCGTCAAGCATCATTGCATTATTTGAGTACCGCATGCATAATTTGTTGAGATGGTTTACCATTGATTTAGTTGAGACCCACGCGTATCATTGCGTTAGTTCCAATTAACATCATGTTATTGCAGTTTTTTTGTTGAAAGATACCATGTTTTTCATCTAGAAGTTTTGTCGGCGCTTTAATGGGAGGGATTATATTGACAACAGCGCATTCAGCACATTATCGGGACTACTCACGGGTCTCTATTTTAGGTGACGTATATTTTCCACAATACAATATATTATAAATTACGTAACCTATGTCTTCCTTAATAGTACAAGTGACATTATATTCCCATAATTGTTAACACTAAGCATAACAAAGTGAATTTTGATTTTTGGGTAAGTAGATAATATCTGGTTTGAGGTTTGATTTCTTTAAAAAAACAGCAATCGTAATTAACTGTATGTGTACATTTGCAGGTCGCATTCGTGTTGATATACTGTTCAAAAGTATACAAAGCAATTATTTGAGCGCAAAAACAAACCTGCACTAAAATATCGCTGTTACATTTACTATCTTTCATAATACAAAACTTATCTTTTAGATTATAAGAACAGCAAACGCGTTCTACACTGTTTTCACCCGTCAGTCATATTTTCTTTTCTCTTAAACTCGTTTCAGTGAGTGACATTGGATTAATGAGTATTTCTCTTGAACATCGTTTCAGTTCGGTTTGACGATTATGGTGAAACGCATTCTCTAAGGAGCAACAGCAAGTTAAGATACATGTAGCACTGTAACTAACAAGTGGATGACGTTAATTTTATCCGTCATTTTCGTAGACTTCCTGACACAGTCTGCACTTATCTTTGAAAACACTAAGAAGATAAGGAACACCTGCGAAAGAAATCGTCAAATTACCAGGAAAGCTTATCAAATGATTAATCCCGCGTGTGATGAAGATAAAGATCTGCTGTGATTTGGAAGACGACTTATGGAAAAATGAAAGCTGCAGCAACACGTGCCCCAATGTCGCTGTAAGCTGATGCTTTTCTATTTTTGTAATTGCGTGACAGTTCTCGCCACAGTCTTCCATCCTTTGCAATCGGTGTTTTATGTAACTTTGGTTTGAAGAAAAACACAACAACACATGATACAACTTTAGAGATTTATTACACTCAGAGAACATGCTGACAATTGGCGGGAACTGACTCATGGGTCCTGGGCCGACCCCGTGACCAGTGAGGGGTATGAGGGGGGGGTGTCAGGGGGATCCGGACCCCCTTCAATAACTGAAACAAAAACACATAAATACTCCCCTCTTAATATTAGAGTTTTGAATAGCTGAATCACAGTTCTAAAAGGCACCGTTTCCCTCTAAAATATTATTTTTTTCGGGGCCCTTGGGGGGGGGGGGGGGAAACCCCCGCCAAAGAAAGGGGGGGGGGATGGTCTTTCCTAAAAAACGGACCCCCTTCAAATAAACCTGGGTCCGCCTCTGGTGACCCTTTGTCAACAGACAGCAACTCTAATAAAAAGCTACATGTATCTACGAATATATTCATGGTTATTTTATGTCTGCCGCGCATTGTGTATCGCCTATGTATTGTTTTCTAAGACGACTCCCAGACCATACATTTCTATACTTATTGCACAAAGCGTATCGGATGAGCTCCAGTACTGCTGAATTCTTGCGTATTTTAGGACGTCTTTGGGTGTATTAAGCTAAAGCGCCGTTTATCACACACGTTGAGGGTTACAAAAAATGAGCAAAATGCTGGTATTGGGAAAATAAGCAATAAACAAGCACAGTGTACTACAATACAGACAGCATAGGGATGAAAAATGTTTGGGTTTGCTTTGTTTCACGTGTAGTTTCCCTTTTATGGGAAGGGCCATTGGGGGGGGGGGGTCACCTAAAAACTTTGTGGAGGGGGACGCGCCCGCAGTGATCCAGTGGCTTATTAATATTATATAATCTAATGTAAATATCACGCTGCATACAGGACAACTGGAAGCGACGTTGTTGTGCGAAAAAGAAAAAAAAAAAAAAGAACAGAAAGTAATACTCAGTGTCCATGGATCTGTTCAGTGCCAAAAGCTCTTTGTTCCACTGGTTATGAGTGAAAATGGTCCACCCCAGTCTAAAAATAGTCACAGAGGAAAATACTACAATATTTTGACAAGCCTACCTAAGACGCATTTTACAGTTAAGACAAACTTTGCAATACATTGTCTTTAAATTAAATATTAAAAAGAAAACGTGTATTTCATTTGTGCCTCTATTCTGACAAATCTACCTAAGATGCATTTATAGTTAAGACAAGCTTTGCAATATGTTGTCTTTAAATTAAATATGAAAAAGAAAACGTGTATTTCATTTGTTCCTCATCTATCATTTTGGAACTGGGTTCACCATTTCTAATTTCTACCCTCCTCCACCTTCCCGTGTCTAACCAGCCAATGGATCATTCAAAAGTATTAGTAAATCGAAATGACCAAACCTGCTGTAGTAAGAATAATAGTCATAGGTACAGATATACAGGGTATCATTTTGTTAGTACAGGTACAGGTTAGGGTTAGTCGAAGTATTGGGGTTAATTAGTATATGGGACGAATGCCACTGTGTCCAACCAATGGATAACTCAAACTCATAATCAGCCAATGGATAACTCAAAACTACAGGGTAGTAGTAAATCAAAATGACAAATATCAGATGTGGTAGGATTGGTAGTCTTTGGAATGGGGATATTGGGTCCCATATGATCACGGTTAGTCGGAGTATTGGGGTTAGTACATGTCACCGGAACAAAGTAATGGGGAGCAGACTACAGTTCATAGTGGACTACCATTCTGGTCACAGCGGTGTGTTAATTTAAACACTCAAAAACTAAAATACCCAAGAAAAAAGAAAACACCTCGTGTACCAGCACTTCACCACGCAGACCACCCCTCCCACATGAGGACGCCAAACTATTTTTCCCGTCATGCACATCTATCGGTGGTTTCCGTTGTGTCTTGTCGACGTCCACTGGGCAGCGGTCTGTGTTCGAATCTTGCAAGATGACCAGGTATTCTTTGCCGTTAAAGAAGGCCGTCTCTCTCCTGGCCTTCAGCGTCCTAGAGAACTCTGCGCGGTAGGAAGCAAACAGCTTGGAACCTTCACGATAGCCACGTACCATTTTGGTTAATCTGGCCTGGAAGTTAAAGACTGCTACCAGTGATGGGTCTGTTGCATTGCGGTTCGTCTCTGTACACGTGTTTTGGTCAGGCATAAAGCGCCATGCACCGTCGCCGATAGCTTTGTAAATCTTGGCATAGAAAAGAAAAGCTATGTTCACGTCACAAATGCCTTCAGCTGCAGAAGCCTTCTGTTCGTGTTCCGACATAAGCGCGATTGGGATGGTAAAATCAGTGTTGACCAGATATCTTATTGGAGAAAAACACTGGTCCTCTTCTTCGTTGCAAAGTGCCTGGAAAGCAAACGATTCACCTAAGATATTCACATTTTTTAAAAAGGTTCTTATAACTATAATTATTTGTTTATGTTGGTATATTATCGCGGCATAGTTGTTAATCATTTTATATATATTTTTTTCAAAAGTCTGGATATCATTAGCCATATGGATACGGATACCATATGGCTAAAGTCTCTTTAAGTCTTATCGGCATATATATATATATATATATATATATATATATATATATATATATATATATATATATATATCGCCAAATCGGGTGTTTCACAGTGATATTTGTGGAGTACAAAATGTTAAAAAATGAAAAGACACCGCCAAATGTCGTCAAACGTTTATACAAGTAACGTTAGTAACTGTTTAAAACTCACATGTCAAGTAAAAGCATGTGTCTAACGTTTACTGTTTTGACCTTTTGTAACAATAGTGTATGTAAGAAGACAGAGGCGAAGTCTATCTTAAAAAATGTAAAATAGGATGAAATTGACATTTTTTCCAATTAATTACACATACTCATTTCACATTGTGAGGAGGGTATAACATGATTGCTATCTTCAGCCACGTCAAATAATGTAAGAGAAATGAAAAGCAGTTTTAACCAGCTTTACATTTTCTATGTTTTTTTTACTCTAAAACCCACATGTACGTGATCCATATTGCTTGTGTTAACAATTAAATTTTCTATGTCCTCCAGGATTATGGTTCTGTGTCTTCCGAATTATGCTGGAAAGAACATATTATTGTCATTAGAACATATCTGAACTCCTATCTCTAAAACCTTTATCTCCATGGCTTCTTGGAATTGCAGCTTACCTGGTTCCTGCTTCGTTCACATGGTTTCTTATTTCGCGCCCCAGAGGTGTCGATCTGGACAGTATAACCTGGCGGATCGAAGGATCGACTTGATGCTGGAAAGATAAATATATACACTGGATATTATGGGAGGTTGCATACTACTACTATTATTACTACTACTACTTATTGAGCGTAAGTGAACGTTAAATGTGAGAAATCTTTGCAGGGAAAATAAAAAGTACAACACTGCATAGTGACTCTCACACTCTCAGGCACGTCATACTGACATTAAAGTGGATTTTATCCAGACTGCCACCACCCCCACCCCCACAACCCCCCACCCCACCCCCCCAGTCAACAATCAACCTCCATTTTTACACTGATCATTCTTCTCTTTTTTTTCGTTCAGTCCATAATACAATGCATTTTTAAATGATCTTGATTCCCCGCAAGATCTGTGATGGTAGGTTTTAGCATTTATAAATACACAGAAAACAATCGGCGAAAGTCGGTCATTATTTTCGCACGATACCTTAACGTACTGTTTTCTCTTTAAATATGTAATCCTGTAGATACGATATGTATAAAAAACAGGTTAATTTGCTAATATCCCTTGTATCTTAAAGTGCCGATTGCCACCTCTTTCTTTAGTCATGATTACATAGTGTTTGCAAGGAGGTGCAAACGCCCTCTCGGTGTTATATGTAAGAATCATCGTAATCACCTGTCTGACTCTGCTGCAGCTACAGTTACAAATTGTTTAGTAACATCTAGATTGGACTGCTGTAATTACATTTTATATAGTTGTCCAAAACACCAGATTAAAAGGCTGCAGCGTATTCGGAACATCTCAGCTAGATTATTAAGTAACCATATAACCTCTTCCTTTCTGACACTCGACATAATTTTGTGCATGAACAATTGTGGAAGGTACACTCCATGGGTTTAAATATCCCACAAAACGCTTACTTTTGTCATCCGGTGCATCTTTTTATAAAACCTTACATATACCTTAAAATGATTTAACCCCTTGTACATTTTTTCTGGAGCATAGCTGCTGCTGATTTTTCTATTTGATCTTATAGGAAAATGTTCGCTGTTATATTGGCTGCTCAGTCATTTTAGGCTAAAATCAACCTTGATAAAATTCATCAAATGTAGAATCCAAGTGCAGAGAGGGATAGATGAATGATTTATGAGTACGAGGGGTTTGAGGGATAGATGAATGATTTGTGGGTACGAGGGATTTGAGGGATAGATGAATGATTTGTGAGTACGAGGGATTTGAGGGATAGATGAATGATTTGTGAGTACGAGGGGTTTGAGGGATAGATGAATGATTTGTGAGTACGAGGGATTTGAGGGATAGATGAAGGATTTGTGAGTACGAGGGATTTGAGGGATAGATGAATGATTTGTGAGTACGAGGGGTTTGCTTATTTCTCGCCATGCTCTAGCAGTTACATTACATAAGTTTTTGGGTTGGGTTCTGTAATAGCTTTATAATTCATACATCTGGATAGCTTCATTAATAATATTGTAATATAATAATATTATTAATATTATATTGCGATATAATACACACTGTCACCTGGACATTACAATATGCAATAACACTTCGATCGTCAAAAAATTGGTTTTCAAGGCATTTATCGCAAAAGGGTGACAATGTATAATTTAACGTAAATATCGAGGCATACGTGCTCAAATCCAGAGTATTTGTATTTCACTGTCGCGTACATAACATCGCCAAGTATGTATATTTTTCTAGATACATTAATTACCTTTTGGAAAGAGCCGAGTTAATAGACTTGTTTTCTAACGATTTATCTAAACTAAATCAACTCTGTACATCCTACCAGAAACGTTTAATTGAAAAAAAAAAAAAAATGCTGAGATATTTGTAAAAGAGGAAAACAGATATATAGCAAGAAGAGGATAGTAATCTCTATACGATGATAGTTTACCAACTAATAGTAATATTTTCCTAATTCCCATCAGAAGCTTTGGACTGATGAAGGAAGAATAAAACACCAATCAACTTAGAATGGTAGTTGCCCTTCTCAAATTACTCTCCGTAACCCTCCTTTAATAAAATCAGGAACAGTGCTATATTATTATTATCATTAATATATTGAAATGTTGAAAATAATTTTACAGAATGTGTTGTAGCTATTGTTTTACTTATTTCATGTAGCCAATGAATTTTTGCACTTTTCCTGAGACAAAAAGCATCAAAACTTACCTGAAACAGTACAATTTCTCATATCCGTCAGAAGATTATCTGAATAACTACAAAGCCAACAAAAGGCATTTCTTGCGTAATAGTGCCACGACCACCACTGGACATGAGTGACTAAAATAGGTCCTGTCCAACAAAGTTCCTTGAGTTCCGGCTGGGTGTCTACGTGACACTGCAAAGCAGAGATGCCTCGGCCTGATACTGAAGCCATTGGCATTAGGCTAGGTGGAATGCATGGTCTGCCGGGAATGTTGACTGGAGGGCGAAAGAACAAGCTACAACCATCAGTTGATCTTGCCTGCTCCACAATATCGTCTCCATCGATAATGTTGAAAATAATGTCAACGCCAAAAGATAAGGCTCTGTGACATGTGAAATAAAATTCCCATTGTTGGACATCAGATATACCGTGGCACATTGCACAGTGTTTGTTACGAAATGTTACGTTTGTGGCCAAGTCCGACACAGGAACAATGCAGTCAGCTTCTCTTGTATTTCGTGGACCTTCGCATTTGGTACGAACGGCATCCTGGGGCCATTCATCTGGGCATGACGTCACCATCCAGAAATGTTGGGGATTAAGTCCAGTAAAATAAGAGGTGGACTGCATGATGCATTCAATGTTGTTTGAGTTTATGGGCATTCCCAGCGATGAAAAACGCTTCTTACAGTAGTCAGTGGCACAACAATCTTGGAACAAATTGCAAAAGTTGTCACAGAAGCACCCACCTGTGTGAACTACGGTCTTCTCTAAGCAAAATGATTTGGGCAAGTTAAAAGGAAGTGTAGTGTCATTCCAAAGAGTCACTGCTGACTCAGCAGGGGGTGGTGGTCTCGTAGTGAAAGTTGAGGTCGTGGAGTCGTCGTCTTCCCTGCTCGAGGCGAAGGGAAAAGTTGAGGTTGTTGCGTTCTGTGGGGAGTTCCTTTCATCGGTGGAGATTTCCTTTGTCACCAGTTCTTCCACATCGCCGTTGTCTACACTAGAAGAGGTTCCAGTGAAACTGGCTGCTGTTGAAGTAGGCTGGGAGTGTAGCGGCGGATTCTCTGGGCCATCAAACTGGGAAGAAATATCCGCTTCCGTTGAATAACTACCTACACCAGAGCTAAGGGAGGTGGTGTCGTCGGGTTTGGGGAAGGTTTGGGTGCTCGTTTCGCCGAACCATGTCCGTGGACTGACTGTCTCCATGCCTAAGACTCCCCGAAGGAATAGATGGGGTAATAAAAAAAGCATCAGCATGTTGCTCCGTATTTGCAAATCCATTGCTGTCGCTAAGCTGTTACAAAGTCTATTTCAGCAAGCCATGCTTCCACTTGCATAGAAATCGACCAGCATGCTATTAAATAGTCTCGCCGCCGCTTAGAAGTTCATGGAAAAATTGCATAAGCAAAAGTATTGATAACGTTTCTCGAACCAGAAGACAAAAAATATGACACAAGAAGTGAGTTAGATTATAGATTTTGTCCGTAGTAATATCAAGCCACACATATCAAATTGTCTTTGCACGTCAGTCAAGAATTGTAGTGAACAAAACATGGAATCGGAAACCGTAGTAGATTTATTGTGAGATAAGCAGCACGTCACGAGCACATTGTTTGATCAAAATTTTCGATGATTGCATGCACTACTTGCTGGTCATCAATAGTTTCAATGTAATTCCAGTAAAAGTTAACTCGGTGCAGCAAAGTCAGTGTCTTAATTATTTTTTTTTGACAGTGCACTTTTACCGAAATGACAAAGAAAGTAAAAAAAAACAGTAGGTGTATTAAGATGTCACTTGAACGGTATACAAATGTTAGCTTTTAGGGTTTATTAAAACTTTATAAGAAACGGAAATATTTTCACAGAAATTCCAAGTGTAGTTTATTTTGATTTTGACAGGTTTTTGTGAGTGTCCATTCAAATTCTAATTTCTAAATATTTAAATAAAAATGCGATTTACATCTTCAGCATCGGATGATGCACATCCCTTTTTAGCAAATTTATTCATTTACTTATCTATTTATTCATTTATAATCACTTTATTCTTCATGTTCTGTAGTGTCGTATGCACCACCCCAAGTCCTGGCATCACGGTACAATGACGTTGTTGTTTGTCTCGTTTTTCATCCGATCTCGCAAGAGATAATGGATTGAGATTTTTAATTCTCGGGGAATACAATGTTGCAGAGTGTTAAAAAGTCAGTGATTCACCAGTCATGACCTCTCATGACTTCGCTTGGCTTCTCATGACATCATGACCTCTCACGACCTTCCGTGACATCTAGACTTCTCATGACCACATAACCGCAATACCTCTCTTGACTTCTTATGACTTCTCATTCCGTTTAATAATAAATATTGTTTATGTGTTTTACATTTATTCTAACTCGAAATGTGTGTTAAATCAGTGTCCTATTTATTACATTTACCTAAAATATTAGCCCGGAGATGCTCGATCGTGGTGCTCATAGTACTTGTGGTCAGTTCTCTTTTGTTTAGGTACGTACAAAATAAGTAAATAATCTCACAATGGTTCAAACTGAAGCCTTTTGGGGAAACTACTGAGAAAAAGCGCTATGCTATGATGATTCCAAGGATTTGCTAAGGGGAGGGTTGTCATAAAATATAAACCAGAAAGGAAGCACACTTTTCCTTAACGTGTAAGGCCGGGGTTATTCAAATATTATTCCTTGGGTGTTGGATGCTTCTCTCTATTATTATTTTAACTCTGATTCACTATCTCAGTACTTAATACGGTATTTTCAATCTACAATAAATACGAAAAAAAACAACAACAACTTTCATTTCTAAAGTGTTTTTAATATATATATATATATATATATATAGTTATTATTATTATTATTATTATTATCTTTCTATTTCACATTAGTTTTCTTGGATCAATTCAGTCCGAGAAATGGTTTCCAGGACTCAGAATGAAGTTTTCTATGACAGAACTGGTGGGAGCAAGCGTGACAATGACAATAATCCGATCAAGATCTGAGGGATAACGCGGCCACTGTATATGTAAGAAGATAAAGACCTTTTTAGAACCAGTCTTATTTATTACATGAGTTGATGGTTGAACTTACATTTTATTCGTTTTTTCTCGTCAAGTAATATCATTGCGCTCGACAAGGTAAACTGATTAACTTCAAACTGATCCATGTGTGAACAAGCGTGTGGTCAACTTAAGACAGGGAGGAAAGTAACTTACAATCTCATTGCGTGATAAGACATCTGAAACTTACACCGGTCTATACAGTGGTAGTGTATCTATCGATCTATCTGTCTATCTATCCCTGCATAAACTGGTACATATACTACATTTTCTATATATATGTACAGTATAATGTTATTTACCTTGGTAAACAAACAAACAAAAAAAAGCTGACAAAGGTAAGGAATAAGCTCAGACACCACCTTTGATATGTTTGGGTGTATAATCGTTCCTTCTTTAACAGAACACGTGTTTCCGCTGATGAATCGTGATTTCATATACTGGGTACTATGCCTGGAAAGATAACTTACACCCCATTTCCATACATTTTTAGTTCGATCTATCCCTGTGGGGAGTCTTACTAGATTACTGTCAGCTTGGCCGGCTTAAGCGTCTGTCCCGCCTACTAAAAGCTGTAAGGGGGTAATTAACTATGGTGCCCGCTCGGCTGACTGCAATTTAGCGTGAACCCCCAGGGAGTTAGGTCGATCTATATCTTAATCTTTAGATCGATCTTAATCTCTGGGAAAGCACCCTTAGGTAAACAACATTTGAATTGACATCAAAACCTGAAACTCCCCAGTATATGGTGGGCGTCTTTAAAGACAGGGGGTAGATGCTTTTAAAGCTGTTAAGTAAAAGTATACCTCCGGATGCCGCTGTTATGAATTTCAGACTAAAATAGATGCTGCGTAGGTGTTCTTGAGATGTCAAAAGGTATGAATAAATGGAAGGAGTTGTTAAATTTGGAAGAAAATGAATGCCCGAAGATTTTTGAACTTCCTTTCACAATAACAAAAGATTCGAAGCTTCACTGGTTCCAATTTCGAATTAATCATAATATCCTTACCACAAATTCACTGCTTTTCAAATATAAAATGGTCGACAACAGTATATGTTCCCTTTGCAAAGGAGCTGAAGAAACAACAGAGCATTTATTCTGGAATTGTGCGGTTACCCAAAAATTATTGACCGACTTGGTAGAATATATATTATCTAATACTCAAGTTACTCTACCTGTCTCAAAAAGGAATTGCTTAGTCGGCTCTACGAGCCTCTCTCCAATTATTAATCTCATTATGTTGCAATTTAAATTTTATATTTATTTAAGAAGATGTTCACAGGGTAAACCAACATTTGGAGGTTTGATTTCATCGCTTAGATATCTGGTGAAAACAGATAAGTCAGTCTGTCAGTACAATTCAAATATAATTAAGTTATTTTCAATTTGAATATTTAGCGTATGATGTAATTAACTAAAAAGTGCTATATAGCATAACATCTCTTATGTGTGAGTGTGTGAGCGAGTGTCTGTTTGTTTGTTTTTGTATTGTCATGTATTCGTGATGTATTGTGTCAAAAAAAAAGAAAAAAAAATAGATGCTGCGTTATTGATATGTCACTGTAGTCAGATACAAAGTAATAATGAAACATGTCACTTCCCATGGTCGTAAGAAGCTTATCTTCGGATTTGTTCCAAGACAGCAGATGTATTTGTTAATAACGTCGTATTGATTTGTAAATTGCGCTGAAGTAGCACGGTCTTTAAGATGTGAACTTTACTTTTTTAGTCTGAGCGACACTAATGTCTAATTAAACACACACACACACACACACACAGATCAGAAATAACGAAATAATCGTACCTACAGGCCTACGCCTCCATGAATGAAACGAACGTATACTTATTATTTCCAGTTATATATATATATATATATATATATATATATATATATATATATATATATATATATATATATATATATATATATATATATTGAGTGCTAATAAAAAATATTGGCTTGATTCATCAAAAAAGTATGTCATTGAGTGATAAAAAATATCCAGTCTTCTATTGTGAGATATTTTGGTCAATAATATCAAATCTCACATAAGATGTCATTCAAAAGAAAGAACACCCCCAGAAAACCATATCAACAGTTTGATTTCAGTTTTAACTTTAACCTAAGATATTAATAAAAATGATAGCCTCCGGACAGTGATACGTTACACAGGCGAAGAACTCATTACAGTAAATCATGAAAAGTCATCAATAGCGGGTATGACCTCCAGCAGCCGCTTGCAACGCTCTCATCTCAGATGGCATACCCTGTGATAAGTTTTTAAGGGTTTGGATGGGGATATCATTCGACGTAGTGATATTTACCTGTCGCAGTCCATCACTATTTACCGGCCGATGGCCATAGCTATTAATTATGTAAGTTACTTCCGCCCACAGATTTTCAATTGGGTTCATAGCTGGGGAGTTTGCAGGCCAGGACAGTTGCTGAACCCACTGGTTTTGAAGAAAAACAGTGATTCTGTGAGCTCGATGTGGGGGTGCGTAGTCGTTATGGTATACAAGTTGTTCCTGAAGTTGACACTTTCAAAGGGAAGCACTGTTTGCTGTAGAATGTCTCTGTAGGAATCCTGGTTGAGGTTGCCTCCTAGAAAAACCACCTGGTTCTGGCCACCGGTATGAAATGCTCCCCAAACAGAGACGTAACCACCCCCTGCTTGCACCCTAGACAGTACGCAATCATCATTTTATGCCTCTAGTACACGTCGGCGGACACGTATCCGACCGTCAACTCCCAAAAATCCATATCTGGCCTCATCACTGAAAACGACGTGATTCCAGTTTTTTGGCTGCAAACGCAAGTGGTCTCCAGCCCATTGGGGACGTGTCTATATATGGCATGCTGTTAACAGTGGTTTCCCTACTGGTATACGTGCAAAATAACGGCCTTGCAGTAATCTCTTTACATAATGGACCTTGAAACGGGCGTTTGAATGATACTCTGCCACTCTTTTTTTAGGACACTGGTTGTCTTTGTACGACCAGCACGGCACACTCTAAGGAGAAAGCGATCCCATCTTCTTGGTGTGATACGCGGACACCCCGGTCGAGGTACTGAAGTAGGCGCCCCTGTTGTAGCATTTCTTTGGAGGACTTAACTAACGCTTCCTGATAAATGTTGAATTGCCTGGCAATGGCTGTCCGTTTCTGGTCATTTTCTCTGAGAGCAAGAATCCGATGGTAAGCTGCGTTGCTTAACTGTCGAACCATATCTTCTCTATGGTACCTGTCAAGTTTCAGAGCGATACCTTTGTTGCTTCTCTAAATACACTCCAAAGATTGACCAAACCCGTGCGTTCTTACACAAGGGCAAAAATTACCGAAAAGACCACCCCTCACATTTCTGACTTCAGAACATGCAATTGTATGCATCAATTGTTTCGAGAGTTGTGTGGTAATTAGGTAAAAAACCTGGCTACACATGGAGTGACACCTCAGTTTCGGATTTAATATAGTTAGAGAGAAAACAAATATTTTGTAGAAAATTTACTTGCCAAAAAGTAATATTCCATATTAAGTAGTAACCCTGTATATTTGTTTATTGTGCTTACTGGCATTTTACTATTTCTGTTTAACGCTTTAAAATGTAACATAAACATAAATGCAATGTATTTTCTTCCATATTGTCAGTAATACATTGAACTGAATACGCTCACCGCATTGTGTTCATTATAGACCACGTGCATGCCGGAAGTCATTTGTTCCACTCTATCACAATCATGAAAATCCACATAATGCAAACCGTGGCCATGTTAATTGTTTGAATGTGTGTGCTAATAAGAAAAAAATCACAAGCTAAACATTTAAATAAAATTGAAACTATAAAAAAATACAATGTAATGTATGCAGTGCATTGGAAAATGGATTGTTTTATCAGCTATTTTCCTTCAATCCTTCTTTTAGTACCCCAAGAACAAAAGTAATTTCCAAATTGACTGAGATCTTAAGAATAAGTTGTCTTTATGTAACCTGTTCTTATATAAAAAAGTAAAACCAAGCAGTGGTGGATTTAGAGGGGTGTCGGGGAGGAGGGGGGGGGGGTCCTGACTCTCCCTTAGATTGCTGAAAACAAAACACACCGATAGTCTCCTCTTCAAATTAAACTTTTGGCTAGCTGAATCATACCAATGTACCAAAATGTACCGTTCACCCTCTAAAAAATATATTTTTTCGGAGGCCCAAACCTCACGCCAAGGAGGGAAAGGGGGAGGGAGGGTCGACTTTGCATCCACAGACACCCCCCCCCCCCCTTCAAATAATCCTGGATCCGCACCTGCGTAGTTAGTTGGACTAAGATAAACTCAAGCGACTGATACAAAGACACCAGTCCTCATAACGTTTTGATTAAACGGTTTGATAACATTGAAGATATCCAATAACTTATATTAGGTCTCTTTCTCATATTGCACTGGAATTTTCTAATAGATTTTTTTAATATTTTCAAATCGTTGGACATCGAGTATCTTTCATTTGCCACATGTAATGTTTATCTTCAGTGTGGTAGAGGAGTAATAGACACAATGGCATACATAAAGCGGTGTCTTCCTGTATTGATAAAAAGATGTAAAGAAGAATAAAACGGAATTTTGACAGAGAGGAAGTGAACTCTCTATTGACAAAACAATGGATGGCGTCCTTTGCGCGTTCTTTGTGCGACCATGAAACTGGCATAGCTTTGGTCGTAGAAAGAAGGAGTAGATCCGCATTTTGCAAGCAAACACATTTTACAACCGGTTCTACAGCAGTTTAAGGCTCCAGCCCAATTGTAAATATGTAGCTGGGCATTTTCTACTGTTCGGCCTGCACTCTCAACGGTAGCATCAGTGGGTCCTGACAGCATGCAGCGGCAGTGACTCTCGCCGACCCTCGTCTCAGCGGTCTACCCGGCAGCCTTACACTTCAGCAGTATCTCCAGCAGTGGTTCTCTCACCGGCTCTCCTCACAGCGGTCTACCCAGCAGCGGTTTACCCGGCTACCTTCTGCGACAGCTGTCTCACCAGCAGCGGTTTTCCAATTTGTATCGTTTTATTTTAATCGAGATTTTGTATTATTTTTTCTTTACTTTCAGAAGTGTATTATTTATTTTATTTATTTTGTTCTTATCTTCTTTAATATTTGATCCGAGCACCTGCTTTGCATACATGTGACCAAAAGCTAAGACAACTGGAGGATTACTATGGTTACCGCCCATGCATCAGCGCTTGAACATGTTTTAAAATTTAGTATTTTTCTCCACAGGTCATGGGAAGCTATGGTAATAGTGTTGGAGCCTGCTAGGTTAACATCTAGTTTTTTTTTTACTTATTCCAGCTATACATGTGTTTCAGTTTTATTTTATGCTCTATAAAATGTACATTTTTAATGTGTTTCGTTCTTTTTTCTTGTGGTTCAAAAATAATTAATTCATGAATTATACCACAAGTAGAGCGCCGTCTACTGTTACGTATCCGTTTCACAGTTTTTCTTATTATTGGAACATGAATTGCTTTTCAACGTTTATTATTAATTGTACACATCATACTAGCAGCTACGACGTGCGCGAGACACGTCATTTAATCTGAGGATCGGTATATTGTCAGATGAGATCTACGGTGATGAGACTTCGCAGATGTCTTGGTCGGAGGCGGACAGCCCGTCTACCTGTACTGTTGTTAATAATATGGGCATTGGTTTACATCTTCGAATTCATGAACGGTTTTAAAAGTAAGCATTATTCGCCATTAAAGAGAGTACAGCTCATTCATAGCATGTATATATAAATCCTGTTTTTGGAGTCCTTAATCAAAATTTAATTTATAATTCTAATTATGTTTCTTGTAGATTTATCAACATTCAAGCATTGTGTGCAATCGGGCATATTTGAAAATACTTTTATTTATATATTAAAGAATACATTTTCAAGTTTCAATATTATTCATGTATTGAGGGACTAATCTTCATATATTTTAATGTCACTATCATATTATTATATATATTTATTGGTAATTCAGTCCTGTCGTCAGCAGTGGCGGGAGTTAACACGAGTGGGAAATTAGTGGCTATGAACAGGACTGTTACCTCCGGAGAAACCATCTACCGGGAGAATAAGAAGGGCCATCTTTCCCAGTTAACAAAAGTAATGCCGGCTGTCAGACCAGACAATACTGGTAGTTTCAAATCTCCTACGTCAGCATCCTACAAAGAGGAATCGTTAACTGCAGCACAACATCACTTGGGTCAACATCAGAATACGACATCAGACTTTGTCTTGGTCTGGTCGCATTATACCGCAATTCCACAAACGTTTATGGATAAAATTGAGACCCTTCTCCAGTTGCATCCAGGAAAACGCGTTGTAATTTTATGCGGAAGCAGTGGATGTATAGATCAAACAGACGCCAAGTCATGGAAACACGTAACAGTACTTCGTTTACTAATATCTGAGTTGACTCAGGGCACACCACTAGACGATTTTGTGTCTAAATCTGCCATTCTAAAATTGCTCATGGGTCGTAAATTTATGGCAGTCGTACATGAAATAAGTGTTTTACTTGCAATATGGAGATTTGGTGGACTTTACATGGATGTAAAAAGAACAGTGCCGTCAAATTTACCAGATGAATATTTCACAGGGGAATGGATGTCCACTGAAGGCATCTTTTTCGTATCCAGGTTTGAACGACATTCGTTGTTCGTCAAAAATGCTATGGTCGAGATTCAGTCGGCCTACAGCAGTCTCAGTAGAAGTCAAATCCAAAATTGGGACACTGCTTCAGTCTTACTAAAATCAAAAGTTCTAAGTCAGGTAGATAAGAGACAAGTTGAAAAGGACGGTGCAGATTCTGTTACACCCTTTTTGCAAGATGAACTCTTTGGATCCTAACATTTGACCATCGAGTGAAGGTGGCGAGGGACATCAACGATGAAATTCAAACGCTAGCAGGGCTACAATTTCTTCCCTTTGTTGACCTGTTTGTGGACGGGGATACTTGGAACGTCACCAGTGTAGTAAAGACATTTGCTCAGTCGGAGAATCCTGACACTTTTTGGGAAGAAAACACTAAAACACAAAGTCATGGAAAGGCAACAAATCCGTCCTTGTACATGACCCAAAATGATGCAGGTAATTCAATATCTAAAACAAGAGATACAAAAGATCAGCATAGAAGTGGGTCCATTGTTTCCAACGAAAGAGATAATCTCAAAGAAGCAATCACAATATTTCTTAATGGATGGTATAACGCCGGCAACATGTTGTGGCCACCAAAAGTTAATTTAAACCCTTTGATTTTATCGATACATTTTGGATCAAATTTCTGGGAGAAATTACTAGCTGAGCCTGGCAGAAATTACCTTCGGAATCACGGCCCTGTGGGGGCTCGAGATGACGTCACTTTTAATTTCTTAAAATTCCAAAATATTTCAGTATATAAATCGGGCTGTTTGACACTTTTAATGCGCAATCCCAATCCAACCATTAAAACAGAGGATATATTTGTCGTTGATGTGAACAAAAGCGCTCTAGAATTAATTGCTCCATATCAAATACGAAAATCAGCGATATACGTCACCCATAACTTGCCCAGTTCGAAGGAATTTGATAGATTAACACGTTACGAAGCGACAAAAAGTTTGATGGAAAGATATTCACGCGCAAAATTAGTTATAACCTCGAGTATCCATTGCGCGCTTCCTTGCGTTGCCATGGGAATTCCAGTAGTTTTTGTAGAAACTGATGTCCTACCTGGAGGTGAAAAGCGTCGAACTGAGGGCTTAACAGAACTTTTTCACACAGTTACTGTAGACCGTATGATGAAAACCTACCGAGGCCTGGAGAGCTTTAATTGGGACAAACCGGAAATGAACCCAAATCGAGAAATCTACATGCGCTTTCGAGCCACCTTGTGGTACGAGATACGAAAATTCCGCGCATTACGAGAAACGGCGATAACATTTGGAATCGCACCCTTCAAAACTTTCAGGCAGTTCAACGAAAATGAAAAAACTGAATCGGTATTCTATCAAGTGTACACAACGAATGATCAGACAAAGTGGAACCGCCGTTCACTCGAGAGTATATTTTACCACTATCCAAATACGAAAGTATGCATTTTAAGCAATGTTTTGACACAGAAAGCGTTTTCTGAGTTCAGTGAGGCAGGTTTCCAAGTAGAGGTCGAGAACTATACCCTCGAAAATTTACTAAGTCGAATTGAAAATCTGGAACCAGACACTTTCGCAGGTCGCTCGACAGCGTTTTTGAAAAGAATACCCGTTATTTCAAAAGGACCAAATTGGTGTGCCCACGAAAGTGACTTGATCAGGTTGATATTGTTATATATGTACGGTGGCGTTTACATAGACACTGACGTTATTTTGGTGAAGAGTTTACATTTTTTGAATAATGTAACTGCCTGGGAAAATAGAGAAAATTCCAAGTTAAATAACGCTGTTCTAAAATTTGATAAACGCAATCCATTTATCCGTGAGTGTATTAAAGAATACCTCCATAACTATACGGAGATAGGTTGGGCGGCAAATGGACCGCATCTCCTCACCCGCGTGGCGAGAAACCATAGCACGTGGATGTGTGACGTGAACAATTTTGAAGACGTATTGAAAAATGAGTCATGCATTGTCAGACGTTTGTATCGGCAATCGTTTTATCCTATTGAGTGGCCTAATGTTATACGAGAATGTTTCCTTGATAAAGGCAAAGTCAGCGAAGATTTCTTTGCTGTGCATCTATATAACAAATTGTCAAAAGCGTATGGGAACGCTACCAAGCCTGGGACGTTCTGCCGTTACCTGCTAAACAATTTTTGCATTTTCTGTGGAGATTTTGTTTAAACGTCTGTAATGCTTGCATGATAGAACAAAACGGCAAAATAATGGAGGCCTGTTATATAAAATCAGCTTGGTATTACCTACGAAAGTTAATGTTAATGACGATGGTGTATATTATTCCCAGTTCACGTTTCACATGGATTATTCACTTATTTCAATAGATTTGAACAAAAGATTTACAATAATAAAAGTGTAATAGTAACAAAAGCATGCCTGGGTTAGGAAGACAGGTGGAATGTCTACATATTATCATGAAAATTATGAAAGGTGGTAGATTACAGAATGTTTATGATTTGTTTTTATATTTATTCTAATAATTAGTACCACCAGCGTGTACGCTGGCGGTACTCATGGTTTTAGTCCCGACCCGTCTCGTCCGGCTCCGCCGGCTCCGTTGGCTCCGCCGGCTCCGTAAGCTCCGCCGGCTCCGCGTACTGGCGCCGGATACAAGTCACCGTTACCGCTTCTCCTCCTAGACCGCAAGGACCCCTGTCCCCATCTCTTGGATTTAGGTCACATATAACCTCAACTTGAACCCCCAGATTTTTTTGTCTCAGTCGGTGCATTAACCTGGGCGTGACGCTTGTTGAAATGCACCCTTGTCAAAATTTTTGAAAATTCAATGCCAATTATCTACCCTACGGAAGGAATTATGGGAAAAATTTCTACAGACGGCTTTCCAAAAGTCATATGTGTAGATTTCAAATATGCCCTTGGATTTGACCTTTGACCTTTATTTCAAGGTCAAACAGGCCAAAATTTTCAAAAAAATGAAATTTTTTAC
>NW_019774358.1:294127-319657 GCF_001039355.2 Lingula anatina
AGCGAAAAAAGGGTCGACAAGAGCGTCGTGGTATTTGGTGGACTGAAGGTCGGACAGGCCACCCGATAGTTGGCTGCTACGTGTGAGTCGAAGTAGACAAAATGGCATCGACCGAAATTACCTTAGTAGTAGGAAGCATAGGCCTATCTTTGCTTCATTTTTTTTAACAATTCTGTGAAGTGTTTACAATGCTTTAATTATCTGAGAGTACAAATAAAGACACGCTGTTTATTTGATATTTGTTTTATTGATTGCTATACCAACAGAATGCATGAAATGACCTTAAATAGATTTGGTAATATGCAGCATATATATTCATGACTTTTTACCTTTCTACGAAGTAGGCCCTATTCACAATGCTTTAATATTTTGGTAGCATGGATAAAGACATTTTGTTAGTTTGATACGTGTTTCTGTGGTAAATTAGTGTTTCCAGCTGTGTACTGAAAACATAACTTTTCTTAAGCAGTTTTTTTTTTGGACTGTTTTTTTTTTTTCGCCCGCTCGCACCGACTTTGGGGTCCCCAGAGGATGTCATCCATAAAAATAAAAAAGTGTGGCCTTACCACTGTACAAAAATGATTAAAAAAGCACTTGGCACAAATGTAAAACTGCCCAGTGCAAGGCCAAGAATTCAATCAGTATTCTCAATTATATTATCAGATTCTACATAAATTGACTGACAATATCACTATTTAATTAATCTCTTAATCCAAAATTCCTACCATCATTTAGTAATTACAGTGTATGAAATTCAAGGAAATTACTAGCCAGACCACAGGGCAGGTAACTCTGAAAAGTTGCCAGCCCGGCCAGGTAGTTACCTGCCCTAGCTATGATAACCGCTAGAATTAAGATAGTTAACATAGGTAGGGGATCTAGAATGCATTCTTGGAATGTAATTTGTCACCTGGGTCTTTTTTTGTGTGTAATCTGATTGCAGGGAATAAATAGGTGGGATTTGCCAGCTTTTGGTAGTCAACTTTGGCTTCTCGAGCACTTATCACAGAGTCTGTGTGAGATGCCATTGTTGTGCTATGATTGGCTGTTGAGTCACGTGAAGCCCTACTGTAGCGCCCTCGCGTATCGCGTATGCTGCGCATTTCTGGCCTTGTTATTCATTTAGAACTGCCGCATTCTTCCTGTTTATATATTAAACAAACATAGTGCTGGATAAATCTAAGACACGTTTGTAGTGTGTTCATTACACTTTTCACAGTGATTAGCATCACAATTCAAACATCATCACAGTGTCAAATCATAGTTCATTTCTAATCTGCATACTTATACGTGGATATTTCACATCCGTCAGTTCCAACGACAAGCTCCCCGTTACTGCTGACATCGACTGACAAAGGAGATCTAAGACCGTTATTCCTAGTCAAAACGTAACGTAGGAATTTCCCGTCTGAACCAAGGACAATCACCCTGTCATTTCGGCTGTCAGCTATGAATATGTGCCCAATATTATCTACGCACACTCCTCGTGGATAATCTAGTTGTCCATCTTCATTTCCACTCTGACATCGTGTTCCGTATTGGAATAAGACATCACCCTGGGGTGTCACTGCATACACACAGTGGGCACTGTAGTCGCTGACTATGATTGCATTGATGCCGTGGTGGTATGCACAGCGCTGTGAACCATCACTGCACATTGGGATACCGATTTTGTTCACAAGTTGAAAAGATTCCATACTGTACACACAGATGCACCGAGTATCACTATCACACACGTACACCTTGCCCTCTGTACGGTCCACCGTGACACCCCAGGGGTCAGACATATCACCCTGACCAAAACACCGTATAACCTGACCTAATGTTGAGTACAGTCTACAGCATTTATCTTCACATGTGACTACGAATCTATCGTTACTAACTGTAGTGATACGCCTTGCCCTTCCCTCTATACTGATCTCACGATTACATTGACCTGTGCTGGAGAATACAGACACTGTAATACCACGCACAACTAAAACACACCTGTCATCTGTCCACTGGACATCCCACGGCCAATCCTTTACTTTAAAACAAGTAACCCGCTCTGGCGTCCCCACCCACTTGGCTTCCATCAGCTGGCGAAGGTGCACTCTCTCTTTTTTCAAACTTCCAAAATATGCATCCAAAGGACCACTGTATGTTTTGGCCTTGATGGACACTGTTTTGATGGTCAGTGGCAGTGGTTCAGGAATTTTAGGAAACTGAAGCACAAGGTCCATTTCTGTTTTTCCTGGTGTAAATGTTATGTTGGTGATCTTAGTATCTACGGCAGGTTCTACTGTATGTAACTCCTGAATTCTAGTTTGGAGTTTTTTAGAGTGGGTCATGACCTCGATGTCGGAACCGGTGTCTGTGAGCTGCTGGGCGAAATCGCGAATGCTCTGAATGGAAATCTTGTTCATTTCTTGCTTGTCTTTTTCAGCCATTAAAGCCTTCACCTGCGTGGAGGTGAATGCCTTAACTTCGGTCGATAGTTCGTTGCTCCTACCATCAACAAATCGTTTCATTTCGGAGTAATTGGACTGCATCTTCTTTCGATATCTTTCAAAATGCTGTTTTACATTAGTCAAATACGTGGTAGTTTGTTCACGTACGTTCTTTTCTATTTCTTGGTAATTATCTTCGAGTTCTCTTTCAAGAATTTTACTGTTTTCATTAATCTCCTTTGCCATTGCCAATTTTTGAGAATCCACCAAACGAAGAACCTTCGACTGATTTTCTTCTAGCCTCTCTTCCGTTTGTACAGTGACCTTTTCTGCCTTCTCAAATCGAGACAATTTCTCGGTTGGGAGACATTTAAGCTTTTCTCGTATTTGCTCCCGTTGATCCCTCACTAGATCCCCTAATTTTTCAAAGTCGTGCTTACTGTGAGTTTCCAAAATACAATCTCTACATGCCACGGTGTCATCCTCTTTACAATAAAATGTCAGCAGTTCTCCGTCGTGTTTATCGCAGAATTGAGCTTTATCCAATACTCGACGTAATTGTTCCCGCATGCTAGCTGAGTTAACTGAGAAGTCGACTTGTGACAGAGCTATAAAGTGATGTCCAGTCAATGCTGGGATGCTGTCATGCAATTCACGACATGTAGCACACAGTTGGTTGGTTTTGGGACAACCTTGGCACAGCAAAGTGGCCTCTTTATGCTTACAGTACTCACAAAGTCTACCCTCGGGCGCTTTCTGGTCTTTTATGAAGTCTGTTATTTTTCTTAAACAGAAGTTTTTCACGAGAGTTTCTAACCCACCTGGTGGTACAGGGGCCTCGTTGCGACATACGGGACAGGAGAACTTGTTCTGGACACCATTCTTGGCAGCATGGTCAGCAATGCATTCCAGGCAGAACGTGTGGTAACAAGGGAGCACTCTCGGGTCTTTATATTCTTCCAGACAGATATGACACGTTAAAAAGTTCTCACTGAAGACGTTGTAAAGCTCTTTGGAAGCCATATCTACGGTAAAAGAGGACAGATAAGAAGCAGCGTCGTTCCCCTACTAGCTGGCTGATAAACTTCACCGTTGCTAAGGGTGTTGTGTGTGTCTATACATCTGTAATGTTAGTTAGTGACAGCATGCCGTGAATAAGAGCGGGGAGTGTTTAGTAGAGTAACTTAAGTTGATTGACATGCTCTTATGGTATTTATACAACTGCGCTTAGTGTAAACAGAGAGAAGGCCGCTGCAGATTGCATGAGGTAGGAATAGAAATGAGGGAAGCGGCGCGGGTAATAACTGGACAGTAGTTCAATAAATAATAAGAAAGATAATATCTGAGTTGTATTTGCTACCTCGCGTAACATGACGAAGACAAGCCAACAACTTCGTCACACATCGTTTTGTAGGTTATCTAAAGCTACTTCGCAGTCGTTTACCGATAAATCAAACGATGTTATCAATAACCAGTAAAGTAATATGCGTGGCATATCAGTATTAGTGTAGTGATAGAAATGTAGTACGATCAATTGCTCGAAGATTTGCATTGATAGATTGCGTTTTCGTTTATTAACAGATTTAAAGCGTCCTGAACTTAATATACTGTATGTCGGCCACTTCAAGTATAAACGCTGCGGTTCTCTTTCAGTGATTTCATTGACTGTTTTTTTTTTTCATATTGTCATCACAGCTAATATTATTCTAATTTTAGAATTTTCTTTTTAAATCTAACCCTTCAACTAGTTTGATTTTTCAAACCTTTTCGGTTGTTCGACATTAATATAACAATTAACGTGCGCGCGCGTGTGTGTGTGTGTGTGTGTGTGTGTGTGTGTGTGAGCGTTTGTAGGTGTGATAAAGATATCAGTAGGAGAGAGAGAGAGAGAGAGAGAGAGATCTGCCATTTTCCAGTTTCTCGTTCAGAATTTCAATGTCTCCCTCTCCTTGGCTCCCTTGCATGTAAAACTTAGCTAGAGAGCACATTATATTGAATGACTTTGATATCTTGCTGAGTATACCCCCCAGCTTTAATCCCCATATTTGTATCAATTGCTTCCATGACACAAGAGCTTCTGAGGTCGCCGATTATCAGCTGCGATGAAAAATTATACCTCGTTTTATTCCAAAGAAGACTGCATTCTAAGTAATCATGACGACTGAAATCATTTTTTACACTTCTTATCAGAAGGACGTGTATACAGTCTTACGGGGTTTGGATTATTTTAGTAATCGAGATATCCGAAGCCATTGGAATCCCCCTGGCGTTCAGTTTAATACTTTAATGAATCAGTTTATGGTAGGAATGTGGTAGAAGTGAAAAGATTCCTCTGGTTACTCATATAAATAAAGTTCGTACAACTGGCCCTTTTGACTTCACTTTCCTTGCGAAGATTTTGGTGAGAATAATCTGTTTTGCACAAGATCAGTAGTATCTAGACAGGATAGAAGCATAATAGTGAAGTAGTGTTGTGGAGCATGTTTGTAGTAGAAATGCAGTATAGTCTACTGCATTTCTGCTACAAAAATCACATAGGTTTGTACAGAGAGGAGTATTAATGCAGTAGATTAGCAGCATAATAGAAGAATGTTTCAAATATGCTAAATAGCTTCCGAGTTTACTCCGATGAGGTAGAGAAAAAAGCATTATACTTATGCTGCACTGCACTGGCGCAAATCGAATACTTCAGTTTTGCAGTAGGCCATATAGGAAAAAAATGTAACGCTCGCGTATTGCTCCACGGAGGTAGTTTTGGAGCATATAAGGCATCTGTGCATGTATATCAGTCTGGTCATAACTCTATAAAATTATTCGGACCGTACCGTACCGCGTCACACAGTAACCTAGATGACGACGTCGATCTTCTTCTCGCCATTCTGGCACAGGTTAACAATTTTGTAAAACATTGCTTAACTCATTTTACGCACTGCGAAACCGACCGCTTGCATGCAAAATTTCAAATTCTTCTATGCAGTAGTTGCTGACATTTGGATGTTGATTTTATAGAACCATGCTTCCCCAAAGTCAAGCTTTGACCAGCCCAAAGGAGCACTAACTGATTAAATTACTGCATAATACACAGTGCATCAGTGCCACAGCCATGGTGGTCAGATATCTGGTAGCGACACACCAGACTACACACTTCTTTATTCGTATCTCTTATGTGAAATCTGAGAACCCATTTTTACCTTTGCAATTGAAATATTCCATATCAAATGTCAAGTCGTTATTATATATACATATATACACTACACATAAAACATGGAAACTGTGTTTGAAAGAATAACAATTGCAGAGTGACGAAACAGAACGATCGGTCAAAAACCGATTTATAGTACAGTCTTCTTTTATGAATAAAATGTTTTGGAAATCAGCAACACGTGTATCTATTCAGCATTCTGTACATTCACAATAGTTGAGGTGAGCGCCTGCATGCTGTTTTTAATACCAGCATGTGTTGTTAGCAACAACACGTTGACCAGAATCATTTATCATAATTTATTGTTAACAGCATAGGGGAAGACCATGTGTATTTGTTACCTAGGCTGTTCACAGCGAATTGCTGTCTCCTTAACCATAAGGCATTATACAGGTTTTTCAATATGGTAGCATTGTATGAAAATGTACAGTAGGTTGTTATCTGATTTTCCAGACACAGGGATCGAGTGTGGGGATAATGAATTAAGCCGATGCCGTAAAAGGTGGAACGCCCAGTAATATTATTCGAGGAGTTGTGTCTTGATTCATAAGGTTGTTTTTCAGTAAGATAAAGGTGAATTTAAAATATCTGGATTTCATTCTGGATCCTAGTTTTTGGAAACATTTAAATCTTATCACCTCCTTAAAGTGGATTGCTGTTGAGTTGACACTGGTGACACGAGCAGGCACGAATGCCGATTGGATTATCTTTTCCTTCAATCAACATCAACTACGTGTTCAAACCTGATTGGGTATCTTCCACAACATATCTGATGCTCCTGGGGGCCAACTGTCCATTTCAAGCATTAATTCAATCAACAGAACCTGTTTCGCACGGAAAACCGATCTATTTGTGTTGTATTGTTTAGCATACAAGAGAGATGTTTCTTCCACGTGTACTTTGGTTGTTGGCGGCGGTGGTGATTAATGATGTCATGGGAGAAGACGTCCAGTGCGCTTAGAATGGTCCTAAGGTAAGACATATAAGACCATGCATTTTATTGGAATGACACAGCCGGGTATATACCGTACACGTCCAGTGCGTTTCGAATGGTCCTAAGGTAGGACATATAAGACCATGCATTTTATTGGAATGACACAGCCGGGTATATACCGTACACGTCCAGTGCGCTTCGAATGGTCCTAAGGTAAGACATATAAGACCATGCACACATTTTATTCAAACTTTAAATATACATGTACACTTATACTGCTTGTTACTCGGATTTTTACTATTCTTAAACACCTGTTGAGCTTACATGGCTACATTTGATGTTAGCTGATTCCATTCATACAAGGACGCCTTATCTTATTTACCCTGTTGAATTACTATTCCATGACATATTTTATAAACTTCAGAGGAAACTGGATGCAGGAGATGAATGGCGTACTAAAATTTCCCGCTTTTTCGCTCTATTTGATGCTGACAATGACGGAATTGTGAATCGCCGTGAATATGTTGACGAGACTGTTCAAAGAGCGATAGGTAATTTCGGGGTGGATAAAATCAGCGGTTTCAATGACACTCTCACCAATGGATGGTTTGCATTTTGGTCCACTCTAGAAAACAACAACAAAGAGAACTTGACCGTTGATGAGGCCATTTCCATACATTTGTGTCTGTTCGGATACCACAAACTTGAAGAAACAACTGCTTGGGCCTTAGGAGTATTCAAAGCAGCGGATGATGACGAAGATGAGAAGTTGAACTCCCACGGGCACAAAACCTTCCTTGAAGTATTCAGTGTTCAACAAGGCATCGCCGAGTCATTTAGTTATGTCGATAAAAACAGCAATGGCATCATCGAGAAAAAAGAGTTCCGCATTGCCCACTTTGATTTTTTCTACCACCGTAAGAAGGATTCTTTGTTTTTTGGGACATAATTATTGATGATAAACTCCGTATTCATGATTTACTTTAAATTATATGCGGTTGTGGGAATTGAATTTTTTTAATCCTTGTTCAACATGGAACGGGTTTTGGAATATTATATTAAAATAATAAGCAGTTAGCAACGACAGATTGTGTTATTGTAATTATTTATTTATTTATTTATTTATTTATTATTATTATTATTATTATTATTATTATTATTAAGAGTATGGCAGCACATAAAGTGTTGAATAAATACAAAGATGTAGTGAAAAACAGTCAAAAACGACATTACTGATATTGATAAATCATGATATAATAAGTAAAGACAAAGAGAAAAAAATGCTATAAACATTTAAACGGTCAACTTTGAAAAGTTTGCCCTCTCTGCCAAGAGGGTTATGTTTAAGGTTATTTATTTTAGTTACCGGTAGTTATTTTGTTTATTTTTCTGCTGGCACATAATGCAAAAAAAAAAAAAAAAAAAAAAAAAAAAAAATAAAAAAAAAAAAAAAAAAAAAAAAAAAAAAAAAAAAAAAAAAAAAAAAAAAAAATGCATCATTTACCTCACGTTATTTGCGACAAGTGACCTAATTAAACGTAATATTGGCTATTACCTTTAGATTTCAATATGGAAACTAATGTTTGCTAAATGCTCGATAATTATTTTTGTTTTGGATTTTGCTGTGTTTGAAATGGCTGCTATCTTCAGGATAACTCTCCAGAAGACAACGATTTTATAAACAGCTAAGCCCCCTTTATACTGGAAGGCTGTTGTACACGCGTTTCCGCGGCTAACTCATGAACATTAATAAATTCAGTATATTTCACCCTGGCCCGTACAGAAATACTGTACTATACTATGGTACTTTTACAGTTAGATAAGAACATAGGATTAGGGCTACGGAAATGGCAGATTTCAATATTTCAAATCTTTACGGTTTTACTTGGCCACATATCAAGTTTCGCTCTTGGCCAATCAGTTTGAAAGGAAATAATGCTAGTTTTGGACCAATGTCTGTCACTTTACACCAGAGGATGGAGATCTAATATACGTCCCTGTCTCACCATATTTGATTCTTACAGACATTTTATTTTGAATACAACGAAACCCAGGTGCCTGATCTGGGTTTTCTATGGCGGACTGCATAAATCTTTTTTCGTTTATAACTTGAGTTATTTGGATAGAAAAGGCACAAATCGTCAAATGTAAGCACAGGTTCGTGTCGAGCACCGGTCCAAGAGTAGGTGGAAATCAATTACTTTTAAAACAGATGAAGGTATAATATAACTATGAGCTTGCCAAACATACAGTTAGCAATAAGGTATGGAAAACAACCAAACTGAAGCATTTGCGACAGTTTTATTTGCATGACGTAGAATGACTTGTTTACAAGACAGTTAACCACTCCCTTATCACGACAAATGAGTACATACGAATATTAAAGTATGTAAATGTAATCTGAAGATCTAATGAGACGGATCAATTAACTAAAATATTAAATAACCGAAATGGTGCCTCTGGAATCTAGCAGGCTTACTTATCATTAAATTAATTGTATTATTGGAATTAGGAAAAAAAATGATTTAAGGCATACTGAAACGACATCAGGCCTTCCTAGCAAATTAAATGTTTCCCATTAGTATTTAAATATTAAAATTAATAAATATATATAAATATTATAATATTTCACCCCATTATAATATTATTAAATTACATAAAGGAAACTGAAATGAGTACGTAATGACCTTTAACACAAGCAAGGTAAATTAAAGTTTTAAGTTAATTTGAGAAGTAAATGATGTTTTAGGAAATTGGTAAATAAGCAAGCTGCAACAGTTTTTTTCCCATGTTTTATAATTTTTTTGTTATTTTCAATCTGCTAACTAATAATCAGTGGGAATAATATACAACTGCATATTTAAATGCAGTCGAGAAATGTCTGCATAAGTCCGTTTTGTCCAGCATTTTTGAAGTCCTGGCGTATCTCTGTAAATATAAAGAAAGACATTTGATAAATACTTAAGCTTGGATTCCAAATGTAATATATCAAGTTCCAAGAGATATACAAAACTATTTGTAAAAATGCAAATTTGTGAAGTACAAGATTCAATGAAGCGTCGAATTCATAATCGTTAGTTTTATTGAGCGTTTTGTCTCTAAGAGTCCCTCTATTTCCATAAACACTTACCATTTAATACAAAGTATTGCAACACATGTATTTTATCATCACTCGGCAAGGGCAGCCGGGAGGAGCAGGGATTGTCACTTGACAAACCCGACGTGATTGGTCGGTACATACGTCGGTCACGGCAGCCTGCACGCCAGCAACATAGGTCTCATCTGGAATATTTCCAGTAGAAAAAAATCATTTAAACAATTTCTTCTGTGTGGTCGTTTTTGAAGCTAAGACATACATTTTAAATATCTATCGTATGGATTGATTTTGATGACATTTTCAGAATCTGTCAGAAATGCGATTGGGTTTTGATGGTGATTCGGGTTTCCATATGGATCCAAGGCTTACAGCCATATCTTTTTTTTAAATATAATTCACGAGACTGTTAGGACTTATTCCATTGTGAGACAGTGACTGTTGACCTTGACCCAAAATATTCAAGAGAGGTATCTTAACTCGGGGAATGGGTGTGCTACCAAGTGCCAAAATTCATCAATTTGGCGGAGGCCGGCTCTCTACGTGCTTTTCGAGTAAGGATCTAAATAAAAAAAATATGTGATATTTTTATTTTGTTTCAAGTCTGCATACTCATTTATTCTATACCATAAAAGGAAAAAAAGAGATAAAAAACAAAACAATCTCGACTTACCATAGTTTTGGATTCTTTTAATCAGTACAATCCCACATCTAAAGGTGACATACTTGTCATTTGTGTTAGCTCCCCGGAAATTCACCCGAAGATTGTGAAGCCTATTTCCTAGAGATAACAACATAGGGAAGAAGGGATCACCTTAAAATCATGCATCATGTACGGTTTTGAAATAGAACATGCTAGCACATAGAGCTTTACACCTTATTATAGCAAAATAAAAAGTGATCTAAATGACACATTCCTAGGGATTTAAAGCCCTTGAGGTAATTACGTATATACTATGGGCATTGTAGAGGAAAGTGTGATATGTAAACCCGGATTTAAGTAATGCTTTTTTTTAATTTTTGAATCAATCCTGTAATTGAGTTAAAAACTGTCTGTCGAATGTTACTGCAAACGGTAATAACAAAGAAAAAATACGGGGATGTGAATCAAAAGTGTGCAGTTATACATGGGCCTGCAACAGAACCCGTTATTAGACAAGAAGCTATTTTGTCATGTTATATCCGAAAGTTACAAGAGGATGCTAACCTCTGTCGTGTTGGAATTAACCCGTTGATCCACCACTTGTTGTACAACACGGCTTTTGGGTGCAGTTTTCATATTCTTCCGGAAGTTGGCCACAGTCATCACCACGGCAAACTGGGTCGGGATATATACACTCCTTGGTACGTGACCGAGTCACTGTTCCTGGCAGTCCACAGGTAGCAGAACAAGAAGACCACGGTAACCAATTACTCAGATAACCATCCACTGGAACATAAGTATTAAAATGTCATCAAATGTCATCGCCGCCCTCAAAAGGAATATAATGTTCTCATTAGTAGGTTCCGAATATTGCCTAAGCGCCTGTTAAGGATAACGTAAGATTGTTTGTTTGTTCGAAACATAACGCAAAACTTTTTGGACGAACCTTGATGATATTTGCAGGATAGGCCACATATGGACCAAAGAACAAAGGAGTAGATTCTTTTGGGGGTGATATGGATAAAAACCGACAACGGACTCCGCGTCGAAGCTTCACATGTTGTAATATTCACACCTTAATATCTCTGAATTGTTTACGTCATGCACTTTGTTGTGACGTTACAACCTGATCTCTTGCATCACATTTTGCCTGACATGACTATAATGAAATCCGCGCTCTTGTGGGGTACAAGGTTTAGGCTATGTCTATAAAGCATTTCAGAGAAAGATAGAGATGGATGTATATCTTCACCTGGGCAACAGGGGCCACTACAACACTGTGTATCGGTTGTCGCACCCACACAGGTGGCGCCACCGTGAGCGGGTTCAGGACATTTGCACTCCCTAGAGCGTGTGTTTGCACCATTTCCACACGTTACTGAGCAATCAGTCCAATCGCTGTACGTGCACCATCCACCGTCAACTGGAATGCAATATAACTACATAATGAAATGTTGCTTTTTTGGTTTGGTCAATGAAATGTCCGTTTAAACTGCGATTTCAGAGAGAGAGAGAGAGAGAGAGAGAGAGAGAGAGAGAGAGATTGGGGAGGTTGGAGAGGGGGGAAGAGAGGGGTCGTTACCTGGGCAAGGGGGGCCACTACAATACTGAGTCTCGGTTTCTGCACCCACACAGGTGGCGCCACCGTAGGCGGGTTCAGGACATTTGCACTCCCTAGAGCGCGTCTGTGTACCATTTCCACACGTTACTGAGCAATCACTCCAATCACTGTACGTGCACCATCCGCCGTCAACTGGAAGGCAATAAAAGTACATTATGAAATATTGTTTTCAGGTTTAGTAAATGGAATGTCTGTGTTAACTGCAATTTCAGAGAGAGAGAGAGAGAGTGAGAGAGAGAGAGAGAGAGAGGGGTGTCGTTACCTGGACAAGGGGGGGAACTACAAGACTGAGTCTCGGTTTCNGCCGCCGTCAACTGGAGGGCAATATAACTACATAATGAAATGTTGCTTTTTTGGTTTGGTCAATGAAATGGTTTGGTCAATTAAGCTGCGATTTCAGAGAGAGAGAGGGAGAGAGAGAGAATGAGAGAGAGAGAGAGAGAGAGAGAGATTGGGGAGGTTGGAGAGGGGGGAAGAGAGGGGTCGTTACCTGAGCAAGGGGGGCCACTACAATACTGAGTCTCGGTTTCTGCACCCACACAGGTGGCGCCACCGTAAGCGGGTTCAGGACATTTGCACTCCCTAGAGCGCGTCTGTGTACTATTTCCACACGTTACTGAGCAATCACTCCAATCACTGTACGTGCACCATCCGCCGTCAACTGGAGGGCAATAAAAGTACATTATGAAATATTTTTTTCAGGTTTAGTACATGTAAATGGAATGTCTGTGTTAACTGCAATTTCAGAGAGAGAGTGAGAGAGAGAGAGAGAGAGAGAGAGAGAGAGAGAAAGAGAGAGGGGTGTCGTTACCTGGGCAAGGGGGGCCACTACAAGACTGAGTCTCGGTTTCTGCACCCACACAGGTGGCGCCACCGTAGGCGGGTTCAGGACACTTGCACTCCCTAGAGCGTGTGTTTGCACCATTTCCACACGTTACTGAGCAATCAGTCCAATCGCTGTACGTGCACCAGCCGCCGTCAACTGGAGGGCAATATACAACATTGGTCAAAAAGGTTGTCCCACCCCCATTTCCATGTTTTTTTATTTACAAATGATCACCTTACAGGTGTAAATTGTTATAAACGGTACTTTTTATTCCAAATACCATGTCTAACATGATTAATGGTTCAAAAAATACAAAATAGTGGTAAAGAATATGTACATTTTATACCATTTAGTCAAATTTATAACAGGTACCCCCTCAAATCCAATGTTTCACTGTGATTTCTACAGATGTAAAGGAATGTCTCTTAAATTAAAAAGACCACATTAAATGTCACCAAATTTACACACAATTAGCATTAGGATGTGCTCCTCAATGCCCAGGATATTGTCCTATTCTTCTTAAACAGCTTGGAAAAGTTGGTCCACTTTTTTATGGGGTTGGTTCTCCTCTGCATTGCACACTCTAATTCATGCCACAGGTGATTAGTAAGGTTAATATCAGGGCTCAAATATGGTGGTTCCATCCTTAGAACATTGTGTTTCTACAACAAATCACTTGCCAGGCAAGAGGTGTGAGCAAGTGTGCTGTTATGATGAAGCCTGGAGTTAACCCCAAAGTCAGTTCTTGAAGATGGAGTGAAATATCATCTGAGAATGCTACGTTCAGTGATCCCACAGGGACCTGAACCGGGCCATCCATCACTGGAAGGGAATTGGTTTTGCTGCAGAATCAGATTATTTTTGTATCCCATCGATGGTCAAATAAGGGTCCGTAGACATGTTGAAAAATGCCTCTTGGAAGGGTGTATGCAGAATAATATTGCCTGAGGTGTTAGATCAGTCGGCATTTGGACGTAACTGGGTCATTTTACGGTATAATTCTCAACAGATCGCTCACTCCATTTGCAAGAGGTGACTTCAGGGATGATACCGGCTTTATTGTGACAACGCACTTGCTCACAGGTCTCGTCTGGCAAGTTATTTGTTGCAGAAATACAATGTTCCAAGGATGGAACCACCATATTTGAGCCCTGATATTAACCTTACAATCACCTGTGACAGGAATTGGAGTGTGCAATGCAGAGGAGAACCAATTCTAAAATAATCTGGACAAATTCGGCCACGCTCTTTAGGATGGATGGGGCAATATCCCACAAAACAGAATCATTACCCTTGTTGAAGGCTTGTCGCGCCATCTACAGGAAATAATTGCATTGCGCGGTAGATGCACATGCTATTAGGCACGTGATCTTTAACGAGCACACCCTAATGCTAATTGTTTGTAAACTTGGTGACATTTGATGGCGTCATTTTAATTTAATAGACATTTCTTTACATCTGTGGAAATCACAGTGAAACATTGGATTTGAGGGGGTACCTGTTATAAATTTGACTAAATGGTATAAAATGTGCATATTCACACCACTATTTTGTATTATTTTGTGTCATTAATCACATTAGACATAGTATCTGGAATAAAAAGCACCGTGTATAACAATTTACACCTGTAAGGTGTTCATTTGTAAATAAAAGTACATGGAAATGGGGGTGGGACAACCTTTTTGACCAATGCTGTAAGTACATAAAGGAAGGTAATACATGTAATAAGGTTTTACCTATGAAATATCTATTTTAACTGCGATTTCAGAGAGAGAGAGAGAGAGAGAGAGAGAGAGAGAGAGAGAGAGAGGGAGAAAGAGAGAGAGATCATTACCTGGGCAAGGGGGACCACTACAAGACTGTTTCTCGGTTTCTGCACCCACACAGGTGGCGCCACCGTAGGCGGGTTCAGGACATTTGCACTCCCTAGAGTGTGTCTTTGTACCATTTTCACAAGTCACTGAGCAATCAGTCCAATCGCTGTACGTGCACCATCCGCCGTCAACTGGAGTGCAATATGAGTACATAATGAAATGCTGTTTTTGGTTTGGTCAATGAAATGTCTGTTTAAACTGCGATTTCAGAGAGAGAGAGAGAGAGAGAGAGAGAGAGAGAGAGAGAGAGAGAGAGATTGGGGAGGGGTGAGAGAGGGGGAAAGAGGTGGGTTGTTACCTGGGCAAGGGGGACCACTACAAGACTGAGTCTCGGTTTCTGCACCCACACAGGTGGCGCCACCGTAGGTGGGTTCAGGACACGTGCACTCCCTAGAGCGTGTCTGTGTGCCGTTTTCACACGTCACTGAGCAATCAGTCCAATCGCTGTACGTGCACCATCCGCCGTCAACAGGAGACCCTGTGAATGTATAACTTGATATGTTTATTCCACACTTGCAGTGACAACATTATAAACAATACTGGAATATTAAACCATTAGAGAAAAATACTGATTTTGTTGTGAACCAAAACAAATGTGAGAGTTCAGTTTGCAATGCATTAAATGTCTAGCAATATAAGTATACTGTATACATTTAAACGAACTGACATAGCAGTCTATGCCATTGAACAAGAACGAATGTGGTCATGTAGTTTGAAAAGGCACAATTAGAGTAATCCTCAAGGTTAAATTCTTGCGCTTTCCGAAATGTTTATTTTCAACGGGTACTTTCCCCTTGCTTGCTGTGCTATGATGAACCATCGGTCAAATTTTGTCAAATTATATAATTATGGTAATGTGTCATACACATCTATGCCATTCTAGTAATCTATGCCATTCTAGGATTGTAAGCGAGCACATTTTCCCTATCGATGTTGGAACCATGGTGACAAACGTTTCTCAACCAACTCCCGTCTGCTAAGATCAGAAAAAAATCCCCAGATATTTTCCCATGGCAGAGTCTCATATTTGACCAAAATCCAACATGGCCGCCGTTAAATTGACTCACATTAATAGATGTTTCAACCTGAAGAAGGTGTAATTTTAAAGCATTAAAGCATTTTTTTTTGTCTGACTGAGCGATAAATTTGTTTTTCCCTTTGGCATGTCTTGAGGCTTATAAGTAACTAGAAGCAATGGTTTCAATGCCGGAGTCCATATATACATTTGGAACATAGTTATGGGCACTGGCGTCCAATTTGGTTCCCCAAGATGCAAATTACCTAAGTCGAATTATTACACATTACCTTCTGTAAGTTTGTCACATAGGAATGGTCCAGGGCATCTGTAAATATAATATAATATAATATAATATAATATAATATAATATAATATAATATAATATAATATAATTCGTTGCAAATTCGTATATAATAGTCCTTTCTCTTCCTCATGAATATACAATACGTTAGATCAGTAGAAGAGATAATAAACTTTCTGAACATCCTAATTACTGGCGCTGCTAAACGGTAGTTTATTACCGCCTAACAGCTTCAGTAGGCATGCCGGGATCCGCCTAAGCCGACTTCAACTTTGCAATACACTCCTCTAGTTGCTAGTTCGATTATAAGACATGAGAACAGGGTCCTCAGTGGGTTTGATCTTACCTATTGCTACCAAAGGCTTGATAACAAACCAAGGCCTGGGCGAGCTGTGCAGCGGTCGGGGTCCAGGTTATGCTTACAGAGGCTGTGCTGTCGTTGATTTTAACCATCGCACTGACATTAGCACCGGATGGAGGGAAAACGTTGATGGCATTTATTCTACAAGTGTAGAAAGATGCGAACGTTATAAATAAAGATGTATTCATTGTCGTTTATTCTGTATGTGTGGAAAGAAATGGACGTTATGAATATAATATATGCATGGGTGTGGATTATGTGCTGTCATTTCGATACGCAGATCCGTCGTCAACTAAAGTCTTAATTACATGGTATTTTAAATTGTTGCCTGTTTTATGCTGATCGAGCAAGGAAGTGCTTACAAGTGCAAACATACCCACTGGGATAAAATGCTATTAAGTCTTTCGTGAAGGTCTGCCCAGCACGTAGGTTTTTTGTCTCTGGTGGAGTTGTGAAAGTTGGCGGGTTGTCGCAATTACAACCATCCTTTATGCGAGCAAGATACTGAAATATCCAAGTTATTTCACACATTATAAAACCCCAATTTATGACAAATGAGAAATTCAGAATCACAATCGTCAATTCAAAAATCAATCAATCAATCAATAAATAAATAAACATGTCATGTATGCCTGTGACAGTAAAAAGTAAAGTCAATCTATGAATATGTAGCGATATTAAGCAAGTGATATTGTTCATAAAGGGCCTTTAAAATGCGACTTTTCGCCGATCTGTGCTACAAACGGACACGTATAAGCGACGCGCGCTGCCACGTGTGGAAACAAAAGGCAGGTTCATTCTGGTGGATAATTATGGACAAAAAACTACAGGGTGCAGCGTGTTTGTAGAACTTTACTTAGCGAGCTGGCTACGCGTTATGTAAAAAGCATTGCTATTTAAATAATAATGCCATGGGGTCGGCAACTATGATAGGGTTAACCATACCGTCCTTACCGTTTTTTTCTGATCGCCAATGTTTTCATTTCTTTTTAATCTAAATACTTATATAAATTTTCCTGACCTGCAGCGGGACCTTTGACAATGGAGTTGTTTCGTCTTTCTGCACTCCACCCTGTGTTATTTTTGTTGCGGGGAAATCTTCCAACATTATTGCTACTGTATAAAACCCAGTACCGTACAGGCTTCGCTTAGAAGACGGGATGATAAGGGTACAGTTCTGAAATAAATCAACTGATATTTTACCCACCAAAGCGTTGAGTCGTTTATTTTGAAAACGTGTATTTCACGTGGGCTGATTTCATGTGATTAGATCAATGTGTATTCAGGTGTGTCAGTAACAATAAACCGATTACCTTGTCTGAAGCACTGTTTACTTAAGCAACGTACGGCGATTTCAATGGGTATTACTATATGGGCTGGTCAAACCAGTTGCAAACCATGCAAGCCAGGTTGGTGAACCTGAACAGAGGCCACTCCCAAAACATCCAGAACTTAACACCGGGGAACAGGGCACATTGTTCTTACGCTTTTACTGCTATAAATAAGCAACCTCAAAAAGGTCCCTTCAGAACGAGGGGAAAATTATCACCAAAAAGCGCTTTCCAAGGCCTACTGTCATAGCGAGACTGCTCTTAGCATGTTACTATACCAAACACATCAGTGACCGTTGCTGAATTTAGACGCTGATATTGCAGCGATGATTTCTTTATGAAGTCCCATCTAATGCCATACTGAATGTTAGTATGTTCATGACGATAAAGAAGAAAAAAGAGAGAGAGAGAGAGAGAGAGAGAGAGAGAGAGAGTTTACGTACTGCGGATACAAAGTTGACCCCGGAAGTGGCCCACATATGTCGGCGCACTCATCCTCTCCCTTTGCCCAGCGACATCTTACAATATCCCCATCTGCATCAGCATTTGGGATGTCAAATTGATAGCCACATGTGACATCCATGCTATTGAAAATCAAAAATAATGACAAGAACCAATTTAATTATAGTGGATCAATGCGTTATTAGCGAGCTCCCTAGCTAATTATATTAACTTGTTTTGCACTAATATTATACTTCTGTGATTAAAATCATGTGATGATCCGTAAAAAAAATCATTTGCACTAAACACCAAGTACTTACTTAACCATGGGGCTACTTGTGGTTACTGGGCTTGAATTTGGTTTTCCCGTGTCGTTTCGGATACCAGCATTATATTCGGTTGTAACATTCCAGCTTTTTCGGTCTCCTCTTTCCATTGCTACCCAGCAACAGTCTTTAAATCTGAGATGTTTAAAAATGTGGAATAATGAGACACGCAAATACAGGGGTACCCGTTGTAGTCTGGATGACTGGTGCTATATTTTGGCCAATTTGCTCAAAATGTGGAAAAAGCATGAAACTTGGCACAATTGTTCTTTGGTCTATGCTGATCATTTTCAAGGGCAGTGCCCAAAATTTCCAAGCGTTGCTTAGCAACCGTTGCTATGGAAGTGAATTTCCTTAGTAACAAGCTAATTAGACCTTTCTTGTCCAGTTTAAAAAGTTTATAAATGCTAATAACTATGTTTCAGGGCATCAGAACTATCACTAGACTATTTTAAGGCAATTAAAACCCAAATTAACCTTAGCCACGATTGCTAGGCAGCATATTACCCTAGCAACAAGCATTTAAAGTTGCGTTAGTCTATTAAGTAAGGCAAATCTATAATACTAGCTAAGAACTACACTTTTGAGCAAGATGTTCATACTTTTAATCCAGTAAGTTGAACCAATTGTGTGTTTACACACATCCGATCAAATAAATTGCCAGTGCAGATACTTAAGGCAGCATGTTCAAAATTAGTAACCAGCCATTTCCATGCTTTTATCACCTTACGACTCTTTATAANCAAAAAATCAACCTTTTTAAATCATTTAAACTGAACAAGAAAGGTCCAATTAGCTTGTTACTAAGGTAAATCACTTCCTTAGCAACGGTTGCTAAGCAACGCTTTGAAATTTTGGGCACTGCCCTTGAAAATGATCAGCATAGTCCAAAGAACATTTATGCCAAGTTTCATGCTTTTTCCACCTTTTGAGCAATTTTTGCACCAGTCATCTAGACTATTGAATTAATTTGATGATTTGCTTTAAAAACGACTGAGTTATATTTAGGCCACGAGCCGTACACTTTCACTAATGGGCCTGATTTGGTCTTACAGCAATTTTCCCATATTTACCAATGGTTAATGAATCCATTTCTACATTAAAAATTAGTCCCTTTTTTTGGTAATAATCTCTTAAGAGATACAGTGTAGCCATCTTTGGAGGTCACGTGATCAGATGACAAGCACAGCTTTCGTATGTATTGCTGCCCTCCCGTAAAATAGAATATATTACATTTCTGAGTTGTTTACAATGTATTTATTGTGAAATTTAGATTTCATACGAGTAGCTGTTATCCCTTTAAGTAAGGTGTCTTAATTTGATCTTAAAACTAGAAACGAACTGAAAGTTCAGTGAGTATGACTATAATTGGTCTGATTTCAACTGAAGTTGTAAAGCAGTTAAAGCAGTTATGGTTTGCCCATATTTAAGCAATGATACATTATGTCTACCAACAAAATCGCAATCAATTTGAATATGATGTTGTCAAAATGTCATTAATATCAAGATAATGTAACTGATACAATTCTTCGAGCACATGCCTTACAATATAAAATGAAATATTCTCAGAAAAAAAATACACTGTTGACAAATTTTTATTTAAGTCACCAACTTCACCTGTTGTAGAATACGAAAAAAAAATCACATAGATTGGACACTAATATTTTAATACACCAACTAGACACTAGTATACCGATTAGTGATGTACATGCATGAAGGCATTTTGAACAATTTATGGTTGGTTGGTGGTGGAAGACAAACAAAAATAGACTGACCCAAAAGAAAACATCAGTATACCAATTAATGATGTACACGTACGAAGGCATATTGGCCAGGAAGTGGTTGGGTATTGGTGGAGGACAAATAGAAATAGACTTACCCAAACGAAAACACACCAGAGTGTGGCAAAGTGTAACTGAACTCATTTTCCCCTTGTTGCCATTCATCAGTCGGATCTATGGCTGTGACATAGTACCTATGAGGAGCAACCTCAGGGGTTCCGGATCCGCAACCTAAAGTTACAGATAAGGGATAGTTAAATGTGCTTTTGTGATGTCACCACTTAAGACTTTCCTTTGGCCAAACTATACTCGGCAATGTCAAACTCGTGTGAGTGATCTGTGAGAATCAGTGAATTGTACTTACCAGATAAACACTGCCAATAAGGAAACTTCCAAAAAGAAACTGAAAGTTTTTCGAATTTATCGGGCGTACAGGGGTTTCCACAAGGACCATAATTTAATCTCCAGGCCGACCTCCAAGCACAGGTCACTTAAAAAAAGGGAAACGACTCAGATTAGTTATAAAGATATTAGTATCAACATTTGCAGAATCGATTTTATTTCAATATTCTGCTACTGGTTGACAGGACACACAGAAGAACAGGGCAAAACATGCATGGGGTGTTGTGGCTACTATGGTGTAGGCGAGATGGCAGTGGTCAACAGGAACCTTAACTCAGACCCATGCATCCAAGTACTGGAAAGGAACTTAAGGAAATCTGGTGACAATATATTTGGGAACTACGACTACTAATTGATGCTTTATTATGACAATTTTACTCCACGCACAGTCAATGCAACAGTGGGCTGTTCATATGCAAACCAGATCCGGACCCACCATGGTCGATCAGCTCCAGCCCTAGATGAGAACCCCATAAGGAATGTGTAGGATATTCTCGGAAATGGATAACTGAGGGATAACCCTACATGCCAAAATTATTTCTTAAACTATCTTTGCATCGTATGTGGAATGCCTCATTGCACAAAGGTAATAATGTTTTTTTTTTTTTTTTTTTTTTGTCTCCACGGACAGACGCTTGCTCATCGTATCTTCATTGATAATAACATATTTAAAGAAACTCTCACCATTCATCAGGCCAACTGAAGCGTTATCCGGAGCGGGCCTACAGCTGATTGTGGCAAATCTGAAGTGCGACCCTGAAATGGTATAGCTAATTTTGTCTCCTCATTAACTCAAAAGAAAGCATAAGTAAAATGCAAACAAAATAACAATCTCTTTTAATTGAAAAATCTCTCTGTTAGAAGAATATTATAATGTATTGTACATCATTGAATAATGTTGAGTAAATTAAAATCACGTAATTTTACATCATAAATATAAAATAATATCCAAACAAATAGTGCACAACCATGTGTTTTCACTTGCGCGGTTTCTTGTTTCATACTGGCACGTTGTTATATCAAACTAATCTTCACGTTGAGATGAGTCGCACTGTATACAGGAACTGTTAATATGTTCCAGGCGATCATATTGAACACTTCTTATAACAGATTTGTACAATCCATGGACAAGCTTTTCACTTTTTTTAATTAGATCTCATATATCTGTGAATGGAGAAGTGTGAGGTCAGGTGTGTCCCTTCCAATTAACTGAATAGCATTTTTTTTTTTTGGTTTTTTTTTTTTTTTTTTTGCGCTGCTGCATTATGTTATATGCAGTCATTTAATTGGGTAGTGCTCCTCTGCGCAGGTCAAAGCTTGGCTTTGGCGAAGCATGGTGCTGTCCAAAAAGTATGTTGGCAACTACTGCACAGAAGAATTCGAATTTTTGCACGCAAGCGGACGGTTTCGCAGTGCGTAAAATGAGACCTCTGAGGAAGCCACTGTAAACAGCAAGCAGCGTAGTCTGTTTCTCTAATGAATTGGGGACCGTTGCCGTTTCTGGGTAGAACACTGAAACCGCGTGGCTTTCTTTATTGGGGTCAGACTTCACCTGTACCGCTAAACTGGTCAAAACATAGTTTACAGACATCATGAAGAAGCTTACGACGAAGCGCGTGCCACTTCTTAAGTGACTAGGGTCATTGCCAGTGTCAGCATTTGGAGTGGATACCACATTGGTGCCAAAACACCAATGGTAGTCATCGATGAAAACCTTAATCAGATCAAATAAAGGCATAATCTGAACACCATTTGACTATTGTTTGATAGGGGGCACATAAGAAACAATTTTAGGTCAAGCGTAACAGCGATTGTTGCTGTGACTAGATACTGACATGGGATGCCTTTGTGGGACGTGTAACACTTTTAAAGACAATAATTAGGAAAATGTGGAGATCCAAAATATCGGTTGTACTATAACTTAAAATGGCAATGCTTATTTGTATGCTTCACTGGCGAATTCAGTGAATGAACTGATGTCACAATGACATCGAATAGATTATCAAAAGTTATTAAAACACGTTTTTAATCCTTATTTTCATTTAGCAGTCAGCAAAATAGAAAAAAAAATTGTTGAATTATGATTTGGAAAAAATATTCCCTATTAAGTGTCAAGTCTGTAATTCGTTTGGTTTTTTGAATACTGAATATTTTTTTTTTAATTCGTAAATATAAGTAGACCTAGGCCTACAAAGCAAATAATTACCCTTTGTTATTCACTGGTTGTGTAAAAATCGGGATTAATTGTCCAGTTTTCAAACAATAATTCCACAACATATTTTTAATATTAAATTTGGTGTAAATACTTTTGCTAAATTATCACGGAGGAGACACAGATAACATTTGCTATATCAAAGTCTTTCTTCCTTAGTTTGCCATGAGTCATGGGTATACATACCGGTCACGGGACTGTCGAACAGAAACAATGCGATGATGTAGAATTGCAGTGACCACATCGTAGATGACATCGATTCTGCAACACAAAAGAAGAACAATGATAGTAATTCATAAATCTGAATTTACAGTTAGATTCGCTCTTCAAAAAAAAAAAAAAAAAAAAAAAAAAATCGATCAATGGGATTTTTTTCCAATTTGGACGGTTATTGTAAAAAAATTTAAAGAAAATAAATAAAATATATGATAGCTAAAGCTGTCTATATGCAGTGCCATTTTAATATCTTAATGTAGAAAGGAACATTCCTTGACATATACCCTGTAAACAACATCTAAAGCAAAACATCTAAACAATTTAAAAGAAAGTGTCTGAGTTTGTATAATACCAGCTCCTTTTTCAACCTACACGTGTTTCATCCTGAACTGTGCTATTGTTGAAGTGGTTTGTAAATGAGTGTTTTTTTCCTATTTCAACTCACATTAAAATTTTGAAACACATTCCGTTGGTGACAAAGGAAGCTAAAGAACCATGGTGTCTTAATTTGTATAGTTTCAAGAAAGTTTTAGTTCTACGGGTATAAAGATCAGGTCAGGAAAACTTATTAAACAAATGCAAATGCATGTATTATCTGATTAAAAATAATATCGTATGAATAGCTAAGGATGATTTTATTTATATGCAGCATATAAGAATATTTATGTCATTAAAAATATAGCCATGGTTTTATAATGGCAGGCACCTTGGTGTGGGAACTCCTGCAAATCAGGGAATTAAGACAAAATTATTAGCGTGGTTTGGTCTGCAGTATTCGAACCACCTGTAAATAGATACCCGCATAGAATTCAAATAAACCGTCAACTAGTATTGGTTTTAAAGCTGTTTGTTTTCATTAGTCGTTGTTTTAATTTTAAAAAATGACGGTCACATTTTTTCGTCATAGAAATTCATTTCTGATATTTTAATAGTGCTTGGATGTAACGTCACAATCAAATAGTTTTGGGATCTTTAACATAACTTTTAACGGATCTTTTTTGACAAGACTTGGTAATAAATGCATAATTTCCCCACCCATTTATTAAACTTCGTCGTGGAAAAGCGCACGTGTTTATATAAATTAGCACACTGTGACAGCAGCAAATGTACATGGACTATAGCATTTGAGTGATGCTATAACGTTTTCGAGAAAAACAAGGTTGCAAAAAATTACCCCAGCTGTTGGAGCTTACACAAGCGTTCCAGATGCAGGCAAAAAAAAAATAGTCTGGAGGTCTGGAGGTCCGGAGGACCCCTGGTTTCTGATATGACAGTCTGCTTTGAAATACAGGGTCCCTCCGGACCCTGAATGATCTATGTTTAGAGTGTCTCCCGGACCATCTGTTATACCGGGCCCTACGTTCCGTTATATATTAACGTCGACAAAAAAATGTATTTATGTTAAAGTAATGAATATGCAACTCATAGTATACTATTTTTTTATTTTAATATACTATGTAATGTGTCGTTTTACAGTCGTCATAATAAAGAATGCATATTGCCATTTGCACCAAGAAAATATGTGCAAAGTGTGCACATTTTTGTTGCAAATTATTCACATTATTCCAATCAACCAACTCTACCGAAGGACAAGGCCAGAAGTGGTGATACAGTGTGCTATGGGGAGGATGACATAGAAAAACGTGTTCAGCTAGTATATTCTCGCCATGATTTCCATACACCACAGGCACAGGAAAACATACAATTTGCTCAACAAAAACAAAAGAGATGTTATGACTCGAGGCATGAAAATGGGGTAATTGTGCATTAAATATTCCTCGATGTCCTCTTTTTAACAGCATGACATAATTAACATAAACATTCCAATCTTCAATTCTTTGATTAATTGTTGGAAATGCATCTCATAATATTTCGACATTTATAACGTCAATGCAAGCGATTCTTTCATTTTACAGGAAAAATAACGAAAACGCAGTATATACTCCAGCGCAGTAGACTACTGCAATCATACTGCAAACATGCCTCAAATCTGTTTCGATTTGGGAGCCCATTAGCATATTTGAAACATGCTTCTACCATGCTGCTAATCTACTGCATTAATGCTCCTCTCTGCACAAACCTATGTACTTTTTGGAGTAGACTTGCAGTAGGCTATACTGCATTTCTACTGCAGATATGCTCCACACCACTACTGCGTTAATGTTTCTTTGCTACCTCGATACCGCTGCATTTTCGTGCGGGTGGCGTTAGAGTGTTAAAACACAACCTGCGCAAGGAGGATTGGAAGGGTGGAAATGTGCACAACGTTACCTGGGACCATACGTAGTAGTGGGAAAGGGTAAAACGAAGGGAATCTACATGTTGCGAGACAGATGTGGCGGGAAACTTAAGACCCCTGTAAATGATGCTACTCTTAAATTGTACCAAGAGAAAAGGTACTTCACATTGTTATATATATATATATATATATATATATATATATATATATATATATATATATATATATATATATTTTTTTTTTTTTTTTTTTTTTTTTTTTTTTCTGTGGAAAACTTTT
>NW_019774358.1:320006-346575 GCF_001039355.2 Lingula anatina
AACTTTTCCGTGTTCAACTTCTCAAACGTGCACGTACACTATTCTGGACTATTTTATTTTATCCAACTACACATACAAATACCACTAACTGGCCCCCGCCCCCATACACAAACACAGCCCTCCTTGCTTTTATTTTGCCGTTTCGAATCACTTGTTGCACACACTGAAGACCTAAGGCAATTATGATACAATTCATTGTATGATAATTTAAGCTTGCCTTCACATTTTACAGACAAAATTCTTCAAACCTTTCAACACTACCGGTGTCCTCGAGAATCTCCTCATTTAGGGACACATCTCCAGATTCCCTGATTCAGCATAAACACCCCCTTATTAATCAGACTTGAACGCATTGCGACAAAATGTGTCGCTAGATCTTGTAAACACTCAGCGAAATGCACCTAGTGACTATATTCAGTGTGCCGTCACTTAATTGCTTTCTCGGTTTTATGAATTGACGATAGTAATTGGAGTGAAAAAAAGGAGGAAATGTGAAGACAAAACAACGTCGGGTTTTCGTGTGAATTTCTCCCTAAACACTTTCTTTGTTGCTGTCAAAGAAAAAGGAACCGAGATAGCGATCATTTAAACCGCAGCTGCTGCTTTTACAGGTAGACTTCCTCGTTTATCATTGAAATGCCCCCTTCCCCCAGCAGACCAAACTTGAGGAACGTCTTAGTAGCTACAGTGCACAGTATACCAAACCTCGGCCAAGTTATGAAAGGTTTGAGCACAAAACTATAATTTGAGGGTATTTTTTCATTCAAGACAAAATTCAGTATCTATGATGTGTGACGATACAGACTTTACAAAGCTTAACGTGTACTTAAATATATTCCAGTATTATATGGAGTTAGGCTAGCAACGTAATTGTACCTCAAACTGAGGTATCCCCGATGAAAGCACCAGGATGAACACTGAAAAGCGGAGTACAATAATTAACTTTATTAAATCCATACAACATATCTATATTTGTTCTTTTAAAATAAGTGTCAGGTTAACACCAAATCAAAGCAAGACTGGTTTTGTAAAGCTAAAGCTAAATAAAGCCTGTTTCCAGTTCACAGTGTTTATCCCAGCTACATGTATAAAACTGCATGAAGAATATAACATGACTCAGTAGCGAATTTACTTTCACAATGCTCTGTGCTTCAGGTTTCCAAGAGTACCGTGAAATACGATAACATCGAAGAGTATAGCCTGAGAGTAATATAAATATGAGGCCGTGTATGAAAAATTTTACTTATTAAAATTTCAAGAATTTAAACATGCTAGGTTCGTGCACATCACTTAAGTTATTTCACAAAAATTGCACCTAATTGTTTAGATTAACCTCTACTTTTATCGATCTCAGCGCCTTGTCTGATCCACCTGAAAGAAATAGAGTGAACATGAGGCAAACTAACACGTTTTCATGTAGGCGAAGGGGGTATACTTCGACATTGATTACACACAATATCAACAGCGAATCAAGACCGTTGCCTGTCTTTCACACGTTTGTACACGAACACACGAAGGTCGCGTCGCGATATCTATCTCTCTCCTTCGAACAAGCAAAGGGCTGACCCGAATTAAGCTTTCTAAACTAATTTCCTTTTGATTGTATATTGTAATTACTCAACTTGCTCGCCTCCATTGTCTCGTAAAAGTGACAAAGAATGTGTTGTTTTCACACTCGAGTTGATAGAACTTTACACAACTCCTCAAGGTTATAATCAGCGTAAAGAGGGTGCCTTTCCTCACTTAAAAAAGTCAGTTGATTTTCATACTGGTTGTTGATTAACTAAGCTAACCCACTTTGTACAAATATGGTTTCAATAAATCGACAAAATTATGACATTTATAAATGGGCAAGATGGATTACGGTATTAGTTACTATTTACCTTTGGCGTTAACTTCGCCCTGCTATATAAATGAACAGATATTGCAGATTGTAACAAAAAATTATTATAGTGTTTTTATGACATATGCTTTACATATTTGATAGTGAAATACTCCTCGGCTTTAATGAATCACCTAACGTTAACTATGTCTCCCTCTCCCATGCCTCCCGAAAAACTGCTTCTTTTAATTTCGAAATAAATTGTTTTTAACCCTTTCACGATGCTGAAGCGGGGAATCAGGAATTATGTCACTTAATGAGGAGACCGGTAGTGTTGAAAGGTCTGAATAATTTTGTCTGTAAAATGTGAAGGCTAGTTTAGATTATCATACAATGGGTGGTATCATACTAGCCTTAGATCTTCAGTGTGTGCAACAAGTGGCACAACAAATGATAATAATAAAAAAAAACATCAGGAAGAAAACGAAATATAATATTTTGAAATTTAAACAGTCACTCTGGTGGCTTTGCGTCATGTCTATGAATCTGACATCGAATTTAGCCCAAAATCTTAGTAAATTCAGAATTAATAGCTAAAACGTAAATTGACATCTGCCCTTATTTGTCAGGTAACAAAAAACGCCGGTAATCCAAGCGGAGGATACATGTTAGTTACTCAACACAAACATACTGTGTGGATGGAAAGGATGTGGAAAACACTCAGAAACAAACTTAATTTGATAGTGGAAAATTAATCTTTCCAGTTGCCATTAGTGGAATCCCTAAGAATTCCTGTGGCACATGGCAGCCATCTTGGATTTTCCAAAATGCCCGAGAACACTTCGTAGTTACTCATCACAAACACATTATGTTGGTTTACAAAAATCTGAGAAACAGACTTAATTTGATTGTGGACAACGTATCTTTCTAGCTGGCATTAGTTGTGCACTAGCATTCCTACGGCTGTTTTTATGGCATATGACAGCCATCTTGGATTTTTTCAAAAAGTCCAAGGGAACTTGTATGCTTTCTGACATATATGACTTAAATGGGTTATAAGGGTGTGGAGAACTCTGAGAAAACAATTTATTTGATAAAAATCAACATAGGTATATACATATTTCTATAGAATTCCATAAATTGGCGGCCATCTTGGATTTTTCGACCAAACGGTAAATTGTTTTAGAGGGCTACGGCTCTAATTTGATTTAAACTGTCAACTACATGCCAAAGGTAACTACCAACCAAATTTGGTGCTTTTATCCGCCATGTCACGATTTTTTCCTTAAGCCACCGGACTGTATTGTTATAAGGGTGTTGTAGACCCCAGTATGATTCAGACTTTTTAAGCTCTTTAAGCTTGTTTTATGTTAGCTTGAAAACCATTTAGCCTGGGAGATTATTCATTTTTATACTGTATTTCCGTACTAATCTGGGGTACTTATTTGAGGCGTAGCGTACCGTATTCTTAAACATTGAGCCCCAGCCTATACAGTTGAGGATGGTCAATGTTTGGTGAGTGGAACTCGTCAAAATGTTCGAGTAAAATGGTACGTAATGTTACAGGGAGCCCGAGAGAACAGTAACCATCCTGCTACTGCAGATAAAGGTAACTAAGAGTTAATCATGATCTTTGAGTTGCCTGCTGTTTTTCGAATTAAGAGCACCCGTATAAAATACCAATCAACCATTATAGAGTTGTGTGTTTCCATTAGTCGTTGTTTTAAGCCTAAAAATAACAGTCACGCTCTATTCCACACTATAATTTACTCTAAAGCACAGGACGTGGTTTTTCAGTTTCTCGTAGAATATGAATATAATAGAAATGCATTTCTGATATTTTATTACTCTTGGATGTATCGTCAGAATCATTAGGTTTCGCAACTCCTGACCGAACTTCACGTGTAAAATGCACATTCTACATTATCATCACGCGTGCGTGCAGATAAACTGTGCGCTTATTAAGCTACTAAGTATGCAACCCACGTCCAGTTTACACAAGGATGCGCAGTTTTACAGGGCCTATATACATGTACATCAAGAGAGTTGAACTCCTAGCCAGAGGTAGATAATTCAGCTGTTTTCACCATAACAGTAACAGTATACCACGCTCGGCTGTCACCTTGATTGGATAGTAAACGGTTGTCGTAAAATCACTAAATGATATTAAAACCGGGTGCATAAACTTGAAAACCACCTAGGACAACCTTGGACTGCCACATTAATCCAATACAATGCAAAAATAAACTATAACAAGTGGTTAAAGCCTTCTAACTGAATGTCGTAAAGTCCCCATATACCTCCATAGATACAATGAATTACAGTAAGCTTTTGAAACAAGATTCCACAATTTTTAACATAATAATCGAAATAAAATACTGCCGGACATCGGAGCGGCCTAAAACTTGGCACGCTTACCGCAAATTTTTAGGCTGCTCTGATGCCCGGCAGTATTTTATTACGATTATTATGTTTAAATTTGTGGAATCTTGTTTCACAAGCTTACTCTATTTTATTGTCTCTATGGAGGTATATGGGGACTTTACGGCATCATAAAATGATAAAATGATAGCCTCCGGACAGTGATATGTTCCACACTCAAAGAACTCACTACAGGAAATCATGAAAAGTCAGTTATTGCGGGTATGACCTCCAGCAGCCGCTTGCAGCGCCCTCATCCTACGTGGCATGCCCTGTGACACGTTTTTTAGAGTTTTGGTGGGGATATCATTCCACGCAGTGATATTTGCCTGTCGCAGTTCATCACCATTTACCGGCCGAGGACCATAGCCATTAAGTATGTGAGTTACTTCCGCCCACAGATTTTCAATTGGGTTCATATCTGGAGAGTTTGCCGGCCAAGGCAGTTGCTGAACCCATTGGTTTTGAAGAAAAACAGTGATTCTGTGGCCTCGATGTGGGGTTGCGCAGTCGTCTTGGTACACAAAGTTGTTCCTGAAGATGTCTCTTACCAATCGAAGCATTGTTTGCTGTAGAATGTCTCTGTAGGAATCCTGGATGAGGTTGCCTCCTAGAAAAACCAACTGGTTCTGGGCACCGACATGAAATGCTCCCCAAAAAGAGACGTTACCATCCCCTGCTTGCACCCTAGGTAGTACACAATCATCGTTTTATGCCCCTCGTACACGTCGGTGGACACGGATTCCAAGATCAACCCTAAAAATCCACATCTGGTCTCATCACTGAAAACGACGTGATTCCAGTGGTTTGGCTGCAAACACACGTAGTCCCCAGCCCACTGCAGACGTCGCTGTATATGACCTGCTGTTAACAGTGGTTTCCCTACTGGCCTTCGTGCAAAATAACCGGATTGCAGTAATCTCTTGTTCACGAGGGACCTTGAAACGGGCGTTTGGATGACATTCTGCCTCTCTTTTCTGAGGACACTAGTTGTCTTTGTATGACCAGCACGGCGTCCTCTAAGGAGAAGGCGATCCTGTCTTCTTGGTGTGATACGCGGACTCCCTGGTCCAGGTATTGGAGTAGGTGTCCCTGTTGCAGCATTTCTTTGGAGGACATCACAAACGGTTTCTGATAAATGTTGAATTACCTGGCAATGGCTGTCCGTTTCTGGCCATTTTCTCTGACAGCAAGAATCCCATAGTAAGCTGCGTTGCTTTGCTGTCGAACCATATCTTCTCTAAGGTACCTGTCAAGTTTCAGAGCGATCCCTTTGTTGCTTCTCTAAACACACTCCAAAGATTGACCAAACCCATGCGTTTTTATACACGGGCAGAAATTGCCGAAAAGACGACCCCTCACATTTCTGACCACAGAACATGCAACTGCATGCCTCAGTTGTTTCTAGAGTTGTGTGCTAATTAGGTAACACACCTGGCTACACATGGAGTGACACCTCAGCTTTGGATTTAAAGTAGTAAGAGAGAAATTAAATAGTTTGTAGAGAATTTACTCGCCAAAAAATAATATTCCATACTAAGTGGTAACCCTGTATTAACGACATTAATTTTGCCGAAAAGATGAAGGAAAAAACGACCTTACATTGATTGCCTAAAGTAAATAAAATTGGCCTAGTAGTATCCAGAATATTCTCTGGAGCAAATGAAATATAACTCTTAAATCTTGAACTATGCTACAATTATTTACAAGGGTTATTAAGATTTTTATTATTAATGCCAAGCACTAACCCTCCACAAATTGAATTGACATCAATTGCTAAACTAGAAAGAAAATAAAAATAAAAAATCCCTCATCTTTCCATTGTACTAGTAAGCCATCTGCCTCTAAGATATTACATTTACTGTAGTATATGACCTTATTCGAAGCGCCTGTATGCTAATGCGATGGAAATTAAAAGGCAACGGTCGATTGACACCCCTATGCTCTGTCATCAACGGTAGGCTTCTACATCAATTTCTGAGAAAAAAACATTTTGCATCCATTTTCAACACATTTAAATAAATGATAGACATCTCATCTGGAGGGGGGGGGGGGTGATGCAGCTTTCAATCTAATGTTAAAAAACGCGTCACCATTGACCAAACGAGCTAAAACCATGTCCCAGTAGATAAACATTTTACAACTGATTGCCGCGACTGCTGTACTGGAGCTCATAGAAGGACAATCTTTGTAAATATCATGTAGAATTACTATGTGTCCCTTTGTACAATGTTACCTTGCACAGACTTTACCCGAGTTTCATGCACTGCTGATTAAAAGATATATATATTTCGCTAAGAAAGCATACGAGGACGCCCAGGCAACAAGACTCAAAAAGACCTTAATATTATTGGTTTCAAATTCTTCCGGAGAGACTTCAATTGAATCGAAAATGTGTAGCCTGGGATAGGGCAATAACTTCGTAAATTAGCCGTTTTAGGGACTATCCCCACAGATATTTGGATCAATATATTTCCCTGGGGAGTCTCACTAAATTGCTATCAACGTAACCGGCTTAAATGTCTGTCACGCCTAGTATAGCTGTTAGGGGGTAATTATCTTTAAAATTGCCCAACCCCCCACAACACAACTTTCCTAAAATTATCTGTCGGTATTCAGCATGCAGCTCAGCTGAGTCTTAAAGACGTTTATAGTCTATGTCCACATGCTCCAGATCTGTTGCTTCATTATTGCAAACTGAGGGTTAACTAAAACGCTTTTGTTCTACTAATATGTTGTTTTTTATACTTTTTTAAATGGCTGGGATCGATTAAAACATATCTCTTGTGTATAGATTGTGTGCTAAATCTTCAAAATTCGAGAAATGGATTTTACGTCACCAGAATCCTTTAACACCCCTATCTTCTATCATCAACGCGACTTCCAACAAGCACGACCTCCTCTTCAATTTCCAAGAAAAAACATTGTGCATCTATTTTCAGCACATTAAAAATAAATGATAGACATCGATAAACAAACTTAGAGCAAATTAAGATTTGACTGTAAATCCTTAATACTGTTATATGCAAAGGTTTATATCAACACCCATATACTCTGTCAGCAATGATATTTTTCCAATTTGTGATAATATTATTTCGAACTAGGTTAGTTGTTGCCAACAAAATATATCGGCAAGGAACTGGCTCGTATCTTCTCCCCCTCTCATTGGCCCCTTCCTCCTCTTATAGTTGCGCCCTCTGCAAGCTCCGTTGGTTTTGGATTATTGGTATTATCAATAATATGATAATTTGATTTTTAACAATGCAATATCTGAAACACATAACCCATTCGATCCGCTTCTACAGATGAAAAGAATTTTAATTCTCTTAAAAGAGAAAAGCAACAACGTTCAGTGATCCACGGTTTTCCAACTTTATGTACACCCGCATTAATTACAAACAAACGACTATAGATGTAAAAGCTATGTGCTTCTATTAACGGTTTCAGGGTGAAAAATGACGGTTGCCTCAGTACAGAGTATACTATAACAGAGAACAGGGTTTTAAAACCTGTAATTGAAATGTATTTCTGACATTTTACAGTTATTCATCGACTTTGGAGTGATGGGCTCTAAAATAATGAAAATTAGTCCATCAAAACCATTGCTTCCGGAAAAAAGAATGGATGAAACTGTTTTTTTTTTTTTTTTTTTTTTTTAACTCAAACTGTGTTGAAACACTTTGACTCTTCTCTGTAAGTGTGAGAACCATAAGTAAAATTGTTTGCATTCATTGCAACACTGCCTAAATAAGCTTGTAAAAAAGATTGAATTTGTGAGAAAACATGCCACAAGCAGTATAACATTTATGCTTTCAGCTGTCCCTGGACATCGCTTCCAACCATTTCCGAGTGTAAAATCTTGTTCGTAGTTTTGCTAAAAGAAGCGAGAATTGAGAAACGTATACCATTTACCACACTTAATGTGTCAAATTTTCGTATCGCGTGAGGAAAGAATAACGTTAAAGTAACTGTAAAGCGTTAACTTATCTTGAAACGTTGCCATCGGACATCTAACGGTCCAAAGCATTAACAAACCCGCGATAGATGTTGCAATATATATTTAGTAAATTAAAAATAAATAATAATAATACATTTTAGTAACATTCAAGATATTATAGCACAATACATTGACGATATGCACTCTCGAAAGTTCTGTTGATTGTGTTCTCCTTAATCGAGTTTTAGTGGTGCTAGCAGACTTAAGGCAACTTCCGAGAAGGCTAAGCTTCGTCGACTAGCAGCTAAGCAAAAACAACGTAAGTGCCCTTTTAGATTTTTTTGTGAAACGAGACTTAGTGACTTATGGTCTTTATTGCGCTGGTAACCAAGCTCTTTGGCAGGAAACCAGAGTGTTTATTTATTTATTTATTTATTTATTTATTTATTTATTTATTTATTTATTTATTTTATGTGAAGAGGGGACAAGTGGTGTCCAGAATATGCTCAGGAGCAATAAACACTTACCGGTAACTGTTTAACAATGCTATATGCATTTTCAAGGGTTATTTACATTTTCATTGTACGAGAAAAGCTAAACACTATGCCTTTAAAACTGAAGTGACATCATATTTTAAATGCATTAAAAATAATGGTATAATTCTCCTCTAGTCCAAAACTTTAATTTTGTATTCACAAATTCATTTAGCCGAATTCACATATAACCCACACTTTGCAAATTATCATTTCGTTCGAGCAAAATGTACATATGTAGCTATGTTTATCACTTTTCATCAAAAACCACCATTTCCAACTACCTTTCTATTTCTTTGTTCTACAGTAAAATGTTCAGAAATATAGCACAGAGTACATAGTGCATGCAGCTGGACGAGCCTCTATTCTAAGGTGCTCATCAGTTGTCACTTAAAACGACAGCAGCAATTTGGGTAGCACAGATTAGATAGGTTAAATCTTTCTAAAGTCAGACCCAGAAAGACAAGTCTTTGCCTCAATGGACTCGCTCACGGTTGAAAGAATTCCGAAACCATTCTCTCTTTATTTCCTATAACGATACAGAAAACTGATCAGAGTTAGGCATCGATTTGATATTGATTGTAGCAAAATGAAATAAAAATCCACACTTACCAAGAAGAATCTTGCTGTACTTGGGTAACTTGAATAACTGTGTATTCTTCTATAGATTGTCTTTACGCTATCTGTCTTCTTGGATGGCTAATGGACCCACGGCAACTTCCGAATAAGTGAGCAGCGATAAAATATATGTTTATATAACAGTGATTGGCAACCAGCTTATTCGTCACGTGACACTGTCAAAGATATTTCTAGATTAATTTATTTGCTCCCGACGCCGTATACCAAAAGATGTGTGCTAGAAATTTATGATGGATTCAGATACAAAGGTCGTTAGGCTATTATTTATTTATTTATTTATTTATTTATTTATTTATTTATTTCTATTTCAATTTTTAAAATTTTAGCTATTCATATATTACCATATTTATAAACATTTATTACCATCTCTTCATTATTACCAGGGTGAAAGACATATATAGTGCATGCATGCAGTCGCACAAGTAATTCACATAATAAAGTCACGTAATAAAACCGTTAGAATATACATTATAAAATGATTCTAAAAAGAACAAATAAGATAATCACTTGTATTTATGGAGGGAGAGATTACTAGTGGTAGTAACAATTAAATACATAAACATTATATTGATAGGGAATAGTCTTTGGAGCATGTATCTGCACATTTCGACCTTCAGGTAGCTGACCAAGGCTCGGTGACAACAGTTGCCCGGGGCACTGACATGTCTTAGCCGCTGTGTATCTAGGTATACACAAGTATTTGGTATGATCAATGTGTTTGGTAACTATTTCTATCGAGCTACATCAGTAAGAATCCATTTATGCAGCATTTTAGCTGCAGTAATAGTTACCCGCATCGTTCTCTATTGCAGTAGTAGCAACTACACTGGAAGATTACTTTGTTATTTCATTTTTATATGTGCACCCTCCAACATCTCCTGGCTATCACCTGCTTTCTTACTTTTTTTACACAACACAAGGGACAAAATGCCGGTTTAATACTTATGTTTAGCCCTTGCAAACGCGAGAAATGAAGTAGCCCGTTTTGGTAAAGAGTGGTATCCGTAGACCGGGTCGTTGGCGTCCGCAGCTGATACGGTCATGTAATCTGCAAACTAAGTACAGTACGTCACAGATCTGTCCCGCCTGGAGCTGCCTTTCCCGCCTGGAGCTGACGTCATCCAGTGCAGACGAGACAAATAAACAGAGTGGCTGACGTGGAGTTTGAAGTTTGAACTAAGAATATAATCACTGCCGCAACACATGCACCTTTCTGGTTTAAAAACTGATTTTTGTTGTAGCCATTGCGCAGTCATTTTAGTGGTATTAGGCATACAGTGTAGCTGTCAAACTTTGCACATGTCAATTGTGTTTATATCTTCAGGAGCAAATGTTTGTTGAAAAAAAAAAACATCTGGTATATATTTTTCTTTAAAAACTATATTATTAATTTGTCAAGTTACGTCTCAAATAGAGTAAATGAAATTAAATAAAGCAAAAGTGCATGTGCTTTACGTTTGACTTTGGACTTGTTACTGAAGATTCATTGCAGATCAGTTCCTGTGATTGGCGGATACTCAATATTGCTGCTATTCGTCTGGGACACTGTAAAGCTCCCCACGAAAAGGTATGCATAGTGAGCAAACTAGCTTCATAGTGTCCTGACACTCAGGGCATGGTTTTGTTATTTACAGCGTAATTGATTATCTGCTTGTGCTTCCCAACGTGCCATTTTCAAATTTTCGGGATTGTTAATTCATGTTGAGTACACACAAGGTGACATGCTGATGTGTTTTTGAGGGCAAAGACTGCGAACTTTTATTAAAGCGATGAGTTTTTGTCAATGCTAGGTTTACAAGTCAGTTTATACCTTTTGTCATTTGCTGCATACTTTTGTATCTAAAGCAACATTGTTTTTTTATGCGTTATGTCCGAATGAAACACCCCTCTGCCATTTCAATTCCATAGCGGCCTACATAAATCTTTCCTCGTTTATAACCTAAGTTGTTTGGACTTGTGAAGATTCTTTTGTCTATAGCTATTTATATTAGTTTGAACTTACCATCCAATATTTCATCTGCTTGCAGTCAGATTTCATCAGGGAATGAGGTTGTGACAGGTGTGACAAACTGTCACCCCCTCTGGTGTGCTATTTGGTCAGTGCCCCCCCCCCCCCCTTGCCTGCCCCTCCCTTAGGAGTGGTAAGGACAAATTAGACCCAGCAGAACAGTATGGAGTTGTATACCAGTGTGAGTGTCAGGTGTGTGAAGAGAAATACATTGGAGAGACAGGACGTTCCTTAACAGAAATAATCGCTGAACATCAAAAATCGATCAAAAAACATGATAAAAAATCTGCCCTCAGCCAACACCAGGGTATTGTATAGCATCAACAACCATAGAAGACATAAAAATCTTGGAAGAGAGACACGAGATCTACACCGAAAAGTTCTTGAAGCAATCAACATCCGCTTAAGCCTGGGTCACACTGCACTTGCAACCTTTTGGAAACCTCTTTGCAACCTCAGTCGCAAGGAGGTGGCTATAGGTTTTAAAATGGTTGATAACAAGTCTATTACAATAACATATCTAATGAAACTGTTCTACACTAAGTTGTTTGGTTAGAAACGGTATAAACCATCAAATGAAAGCACCGGTCCAAGAGCAGTACAAAAATTAGTTACTTTATAAACTGATAACGGTATCGGGGAATTATGTGCTTACCGAACTTACAGTTAGCAATAATGCATGGAAAACAACCGAAGTGAAGCATTTGCGACAGTTTTATTTGCATAAAGTAGAAAGACTAGTTTACAAGACAGCTAACCACTCCTTTATCACAACAAATGAGTACATACGAACATTAAGATATGTTATTGTAATCTGAATATTTAATAAGATAGATCAATCAACTAAAATATTAAATAACAGAAGTGGTGCATAACGAAGTGCATTTGGAATCTAGCAGGTTAACTTATCATTAAATCAATTAACCAACCCATTGTATTATGGGAATCAAGAAAAAAATGATTTAAGGCATACCGAAACGACCTCAAGCCTTCCTAGCAAACTGAATGTTTCCCATTAATATTTAAATATTACAACTAATAAATACATATAAATATCATAATAGTTCACCCCACTAGAATATTATTAAATTACATAAACTGAAATAAGTACATAATGACCCTCAATACCAGCAAAGTTTCAAGTTAATTTGAGAAGTGAATGGCGTTTTAAGAATTTGGTAAATAAGCAAGCTGCGACAGTTTTTTCCCATATTTTATATTTTTTTTTTTTGTTATTTTCAATCTGCTAACTAATAATCAGTGGGAATAATATACAACTGCATATTTAAATGCAGTCGAGAAATGTCTGCATAAGTCCGTTTTGTCCAGCATTTTTGAAGTCCTGGCGTATCTCTGCAAATATAAAAAAAGACATTTGATAAATACTTAAGCTTGGATTCCAAATGTAATATATCAGGTTCCAAGAGATATACTAAACTATTTGTAAAAATGCAAATTTGTGAAGTACAAGATTCAATGAAGCGTCGAATTCATAATCGTTAGTTTTATTGAGCGTTTTGTCTCTAAGAGTCCCTCTATTTCCATAAACACTTACCATTTAATACAAGGTATTGCAACACATGTATTTTATCATCACTCGGCAAGGGCAGCCGGGAGGAGCAGGGATTGTCACTTGACAAACCCGACGTGATTGTTCGGTACATACGTCGGTCACGGCAGCCTGCACGTCAGCAACATAGGTCTCATCTGGAATATTTCCAGTAGAAAAAAATCATTTAAACAATTTCTTCTGTGTGGTCGTTTTTGAAGCTAAGACATACATTTTAAATATCTATCGTATGGATTGATTTTGATGACATTTTCAGAATCTGTCAGAAATGCGATTGGGTTTTGATGGTGATTCGGGTTTCCATATGGATCCAAGGCTTACAGCCATATCTTTTTTTTAAATATAATTCACGAGACTGTTAGGACTTATTCCATTGTGAGACAGTGACTGTTGACCTTGACCCAAAATATTCAAGAGAGGTATCTTAACTCGGGGAATGGGTGTGCTACCAAGTGCCAAAATTCATNATGTATTTGGATTTCCATAGTTATGACAAATTGATGTTTCAATCGAAGTCCATATTGGGCACTTTATTAGTGTCTTTATAATTACCAAACAGCAAATAAAAATTTTCAACTTCATACTTTGATTCTACTGTTATGATTAAATTTTTGTGCCCATAATCTATAAAGTCGCTTCTTATTCCTTTAAAAATTGTTAGTTCAGTCTTTTTATTGTTTTCATCGATATTCGTATCTTCTTTTAATAGGGATACCAAGAATGCTCCTTGTGGCACCCTATTTTTAGTTTTTATGTATTTTGGATTGGGCAGCTTTCTGATATTTACGCCGTAATCCAAGCAGTACATGCACGTCAAAATAGTGTTTTTATCGTTTTATTAGTTTATTTATTTTGTTTTTAATGTGAGAATTATTATTAATTATGATAGCAGATGCAGTTTGCAATTGATTCCTCTATATATTGTTGATCCCATTTCACGTGGTGTCAGTTTTAAATGTGTACTGCTGTACATTATGGTCACTTTATTTCCGACGCCAATGGAGACCGATTTTTAATTTTTGTTCGTCACCGAGCAAAAAAAAAAAAAAAAAAGGAAAGGTTTCTTAGCTCGTGCAATGGGCGTACCTTGGCGGAGGTAGGTCCTCTGAGTGCTAGGAAGTAAGGAACTAAACCAACCCTAATATTTTATTTTTATCTTGCTTCAAGTCTTTACATTTTTATACCATAATAGGAAATCCATTATATAGGAAAAAACAGTCTCGACTTACCATAGTTTGGGATACTTTCAATCAGTACAACCCCACATCTAAAGGTGACATACTTGTCATTTGTGTTAGCTCCTCGGAAATTCACGCGAAGATCATGAAGCCTATTTCCTAGAAATAAAAATGAAAGTCACATTGTGAATACCAATTGTTTTGAAAAAAAAAGAAAAATCTTAAAATCATGTGGAATGTACGGTTTTAAGATAGAACATGCCAGCACATACAGATTTACACCTTACATAGCAAAAAAGAAATTATGATATGTAATGCCTGATTTAAGCAATACGCTTGTTATTTTTGTATCAATCCTGTAATTGAGTTGGAAACTGTCCAACTTCACTGCCAACTGTAAAAACAGAAAAAAATACGGGGATGTGAATCTACTGTGTGCAGCTTTGTGTAGATGGACCTGCAACAGAACCCGTTATCAGACAAATACTATTTTTGTAATGTTATATCCGAAGGTTACAATAGGATACTAACCTCTGTCGTGTTGGAATGAACCCGGTGATCCGCCACTTGTTGTACAACACGGCTTTTGGGTGCAGTTTTCATATTCTTCTGGAAGTTGGCCACAGTCATCACCACGGCAATCTGGTTCGGGGTATATACACTCCTTGGTACGTGACCGAGTCACTGTTCCTGGCAGTCCACAGGTAGCAGAACAAGAAGACCACGGTAACCAATTACTCAGATAACCATCCACTGTAACATAAATATTAAGATGTCATCGCTGCCACCAAAAAAGGAAATAATATTCTTACTGCCTGTTTATGATTACGTAAGTTTGTTTGTTTGAAACATAACGCAAAACTTTATGGACGAACCCTGATGTTATTGGCACGTTAGACCACACATGTACCAAAGAACGAATTAGCAGATACATTTTTGGGTGATATGGATAAAAAGCAAAAGGGGCTCTGCGTCGGAGCTTCACTCCTTGTTATATCTGCACCTTACTATATCTGAATTGTTAACGTCATGCACATTATTGGGAAGTTGCAACCTGATCGCTTGCGTTACACGTCGCCTGACATGATTATATTGAAGTCCCCGCTCTTGTGGGGTACAAGGTTTAGGCTATGTCTATAAAACATTTCATATATATATATATATATATATATATATATATATATAGAGAGAGAGAGAGAGAGAGAGAGAGAGAGAGAGAGAGAGAGGTACACGGTAGAGGTAGATGTATATCTTTACCTGGGCAACAGGGGCCACTACAAGACTGTGTCTTGGTTGTTGCACCCACACAGGTGGCGCCACCGTAGGCGGGTTCAGGACACTTGCACTCCCTAGAGCGTGTCTGTGTACCATTTTCACACGTCACTGAGCAATCACTCCAATCACTGTACGTGCACCATCCGCCGTCAACTGGAAGGCAATAAAACTTCATAATAAAATGTAGTTTTTAGGTTTGGTCAATGAAATGTCTGTTTTAACTGCGATTTCAGAGAGAGAGAGAGAGAGAGAGAGAGAGGGAGAGAGAGGGGGAAGGAAGGGGGTCGTTACCTGGGCAAGGGGGGCCACTACAAGACTGATTCTCAGTTTTGGCACCTACACAGTTGGCGCCACCGTAGATGGGTTCAGGACACGTGCACTCCCTAGAGCGTGTCTGTGTGCCGTTTTCACACGTCACTGAGCAATCAGTCCAATCGCTGTACGTGCACCAACCGCCGTCAACTGAAGACCCTGTGAATGTATAATTTGATATGTTTATTCCACATTTGTAGTGACAACATTATAAACAATACTGGGATATTTAACTATTAGAGAAAAAATACTGATTTTTTTGTGAAGCAAAACAAATGTGGGAGTTCAATTTGTAATGCATTAAATGTCTTACAATACAAATATACCGTTTACATTTTAAACGAACTGACACAGCAATCTATGCCACTAAACAAGACTGAATGTGGCCATGTAGGTTGAAAAGGCACAATTAAAGAAATCCTAAAGGTTAAATTTTTGCGCTTGCCGAAATGTTTATTTTCAACCGGTATTTTCTCCTTGATAACTAAGCTTTGATGAACCATCAGTCATTTATGCCAAACCTCAATTATATAATTATGGTAGTGTAGACGCAGCAGTCATGTGTCATACATATCTATGTCATTCTAGGATAGTAGATTAGCACATTTCCCCATCGATGTTGCAACCATGGTGACAAACGTTTCTCAAACAACTCCCGTCTGTTTTAAGATAAGAAAAAATAAAATCCCCAGATATTTTCCCATGGCAGAGTCTCATATTAGACCAAAATCGAAAAATGCCGCCGTTAAATGAGATGGGTCACATTAATAGTTGTTTCAGCCTGAAGAAGGTGAAATTTTAAAGCATTTTTATGTCTGACACAGTGATAAATGTGTTTTTTCCTTTGGCATGTCTTGAGGCTTATAAGTAACTAGAAGCAATGGTTTAAATGCTGGAGTCCATATATACATTTGAAACATAGTTATGGGCACTGGCGTCCAATATGGGTCCCCAAGTTGCAAATTACCTAAGTCGAAATATTACACATTACCTACTGTAAGTTTGTCACAAAGGTATGGTCCAGGGCATCTGTAAATATAATATAATATAATATAATATAATATAATATAATATAATATAATATAATATAATATAATATAATATAATGTGTTGCAAATTCGTATATAATAGTCCTCTCTCTTCCTCATGAATATACAAAAAGTTAGATCAGTAGAAGAGATAATGAAAGTTCTGAGCATCCTAATTACTGGCGCAGCTAAACGGTAGTTTATTACCGCCTAACAGCTTCAGTAGGCATGCCAGGCAACAGAGCCGCTTAAGCCGACTACAACTTTGCAATAAACTCCTCTAGTTGCTAGTTCGATTATGGGACATGAGAACAGGGTTTTCGATGGGTGTGAACTTACCTATCGCTACCAAAGGCTTGATAACAAACCAAGGTCTGGCCGAGCTGTGCAGCGGTCGGGGTCCAGGTTATGCTTACTGAGGCTGTGCTGCCATTGACTGTAACCATTGCACCCACATTAGCACCGGTTGGAGGGAGAACGTTGATGGCATTTATTCTACAAGTGTAGAAAGATGCGAACGTTATAAATATAGATGCATCCATTACTGGCTAAGGCTTGATAACAAATCAGGTGGTGTCCGTGCTGTGCAGGGGCCGGAGTCCAGGTTATGTTAACCGAGGCCGTGGTACCATTTACAGTAACCATTGCACCCACATTAGCACCGGTTGGTGGAATGACGTTGATGGTATTTATTTTGTATGTATAGAAAGAAATGGACGTTATGAATATAATATATGCATGGGTGTAGATTATGTGCTGTCATGTCGATACGCAGATTCCGTTGTCAACTGCAGTCTTAATTACATGGTATTTTAAATTGTTGCCTGTTGTAGGCTGATACAACAAGGACGTGCTTACAAGTGCAAACATACCCACTGGGATAAATTGCTATTAAGTCTTTCGTGAAGGTCTGCCCAACACGTAGTTTTTTTGTCTCTGGTGGAGTTGTGAAAGTTGGCGGGTTGCCGCAATTACAACTATCCTTTATGCGAGCAAGATACTGAAATATCCAAGTTATTTTACACATTATAAAACCCCAATTTATGACAAATGAGAAATTCAGAAACACAATCGTCAATTCAAAAATAAATAAATAGATAAATAAATAAATAAACTTGTCATGTATGCCTGTGACAGTAAAAAGTCAAGTCAATCTATGAATATGTAGCGATATTAAGCAAGTGAAATTGTTCATAAAGGGCCTTTAAAATGCGACTTTTCGCCGATCTGTGCTACAAACGGACACGTATAAGCGACGCGCGCTGCCACGTGTGGAAACAAAAGGCAGGTTCATTCTGGTGGATAATTACGAACAAAAAATACAGGGAGCAACATGTGTGCAGAACTTTACTCAGCGAGCTAGCTACGCGTTGTGTAACTATCAAAACATTGTTATGTGAATAATGATGCCAACTATGATAGGGTTAACCATACCGTCCTTTCCAAGTTTTTTTTTTCTGATCCCAAATGTTTTCATTTTTTAGATTAAAATACTTATGTACATTTCCTGACCTGCAGCGGGACCTTTGACAATGGAGTTGTTTCGTCTTTCTGCACTCCACCCTGTGTTATGTTTGTTGCAGGGAAATCTTCCAACATTATTGCTACTGCATAAAACCCACTACCGTAAAGGCTTCGCTTAGAAGACGGGATGATAAGGGTACAGTTCTGAAATAAATCAACCGATATTTTACCACCAAAGCGTTGAGTCCAATTTGTTATTTTTGCACTGCGGGATGGTAAAGTATTTTTATTGATTATTACTCACAGAAAGAGTAAGTTGATTTGTTATATTTAAAACGAAATTACAGACTTGACATTTAAAATGGAATATTTTGGTTTCAAAGGAATGACCAGTCGTTTATTTTGAAAACGTGTATTCCATGTGAGCTGAATTTATGTGATTACATTAATGTGTATTCAGGTGTGTCAGTAACAATAAACCGATAACCTGATATATATATATATATATATATATATATATATATATATATATATATATATATATATATATATATATATTGGTTAAACAATCTAGTTAAATATTATTTAACCAAAACAATTGTTATGGATAAAGACCAAAATTATGTACTTGTTTTATAATTTCAACACCAATTACAAAGGGCTTTGTAGTATGTTCATGACGATAAAGAAGAAAAAGAGAGAGAGATAGAGTTTACGTACTGGATACAAAGTTGACCCCGGAAGTGGCCCACATATGTCGGCGCACTCATCCTTTCCCTTTGCCCAGCGACATCTTACAATATCCCCATCTGCATCCGCATTCGGGATGTCAAATTGATAGCCACACGTGACATCCATGCTATTGAAAATCAAAAATAATGACAAGAACCATTTTAATTATAGTGGATCAATGCGTTATTAGCGAGCTCCCTAGCTAATTGTATTAACTTGTTTTGCACTAATATTATAATTCTGTGATTAAAGTCGTGTAATGATCCGTGAAAGTTTACATGCACTAAACACAAAGTATTTACTTAACCAAGGGGCTACTTGTGGTTACTGGGCCTGCATTTGGTTTTCCCGTGTCGTTTCGGATACCAGTATTATATTCGGTTGTAACATTCCAGCTTTTAAATTTTCCTGTTTCCAGTGTTATCCAGCAACAGTCTTTAAATCTGAAATGTTTAAAAATGTGGAATAATGAGACCCGCAAATACAAGGACAAGGGTGTCCGTTGAGTTAATTTAATAATTTGTTTTAAAACGACCGAGTAATATTTAGGCAATGAGCCGTGCACTTTCACTAACAGGCCTGATCTGGTCTTACAGTGCTATTTAAGACTAAAACTAGTCTGAGGCGATCTTAAATAATTAAGGAATAACAACTGTTCATTTTGGCTAAAAAAATGAATTTACCTGGGCTATACAACAATTTCCCCATATTAACCATTGATTAAAGAATCCATGTCTACATTTAAAATTAGTCCCTATTTTTTAAAAAAGATTATTACAGAGTGAAGCCATCTGTGGTGGTCACGTGGTCAGATGACAAGCAAATATTTTATAGACTTGGATTGACTTGGTTGGCTAGACTTGATTGTAGAATTACTAGTGCAGCATGTTTTTAATGTTTTTACATCGGAACCTAAAGAAATAGCTTCAAAAGCAAAAAAAAAAGTGCATTTATTTTAAAATAAGACATGCCTTTTTATTTGTCAAAAACATTTGAAAAGTCACTTCAGTCTACCATAAAAGATATACAGTTTTAATTTTATTTAAAATCTTATTATACTGTAGGCATCCAGTATTAGAATTTCACATTTAAAACAATATTTTCGTGATGTTTGCTTTTAATGGAAGTCAAACCAATTATAGTCTTACTCACTGGACCTTCTGTTCGTTTTTTAGTCTTAAGATCAAATTAAGACTCCTTACTTGGATTTTAAGATCGCCTCAGACTAGTTTTAGTCTTAAAGTGCACTTTAATACCAAATCGGGCCCACTGGTGTTGATATAAACAATAAATAAAAAAATAAAAGGACAAATTATCATAGTGATTTTAGTAAGACCTATGTCTCTTTTGTCCAAATATGTGGGATAGCAGTATATTGCACACCTTATATAACTCCATCCCACCAGAGGCAATCCTTTTTTTTCAGATGGGGGTAGGGAAAATGAATTGCTTACTACTGTATATTAGAACGATAAAGATATATCAGTGTATCATATACCATTATGGAGACAGTGGATGAGACATTTAATTTCATAAGTAAAAGATTCGTGACACTTAGTCAGGATTCATTAATATTGGGTCAGAGGTCACAGGAGGTAACAGTTTAAAAACTTCTCTAAATAAAAAAGTATATTTAAACATTGTTTGAATAAAGGTTTTAGTATTTGGGGAATGGTTTGTGACCACGCTTACGTGTAATACTTCTGACGATTTTGAGCCTCAAGAATTTAATTTCAGAAAATAATGAAATTGAATGTGAGGCGAACAGTTTTCATATCCCCTATTTGAAAGTTAGGGAAGAAGGAGGGAGGGGAGTACTTACTACAACAACATGGTAAAATACATATATCATTATGGAAGTAAGGGATGAGACATAAAAACATGGCAATTAGTCAAAGGTCTGTGGTTAATTGTCCTATCCCTTACATATTTAATTATATATAATAAATTGATATATCTTTCTCCATGTTGATGTAGTAACCACTTTCTTTCCCCTACCCCCACTTTCAAATAGGGGATATTTTGAATGTTGGGTTCACGTTTAATTGCATAACATATATTTTGAAACAAGATACTTGAGGCTCCAAATTTCATAAGCTTTATATCATAGCATGGTCCCAAACCATTCACCAAATACCAAAACATATGTATTAAAACAATGTTTTTAAAAATATATATTTTAATCTAATTTTTGAGAAACCCAAATGTAAACTCTTGTGACCTCTGACCCATTAGGAATGACCCTTGACTTATCGTCACGCATGTTTGGTTTATGAAATTTAATGTCCCTTCCTTTCCGTTCATAACAATATATGATACATTGGTATATCTTTATCGTTCTGATATAATAAGTGTTTTCATTCCCATACCACCATCTGAAATAAAAATCATGCTAGTGGGGTTGGGCTATATAAGGTGTGATAGCACATTAAATGCTACCAGATTGAGAATGCTATCTCGCATAATTGGACACAACCGACATACAGTACCTGTAGTCCTTACCTGTGCCATATACTATACAAGTGGATCTAATGAAAATGAACGTCAGACGGACTCTCACTTTTTCATAAGCCTAGTGATTACTTACTTTGCGTCAACCGCTAACCTTGGCTACTTTCTAAACAGGTACTTTATTATTATTTTTTTACAACAAACTTAATTCCCTTATGTCCACAATATGCTATATTTGATCAATTTGCTAGCATTGTAATACATAAATCGTTATAATAAGAGAAGCACTATGATCAATTCTTATGAAATCTGTGGGTTAAAGGCCCCAAAGGTAAAAGCTTTTTGTACAGCCATTTGTTTGATTTGTCACCTTACAGGATCAAGTAATAATGGTTTTGAAACAGCCAAGAAAAAAATATATAAGAACCCACAACATATCCCTTGTCAACCAATCTAAATACACCTATATACAATATATTTTAGTAAAGGGAAAATGTTATCTTAACATTTGTTTTGCCCATATTGAAGTTATAATACCAGGCACATAATGTCTACCAACATAATCACAATCAATCTGAATATCATGATGTCATGAATATAATAATAATAATAATAATAATAATAATAATAATAATAATAATAATAATACTCTTATATGGCGCCTTACATTCTATCTCAAGGCGCCTTACAATAATGGCTAATATACTAAAATCATTGAAATGACTACAATATTTTAATCATCAACTCTCATTGGAAACCATTTAAAATTTACACTACTAAAAATCAATCTTATTAAAATACATATATGTATTTAAAAACATCTAAGAGATATAGACAGAATTTAAAATGTGGGTCTTTAAAAGAGCTTTAAAACTGTCAAAGTCTTCTGTTTTTCTAATAAAATTTGGTAGACCATTCCACACTTTTGGGGCGTAGATTATAAAAGCACGATCTCCATAACTTTTGAGGCACCCCTTTTCTAAAACAGGATGTTCTAAAATAAAATCATCCTCAGTATTAAAACGTGTGGACCGCCGTGGTAAGTTAAAACAGATAAGATCAGATAAATATAATGGTCCTTGTGAATGGATCGCCTTAAAAATAATACAAAGTACTTTAAAATCAATCCTCTGCTTCACAGGCAGCCAGTGTAATTCTTTCAGAATGGGAGTGATATGGTGTGTACTATTGTACTTAATTTGACAAACCAGCCTTGCAGCTGAGTTTTGAATAACTTGTATCTTTTTAATCTGATAGTCACAAATACCAAAGAGGTAATGCAGTAATCTAATCTTGATGATATAAATGCATGTACTAATTTTTCAGTGGTTTTGTTATCTAACACTTTCCTTATTTTTCCAATGCGCCATAGTGCATAAGATGCTGATTTACACACTTCAGATACACGCTATCAAGAAATTGTAACTGATACAGGGCTTCGAACACATGCCTTAGCATACACAATGAAATGTTCCCAGAAAAAAGCGCAATGTTGACACATTTATATTTTAGTCACCAACTTCACCTATTGTAGAATACGAAAAAGAACTCACATACATGACACACAAATATTTTAACTCACCAACTTAACCTGTCTTTAATGTTGTATGTGCGCTTCTGACTGCTTGCTTTAGACACTAGTATACCAATTAGTGATGTACATGCATGAAGGCATTTTGAACAATTTATGGTTGGGTGGTGGTCGAAAACAAACAAAAATAGACTTACCCAAGCAAAAACACACCAGAGTGTGGCAGAGTGTAACTGAACTCATTTCTCCCTTGTTGCCATTCATCAGTCGGATCTATGGCTGTGACATAGTACCTATGAGGAGCAACCTCAGGGGTCTCGGATCCGCAACCTAAAGTTACAGATAAGGGATAGTTAAATGTGCTTTTGTGATGTCACCACTTAGGTCTTTCCTTTGGCCAAACTATACTCGGCAATGTCAAACCCATGTGAGTGATCTGTGAGAATCAGTGCATTGTACTTACCAGATAAACACTGCCAACCAGTAAATTTGGTACTAGTAACTGAAAGTTTTCCTACATTAGCCTGCGTACAGGGGTTTCCACAAGGACCAAAATTTAATTTCCAGGCAGACCTCCAAGCACAGGTCACTTAAAAAAAGGAAAACGACTTATATTAGTTATAAAGATATTAGTATCAACATTTGCAGAGTCGATTTTATTTCTAGAACTGTCGACGTCAAATGGGATGGTCTACCGGAAATGTGACATGGACACCAAGTCGGCAATGATACTTTTACCAGCTGAGGGAAGTTTAAGTGTTGTCAGAATTTATGGACACGTAAGGGTTTAGAGAACAGCGGATAAGCAAGTTCTTCTCAGTTTTCTGCTACTGGTCGACAGGACGCACCTTACAAAAGAACAGAGCAAAACATGCATGAGGTGCAGTGGCTACTGTGGTGTAGGCGTACTGGCAGTGGTCAACAGGAACCTTAACACAGACCCATGTATCCAAGTACTGAAAATGGACTTAAGGAATTCTGTCGACAATATCGTTGGGAACCACGACTACTTATTAATGTTTCATTGTGATAACGGTACTCCACGCACAGTAAATGCAACAGTAGGCTGTTCATATGCAAACCAGATCCAGACCCACAATGGTCGATCAGCTCAAGCTCTAGATGAGAATCCCACAAGAATGTGTAGGATATCATCGGGAATGGATAACTAAGGGCTAACCCTGCATGCCAAAATTATTTCTTAAACTATCTTTGCATCATATATGGAATGTCATCACTGCGCAAAGGTAACATTGATTTTTGTATCCACGAACAGACGCTTGCCCATCGTATCTTCAGAGATAATAACATATTTAAAGAAACTCTCGTCATTAATCAGGCCAAAATATGTGCTTTTAACAACTGACTAATTCCTGGAAACAAATAACGTCCAACTTACCAATTGAAGCGTTATCCGGAGCGGGCCTACAGCTGATTGTGGCATATCTAAAGTGTGACCCTGAAATGGTATAGCTGTTTTTGTCTTCTCATTAACTCAAGCGAGAAGATAAGTAAAATGCAAACAAAAATAACGGTCTCTTTTATTGAAAAATCCCTCTGGTAGAAGAATAATATAAATGTATTATATATCATCAGATAATGTTGAGTAAATTAAAATCACGTAATTTTACAGCATAAATATGAAAAAATAACCAAACAAATAGTACGCAACCATGTATTTTCATTTGTGCGGTTTCTTGTGTCATACCGGCACATTGTTATATCAAACTAATCTCCACGCTGAGATGGTTCGTACTGTAAACAGGAACTGTTAATATTTTCCAAGCGACCATCTTGAACACTTTTATAACAGATTTGTACAATTCATGGACAAGCTTTTCACTTTTTGATCGCTGATTTTGTAATGGAAATGGAAAATCATGGATGACTCTCTTGGCTTTTAGGTAAACAATACACACAGACCGTTACACTTTTTGGCAACGTGCTATAAAAACAAAGGATGAGTGCGAATAAGGGGGTAAAAGTGCCCACTTTTGTACATGAAAAATAAATTGTGAATGAATGGAAAAAATTGATGCCAAATTAAAGTTGGGGTCTTACACTTTTATAATCCACTTAAAAAATTATTTTTTTTTTGAATTTGAAATATGAAAAATTAATGCCAAAATGACCTTGTCAAATATTCATGAAAATGTGTGTTTTAGGGGGGGTCTGGATTGCAATGCTACGTATCTTTAGTTACAGTAAGGTGACAACTGTGAAATTTTGTAATTGGGTACAGAAGGTGCCCATGTAAAAAAGTAAGGCAACATGTGGCCAATCATTGTTTGATCAATATTTTGATTGCTTTATTTATACATGTAGTGCTAAATGAAAGAAAAAATCTTACAGTGACTTGAGGATAAAAGATGTTCATTTTTTAAATGAGCCCCTGCCTCAGACAAGCTAATTATCCATGGTTGAAAAGATATGAATATAAGGTGAGATATATGTGAAAATCTTGTCTGAGGGTTGGGCTCGATATGTCCTCAAACTAAATAGGGACATTTTCAGTCCATATGCTAGCAGGCGGCTATGTTTATTCCTGCCATGAGGTAGCTGCCACATGCTTACTTACACTGTAAAATCAGTGTTTAGCTCTGAGACACATTTCCAAGCGCCTGTTTTGTCTCATTTTTTCCACGCGTTTAGCACCTAAGCACGTTTAGCCTATTAACATGTTACACACTTTGACGTGCTTGACGCCTAATAAATGTAGGGTGTATTTTGTTTAGCTTTAAGGTTGTAACATTTTCAACTGTTTCAGTCTCTCTCTCTCTCTCTCACACACACACACACACACGCGTGCGCGCGCGAAGTCACGGTCACCTTTAACTGCTATAGCTATCTCTATCTATGACAGGGTACCGTGAACTGTCAACATAGTTGATTCACACCATCATCTTTACAGCGGGACTTATTCATCATTGTGTTAGCTGACCTTGCGAGGAAGTTAATTGGAATATATTTCTGAAAAACAAGTTAGGAAGTTCACTAGTTTACTAAAGACACGAAACAACTATCACTTTTACTTTGAAACATTTTTTTTCATATTTTGATAAAATGCGTTAAGGTATTGATGTTCATTTATTTTTTCCGGAAGTGATGAACAATAGAACATCAGGATGATGGTGGGGTATTCATTATAATGGTTTAATTAAGCTTTCATCACATGCTGGTTATTTTGGTAACGATAGTCCGAATATTTTTCAAATCGCACCGCTCTAGTCGCCGACTAACCCTAGCCCATTTTGGAATTAACCGCTAACTGTAGTTCATACAGCATAAGACGTGATTTGGTGATTAATAAAAAAAAGGTTTCAAAACATTAAATAATGTTTTTCCAGAATGTTATAAAACGCTTATAAAGCTGCAAGGGCATCATTTTGCATGGAGTTAAAAACACCAAAATAACGTCACCATGACGTTATTCTATACCATCACCATCATGTAACAGCTGATAACGTCGTGAAAACGTTATTTGTTATTTGGATTATTACTTAATAGGCCTATTTTAAATAATCACACGTTACTGCAAGGAAGGACACAACGCGTTCGAGCAGGCTGCTTCTCGCCTCCAACAGCCCCATATGTTTACAAGGGGAAGTGTTAAGCAAAATTGTTGAGTCTTGTAATAAACTTGTTATGGGATCGTATATATGGGATTG
>NW_019774358.1:348576-368365 GCF_001039355.2 Lingula anatina
AATTATCTGTCTGGCAATGCCTGGCTTTTTCGAGCCATTCTGCCACAGATTAACAAATTTGCGGAGCAGTGCATAGCTCATTTTACGCCTTGCAAAACTGACCACTTGCATGCCAAATTTCAAATTCTTCTATGCAGTAGTTACCGACATATGGATACTTTTTTGGAAGAACCATGCTTTGCCAAAGCCAAGCTTTGACCTGCCCAAAGGAGCACTACCCAATTAAATCACTGCATATTACATAATGCAGCAGCGCAACAAACCTGGAATTCAGTGAATTGGAAGCGACACACCTGACTACACACTTCTCCATTCACATATCTTATATGAGATCTGCGTTTTTTGAAAAAAGGATGCATTTTTACCTAGGCATACCTTCGAAACTGAAATATTCCATATTAAATGTCAAGTCTGTACTAAGTTACAATGCCTCAAACCAAATAATATTTTTCCATGCAACAAATATATGCAAAACCTTTATTATAGCAAATTATTTTTAAATTTTGAAGATGGGCACTTTGCCAATGGTTATTCGCACTCATCCTTTAATGTACACATGTGGATAGTAAAAATCATCTGTCACCAGAGGACCCAATATTTAGTTTCACTAACCTCAGATAAGTGGTACTGACAGAGGCGCAACATAATTCTTTTGGCTGGTTGAATACTGAATATTTTTTTTTTTTTTTTTTCAATTCGTAAATATAAGTAGACCCAGGCCTACAAATCAAATAATTCCCCAATATTATCCACTGGTGGTTTAAAAAGCGGGATTAAATGTCCAGTTCTCAAACAATAATTCCTCAACACATAATTTGAATAATTTTTTGTTGTTGGTGAAGAACGTAATTTTGGTAAATTATCACGGAGGAGACATAGATAACATCTGTATCAAAGTCTTTCTTCCTTTGTTTGCCATGAATCATGGGTATACATACCGGTCACGGGACTGTCGAACAGAATCAATGCGATGATGTAGAATAGCGGTGACCACATCGTAGATGGCATCGATACTGCAACACAAAAAAGAACAGTGATAGTAATTCAAATATATGGATTTACAGTTAGATTTGCTCTTCAAAATTAAAAAAAAATCGATCAATGGGATTAATTTTTTCCAATTTGGACGGGCATTGTAAAAAAAAAAATAAATAAATAAATAAATAAATAAAAAATATGATAGCCATAGCTGTCTATATGCAGTGCCTTGTTAATACCTTAATGTAGAAAGAAACTTTCCTGGACATATACCCTGTAAAATACCGTTTTCAAAACATCTATAAGATCCAAAAGAAAGTGTCTGAGTTTGTATAAAACCGGTTCCGTTATCAACCTTTACGTGTTTCATCCTGGACTGTGCTATTATTGAAGTGGTTTGTAAATGAATGTATTTTTGCTAATTCAACGCAGATTAAAATTTGAAACACATTCTGTTGGTGCCAAAGGAGGCTGAAGAACCATGGTGTCTTAATGTGTATAATTTCAAGAAAGTTATAGTTCTACGGGTATAATGATTAGGTCACGAAAACGTATTAATCATTACATATATCTCTTTTGCAAATACATTATCTGGTTGAAAATAGTATTGTATGAATAACTAAGGATAATCTTATTTATATGCAGCATATAAGAATGTTTAGGTCATTTAAAATATAGCTATGATTATAATGGCAGGCACCTTGGTGTGGGAACTACTGCAAATCAGGGAATTAAGACAAAATTATTAGCGTGGATTGGCCTGCGGTATTCGAATCACCTGTAAATAGATACCCGCATAAAATTCAAATAAACCGTCAACTAGTATTGGTTTTAAAGTTGTGCGTTTCCATTAGTCTTTTTTTTTTTTTTTTTAAATGACGGTCACATTTTTGGTCATAGAAATTCATTTCTGATATTTCCATAGCGCATGGATGTAACGTCACAGTCAAATAGTTTTTGGATCTTTAACAGAACTTTTAACGAGTCGCTTTTGACAACACTTGTAAATAAATACATTATTTCCCCACCCATTTATTAAACTTCGTCGTGGGAAAGTACACATGTTTATATAATTAGCACACTGTGACAGCAGCAAGTATACACGGACTATAGCATTTGAGTGATCCTATAACGTCTTCGAGAAACACGAGGTTGCAAAACATTATCACAGCCTGTTGGAGCTTACACAAGCATTTCAGAGGCAGGCTAAAAATTGAAATTTTACTCAAACGCATTTTTACAGGCGATTTGGCTTGACCAGTCATGCCTGTACCCGTGGAAATCCACAGGGTGACTAAGTAGCCTTCAATGTTTTCAATGGATGAACTAGTATGCGAAAATTAAGGAATACAAATTGTTGCTTAACTAATGAGCATCAGTTTAGCCTCGTTACAAGCTTGAGCTGGAAAATCCTTTCTCGGTGTGCGTAAACAACTTCACTCCGACGAACTTCACTCCGCTGTGGAAACGTACCCCTCAGATTGGAAAACGTGTGTTACTATAATACGCCACTTATGAGCGCCTACGCATTAATTGATCTTCAAACGAAATAGAGTGTGAGGAACATCTTTAATAAACTGCGAGCTCTATAAAAAACATTAGAGGAGAACTTTTTAACCTTGCAAATCAAAGGCGACGAACATTTTATGCTTTTAATGACTATGGACAGTTCATATTTTTTTATGCAAAACGACCAAATATAATTTTATACAGCCAAAAAAGTAAGTACACACAATGATGTGGAAAAAAAAAGCAAAGCTTACAACAAATAGAGGGTTTGAAAAAAATTATATATGATGTACTTTACATGTGTTTTATTGATAAGTAATACTTTTAAAGAACTTTATGAATTTTAAATGTAGTATCACATGTTCTACTCTCTCATAACCCTTAGTAGGGTGTTTTTTTAACGTGATGCGTTAATAAAATTATTATTATTATTATTATTATTATTATTATTATTATTATTATTACCACTTTAGTAATATCCATCTTGGAATTCATTTAAAAAAAACCGTACGGCCTTTTTTTGTTATCTTTTGTCACCAACAACACCAGAATATAATCAATTTTCAAACCAACCAAAAAGGCAACAATTGATGTCAGCGTCCATTATCTCAAAAAATGATAAATTAGTATTTTATTTTTTTTTAAGCGTCAGGTGGTCAACTTTATCAACAGAATGACTAGAAGTTGTTTCAAACCATTTCCATTTTCATGAGTTTAAATTCTCTTGATCTGTTTTGCTAAAGGAAGTAGACGTTAAGGCTCAGCTTATGGACTGATTGGTATAGTTTAGATGCGCGAAAACATACTGACTCTTAGCACCCAAATTCGATATAGAGGCGCAATTGAGGTCACATGCATGCTTTTTAAAATACTAAAGGACAATGAACACACCGCCAGAATGGCCTGAACGAAACATATTATTCAGAAAACATGCCCAACTAACGATATCTTCATCCAAATACACAAATTAAAAGCTCATTGAGTAAATTTTTGGCTTTAAAGAAACGTCCTTTTTGCTCGGCCTGGGAGTTAATGAGCTACGTGGTCACGTGGTCCGATGACGACAATCGTGCCACCGGATAACAGAGCGTGCTTAGCTGTCAAACTGAGCTGCATTGTCTACCTGTAAGATGACTTTCCTGGCTTCTGATAAAAGTTTATACTCATTCAAATATCTTACCCGATGGGTCTAAATCCTTAGGAAGCTGTGTAAAACCATTTCCCGTCTAGTTAATTCTTTAACAAGCATTGAATTATGGTTATCCCAAGTTGTATAAAACACTGCATTTGAATGAGTTAAGGGTAATGTTGATTATTGCATATGAGGTCCATGTTATTTGTAAAATTCAATTTATTTTATTAAACCGCTGACACCCCGTCTTGTATACTTTTTATTAAACTGAGGTAAACCTTTACAAGTCCTATCTTAATCATCCATCTAACTGGAACTTCCTTTACCTCTTAATTAGAGGGTTAAATGGCATTCAATTTTCTTGTAGCCTCTGTCTTGCGAGTATCGAACACACTCTCGCTGGCGATATTTATATCAGGTAAAAATCTACCTGTGCGTAAGTTTCAAAGAGCAGCTCCCGCAGACCTGGGGGTTCTAGATAAAATATGAACACCTTGTTTATCGAGGAGCTAGAGAAACAAAGGAAGGATTCATGGGAATATTAACACGGACTTGATCCAGCTTAGTTAGCCTCCTTTTAAATAAATATACCGTTTTGGGTAAATTAGAACATTTATTAAATCGCAGGAATATTTTTGCCTTAAATGATGATTTTATTATTAATGGAAATTAAGCTACTATATGAGTTATATTTGCTGTTATTATGCTGTCATTCATGTTTTGCATATGCCTACATTTTGCTGTACGTGCTTGTAATTTTTTTTAAATCTGTGCGTACAATTTTTGCAGGTCTGGTTACGCCCCTGTTATGTGATGAAAGTCTAAATTTGGCAATAATTTCCTTAGCTTATTTAAAAAGAATTACAGTGTAAATTTTTCAACAAGATGTTGGCGCAATAGCCCTTTACTCTTTGTGGATATTTACCCAGTCAAAGTTTGTCTAAAATTATATTTCAATCTTTACTCTTTACTCTTTACTCTTTCAAGGACACTATAAAGATACATGTATCTGACATATTTTCGTGAAAACTTATTGACAACCCAAGTGTCTCCAGTTCATTCCGTACTCAATTTTACCCAAGCAAATTCTTTTCTTGAGTAGATCTTTTAAGCACGGTGTTAAAATACAATTTTTGGAAGAGGGGATTTAAATCAATATTTAAAAAAAGGTGTAGCTTCGTACTTAAAATAATTGGGTATCTCCCGCTTTGCATAATATACTAAGTTATATACAATGAACTAAGTTATCAGTAGTGATCTTTTTTACAGCCAACATTCTTTAAATAAGGTGGCGCCACACTACTGAGCAGACAGGCTGTATGTAGCTCTCATATATTTTCTGCCTATTTTAATAGTGTTTATGCAGTTTTTACTGTTGATACTTGTGAAGTGGTTTAATGAATGCACCAGGACCACATGTGGACAGTGGAAAAGGTTGATACAGTTTTGACATTTGTGAAATTTGAGGATATGTGTTGTGCACCTTCTACATGTGAAATCATTGACTTCACTCCAGGCTACCAACCTGAGAATTTATACCACTTGTCACTTACCTTGTTACTTAAGTTTCAACAAAATAGACAATTATATTAGATTATTTGAACGTGCCACAGGACAGCTACTATTGTGCCCAGCTCTGCACAGGTATACAGGTATGAAAGACAGCAATTAATTGACATTCGGCTCCAGGGGAAATTCATTTTGCCTGACAATGTTATGTCACTTTTGAGAACAGTGAACATCATTAGGAAACATAGAGGCAACCGTGGTGGAGTACATCACAGGAAGAAAATATTCACAGTACAAGCGGATCATAAAAAAAGAGACAGCATGGCAAAAAATGTCCCTGGTCCCAATCCAGCAAATCTAGTAACTGTCTTCAACCCTATTCAATGGGATATACCTGCTCTGCTAAATACAAATGCACGCTCGCTATTGAATAAAGTTGACGATCTATACGTTACATTAAATCAGTATGATGTAGACATCTGCTGTGTATCAGAGACATGGGCTTCCCAAGAAGTCCCAGACAGTCACCTTCATATGCCTGGATACATCTGTGCACGCCGGGACCGTAAAGAGAAAAAAAGTGGAGGGGTGGCCTGGTATGTTAAGGAATCGGTACCTTGTAAAGTGTGGCATTCATTGAGAGACGATAATACTGAATCTACATGGATGACAATCAGGCCAAAAAAATNTATGTAACGTCACAGTCAAATAGTTTTTGGATCTTTAACAGAACTTTTAACGAGTCGCTTTTGACAACACTTGTAAATAAATACATTATTTCCCCACCCATTTATTAAACTTCGTCGTGGAAAAGTACACGTGTTTATATAATTAGCACACTGTGACAGCAGCAAGTATACACGGACTATAGCATTTGAGTGATCCTATAACGTCTTCGAGAAACACGAGGTTGCAAAAAATTATCACAGCCTGTTGGAGCTTACACAAGCATTTCAGAGGCAGGCTAAAAATTGAAATTTTACTCAAATGCATTTTTACAGGCGATTTGGCTTGACCAGTCATGCCTGTACCCGTGGAAGTCCACAGGGTGACTAAGTAGCCTTCAATGTTTTCAATGGATGAACTAGTATGCGAAAATTAAGGAATGCAAATTGTTGCTTAACTAATGAGCATCAGTTTAGCCTCGTTACAAGCTAGAGCTGGAAAATCCTTTCTCGGTGTGCGTAAACAACTTCACTCCGACGAACTTCACTCCGCTGTGGAAACGTACCCCTCAGATTGGAAAACGTGTGTTACTATAATACGCCACTTATGAGCGCCTACGCATTAATTGATATTCAAACGAAATAGAGTGTGAGGAACATCTTTAATAAACGGCGAGCTCTATAAAGACATTAGAGGAGAACTCTTTAACCTTGCAAATCAAAGGCGACGAACATTTTATGCTTTTAATGACTATGGACAGTTCATATTTTTTATGCAAAACGACCAAATATAATTTTATACAGCCAAAAAAGTACACACAATGATGTGGAAAAAAAAAGCAAAGCTTACAACAAATAGAGGGTTTGAAAAAAATTATATATGATGTACTTGACATGTGTTTTATTGATAAGTAATACTTTTAAAGAACTTTATGAATTTTAAATGTAGTATCACATGTTCTACTCTCTAATAACCCTTAGTAGGGTGTTTTTTAACGTGATGCGTTAATAAAATTATTATCATTATTATTATTATTATCATTATTATCATTATTATTACCACTTTAGTAATATCCATCTTGGAATTCATTTTAAGAAAACCGTACGGCCTTTTTTTGTTATCTTTTGTCACCAACAACACCAGAATATAATCAATTTTCAAACCAACCAAAAAGGCAACAATTGATGTCAGCGTCCATTATCTCAAAAAATGATAAATCAGTATTTTATTTTTTTTTTAAGCGTCAGGTGGTCAACTTTATCAACATGCAGAATGACTAGAAGTTGTTTCAAACCATTTCCATTTTCATGAGTTTAAATTCTCTTGATCTGTTTTGCTAAAGGAAGTAGACGTTAAGGCTCAGCTTATGGACTGATTGGTATAGTTTAGATGCGCGAAAACATACTGACTCTTAGCACCCAAATTCGATATAGAGGCGCAATTGAGGTCACATGCATGCTTTTTAAAATACTAAAGGACAATGAACACACCGCCAGAATGGCCTGAACGAAACATATTATTCAGAAAACATGCCCAACTAACGATATCTTCATCCAAATACACAAATTAAAAGCTCATTGAGTAAATTTTTGGCTTTAAAGAAACGTCCTTTTTGCTCGGCCTGGGAGTTAATGAGCTACGTGGTCACGTGGTCCGATGACGACAATCGTGCCACCGGATAACAGAGCGTGCTTAGCTGTCAAACTGAGCTGCATTGTCTACCTGTAAGATGACTTTCCTGGCTTCTGATAAAAGTTTATACTCATTCAAATATCTTACCCGATGGGTCTAAATCCTTAGGAAGCTGTGTAAAACCATTTCCCGTCTAGTTAATTCTTTAACAAGCATTTAATTATGGTTATCCCAAGTTGTATAAAACACTGCATTTGAATGAGTTAAGGGTAATGTTGATTATTGCATATAAGGCCCATGTTATTTGTAAAATTCAATTTATTTTATTAAACCGCTGACACCCCGTCTTGTATACTTTTTATTAAACTGAGGTAAACCTTTACAAGTCCTATCTTAATCATCCATCTAACTGGAACTTCCTTTACCTCTTAATTAGAGGGTTAAATGGCATTCAATTTTCCTGAAGCCTCTGTCTTGCGAGTATCGAACACACTCTCGCTGGCGATATTAATCTCAGGTAAAAATCTACCTGTGCGTTAGTTTCAAAGAGCAGCTCCCGCAGACCTGGGGGTTCTAGATAAAATATGAACACCTTGTTTATCGAGGAGCTAGAGAAGAAGAAGAAGGAATCATGGGAATTTTAACACGGACTTGATCCAGCTTAGTTAGCCTCCTTTTAAATAAATATACCGTTTGGGGTAAATTAGAACATTTATTAAATCGCGGGAATATTTTTGCCTTAAATGATGATTTTATTATTAATGGAAATGAGTTATATTTGCTGTGATTATGCTGTCATTCATGTTTTGCATATGCCTACATTTTGCTGTACGTGCTTGTAATTTTTTTTTTAATCTGTGCGTACAATTTTTGCAGGTCTGGTTACGCCCCTGTTATGTGATGAAAGTCTAAATTTGGCAATAAGTTCCTTAGCTTATTTAAAAAGAATTACAGTGTAAATTTTTCAACAAGATGTTGGCGCAATAGCCCTTTACTCTTTGTGGATATTTACCCAGTCAAAGTTTGTCTAAAATTATATTTCAATCTTTACTCTTTACTCCTTACTCTTTCAAGGACACTATAAAGATACATGTATCTGACATATTTTCGTGAAAACTTATTGACAACCCAAGTGTCTCCAGTTCATTCCGTACTCAATTTTACCCAAGCAAATTCTTTTCTTGAGTAGATCTTTTAAGCACGGTGTTAAAATACAATTTTTGGAAGAGGGGATTTAAATCAATATTTAAAAAAAGGTGTAGCTTCGTACTTAAAAGAATTGGGTATCTCCCGATTTGCATAATATACTAAGTTATATACAATGAACTAAGTTATCAGTAGTGATCTTTTTTACAGCCAACATTCTTTAAATAAGGTGGCGCCACACTACTGAGCAGACAGGCTGTATGTAGCTCTCATATATTTTCTGCCTATTTTAATAGTGTTTATGCAGTTTTTACTGATGATACTTGTGAAGTGGTTTAATGAATGCACCAGGACCACATGTGGACAGTGGAAAAGGTTGATACAGTTTTGACATTTGTGAAATTTGAGGATATGTGTTGTGCACCTTCTACACGTGAAATCATTGACTTCAATCCAGGCTACCAACCTGAGAATTTATACCACTTGTCACTTACCTTGTTACTTAAGTTTCAACAAAAGAGACAATTATATTAGATTATTTGAATGTGCCACAGGACAGCTACTATTGTGCCCAGCTCTGCACAGGTATACAGGTATGAAAGACAGCAATTAATTGACATTCGGCTCCAGGGGAAATTCATTTTGCCTGACAATGTTATGTCACTTTTGAGAACAGTGAACATCATTAGGAAACATAGAGGCAACCCTGGTGGAGTACATCACAGGAGGAAAATATTCACAGTACAAGCGGATCATAAAAAAAGAGACAGCATGGCAAAAAATGTCCCTGGTCCCAATCCAGCAAATCTAGTAACTGTCTTCAACCCTATTCAATGGAATATACCTGCTCTGCTAAATACAAATGCACGCTCGCTATTGAATAAAGTTGACGATCTATACGTTACATTAAATCAGTATGATGTAGACATCTGCTGTGTATCAGAGACATGGGCTTCCCAAGAAGTCCCAGACAGTCACCTTCATATGCCTGGATACATCTGTGCACGCCGGGACCGTAAATAGAAAAAAGTGGAGGGATGGCCTGGTATGTTAAGGAATCGGTACCTTGTAAAGTGTGGCATTCATTGAGAGACGATAATACTGAATCTACATGGATGACAATCAGGCCAAAAAAAATACCTCGACAGTTTAGTTGCATAGCTGTAGGGGTGATATATCACCCACCCGAAAAAAAAAAACAAAACTACAGTGAATCATATATTTGCGAGCCTTGATCAAATACCAGGCAAGGATCCCAATGCAGGCATCATCCTGACCGGTGACTTTAACACACTGAAGTACTCTCAGTTTAAAAACAGTTATAATCTAAAACAGATTGTGAATAAAGGCAAACGGAAAAATGCAATTTTGGATAAAATATACACCAACATGGGAAATTTGTTCAGCGAACCACAAATTTTATGTCCACTTGGAAGCTCAGACCACAATACTGTGCTTTGCTTACCATCCACGGGAGGCGGCTTTGATCAATCAGAAAAAAATCCGAATTGAAAAGAGAACATCTGGAAAGAATGAGAAAGCATTGTTTGCTGAAGCTCTAAGTAAAGTTGACTGGCGGCCACTCTACAGTATGGTAACATGTGAATCACAGTTTACTATCTTCCAGTCGACTATCACTAGTCTGCTAAATGAGCACCTACCAATAAAGTCAGTGCAAAAGATGAACAATGAAAAGCCAAGGGTCAATGATCAGTGTAGGGACTTAATTAAGAAGAGACAACGTGCTTGGATGGGAAATCAGACTAACCTCTACAAACATTACAGAAACAGAGTAAACAGACTTACATGTACCAAAACTCTGCGGAAAAGCTTCTATGAAGGGAAACTGAAAGACATGTCTGACGGTACATCAAGGCAGTGGTGGAAAGACATTAACTTGCTTACAGGGCAAACAACACAAAATAATTCCTTACTGGGCTTGGCTAACAGTGAGTGCAATGGTGATTTCAGCTTATTAGCCCAGAAAATAAACACTTCCTTTCAATCTGTCACGAATGACTTTGTGCCACTTGAACCGAAACACGTGGAAGCAGCAGACCCTGTACCAGCCACATATATCTTCACAAAACAAGATGTCGAAAAAGCCTTGCTCCAGGTAAACGTACACAAGTCCACAGGTCCCGACGAAATTCCCAACTGGATCCTACATGACCTAGCAGAGTACCTAGCTGCCCCAGTATGTGCTATATTCAACTCATCAGTTCGTGAAGGATATGTCCCACCACTCTGGAAACATGCATATGTGTCACCACTACCTAAGTGCATTCCTCCAAAGACCATAGAGACAGACATTAGACCCATATCTCTAACTCCAGTGCTCTCTAAGTTATTGGAGGGTTTTATTGTTAAATGGATTTGGGACATTGTGACCAATAAGATTGACCTTAGGCAGTTCGGCAGCATGAAGGGGAACTGTACGACATACGCTCTGATCAAAGCTATTGACCTTATTGCAAGGCAGACTGACACTCTAGGACAATATGCCAGAATGCTTTTGGTCGATTATACCAAAGCATTCGATAGAATAGACCACACCTTGCTTTATCAAAAACTGTCTGAATTAGGTATTCCATGAATTATTTCAAACTGGACTCTTGCTTGTAGAAGAGATGCATTGCACAACATGTACTCTCTACAGAATCCATCATTTTCTACCAGAGATAAATGAAAGTTCCTACACTTTGCGCCGGGTTTGTAAGTACACTGTGCCAAAACTGAGGACTGTACGATCGTCAAAAACTTTTATCACAAATTTTAAGAACTGAGGTTTTTATGAACTTTTAATGTGTATCAAATCATTTTAACACTTACAAGTATATTTTAAGATTGTGAATCTCACGACTATTTGTTTTTATTGTGAAATCCAATTTTTTAAGTTGCAAATAAATACATATTATTATTATAAAAATCCGTTTGTGGCTTTCTTATAACCCTTACCAGGTTCAATCCATGCATAATTTAAAATATACTAACGTACGTATAACTGCACATTTAGTAATCACATTAAATAAATGATTTTTTTCCATGCTACTAGTAGCAAACAATGCTCTTTAACCTTGATCTGCTACATGTTTTTGGGTTTGACAAAGCTAACAAATTTGCAAAAAGTTTTGCGTACAGACGCAGAACTTGCGTTTCAAGTTATAAAATGATAAATCTTTTAAATTATTTAATATTTCAGATGAAATAACCTTCAGAAACAAATCCTCAAAGCATAAACGAATTAGAATTACGAACCACTTTATTACAGCAGTTCCCATTTTTTCTTTAATATAACGCTCTTTATCCTGTTCTTTCCTCAACACGTTTTCTTCCACGGAAGTAATACCTGGGCATACGCATGCTTCAAGATACCTTGTGAGCAATTTCTTTTATTAATGTTCTCGACCGTGTTTGAAGTTAATTGATTAAATATTGTTATTTAACATCATTTACAAATACCAATAAATTAACCCCATGAAATAAATGAGATATATTGAAAAATGATGAAAGCACACCATGACGAGTTTGATACCTGTCATTACCTGGCTTGGGAATTGCAGCGGTGCATAATTAACATGTGTTATTGTTAAGGAACTCTTGGTCAACTACAATGCATTTAAAATGCATCAGCAATTAGTAAGCTTGCCAACTGATGACAGTTAATCTAAAAGACTATCAGTTTTTGAAACGATCTAAAACACCTCAGGTGACCGAGATCTCGAGCATCGCAACTATTGTCACCGAAGTTAGTGAGTAAGTCACGGTAGACAGTCACAGACAAAGAAAGATTGTCAAGGAGTGCTGCAATTTTGGTGAATCCCACGGCAACACACTGAGACATAACGAAAACTCAACTCCCTTCAACACAACTGTCCTTTCAACTATTTTGTCTGTATGCACCATGCAGCTCAGTCTCATAGACCTTTATCCTCATTGTCGTCACAGTATCACGTGACCCAAATATGTTGTATTATTCATGCATATTGAGGTGAGGTTCACTAAAACGTATTTTTTCTACTAATAGATTGTTTTTATAATTTTTAAACGGCGGGGATCGATTAAAACATACCTCTAGTGTATAGATTGAGTGCTGATTCTTCAAAATTCGAGAAATGAATTTTTATGTGTCTATTGTCCTTTAAATGCACAGATTGCAAATGTCTCATTAATTTAGGCTCCCACATGAAGACGTCTGTATCAAAGTTCCACTCTCTTGGAAACATAAATTATATATATATATATATATATATCCCCAAAACGGAACATACATTACTGTCACAAATGCAAAACGTTCAGCTGTGAAACGTTTTATTCACTTAAAAATGTAATCATCACTGTTTTTTTATTCAACTCCCACAAGTATAACGTTGTAAAATAATATAATAATCTTCTATATAGAGCAGTTAATTGCTTTTGAGAGACTTAAGTTTGCTTGTCACTGAAAGTAAAAAAAGGGAAGATGCGATGTTTTCTACTGCACCAAGTAATTAAACAAAATGAATTTTTTGGGAGGGTAGTGGGAACATACGTTAACTATTATAAGCCACGACGCAAAGCCCCTTGAGTTATACGGGACATAAACGTTCCCTTTGCGTGATTTTATTTTGAATATAAATTGAGACATTCTTGGATTTTTGTTCTATACACACATATGTCTTAAAATATATTGCAACTCTGAATTCATTTAACTTTCTTACTGCAGCTTGCAGTCATATATCAAATGCGATGTTCATCATTAACCAAACGAACTCAAACCATGCCTCTATAGTTATATTTTATTATTGTGTCCCGGCCGTTGTGGTAGAGCGCTTTGTTGCCCAACTTTCACTTGAGTTTAAAGCAGTGCTGATTTTTTAATGTTCGAGTAAAATGCTGCGTAATGTTACAGGGATCCTGAGAGAACACTAACGGTCCTGCTACTGCAGATCAAGGTAACTCAGAGTCAATCATGATCTTTGAGTTGCCTGCTGTTTTTCGAATTAAGAGCACCCGTATAAAATACCAATCATCCATTATAGAGTTGTGTGTTTCCATTAGTCGTTGTTTTAATGATAAAAATAACAGTCACGCTCTATCCCACACTATAATTTACTCTAAAGCACAGGACGTGGTTTTTAAGTTTCTCGTAAAATATGAATATAATATAAATTCATTTCTGATATTTTATAACGCTTGGATGTAACGCCAGGGTCATTTTGGTTTCGCAACTCTTGACCGCACTTCACGTGTAAGGTGCACATTCTACATTATCATCATGGCAGATAAACTGTGCGCTTAAGCTACTATGCATGCTACCTTTGTCTTATTTACACTATGATGCAACATGCATTTCTGACATCTTTTTTTTTTTTTTTTTTGTTTATTTATCACAAACTATATGCTTTTGATATTACCTCTAATCTCACTACACATAACTTACATGAATTGAACTAAATTAGAGGAAATGCACTAAATGAAGTGATGGTATAATGGGTAATGTTTCCTGCACTATGGTACATTTTGTTCAAAACATGCTCTATCTTGCTGCATAAAATGATTGGTTGTTTTCGATATGAACACCTTTAATTTTTCCCCAGTCCATAAGTTTTATTTTGTATCCACAAATTCATTTAGCTGAATATACAGGTAAACCACACTTTGCAAATTATCCTTTCGATCGAGTAAATTGTACACATGTAGCTATGTTTATCCCTTCGTTCCAAAAAAAAAATAATAATAATAAATAAATAAATAAAAAATAATAATAAAAAATACAATTTCTAACATTCTTAAATATTTCACGAATGCTCAATTATCGTTGACATATAGACATTAATTTACGATATTTTTGACCCATCAGTATTAAAAGTTCTCAAAAGAAACGTCAGTGTTACGTTCATTTTACACAAGGGTACGCAGTTATACAGGGCCTACATACATGTACATCAAGAGAGTTGAACTCCTAGCCAGAGGTAGATAATTCTGCCTCTTCCACCACAAAAGTAACAGTATACGTGTACGGGGTAACTTCCTTTGTATTTCTTCGTTCTAAATGTTCCAAAATATAGTGAAAGTGTATGCCGCTGATCGAGCTTTTAGTTAACCGGTATTGCCCTATTTTAAGGTGCTAAACAGTTGTGACTTAAAGCGACAGCAGGACTTCGGGTGGTACAGAAAGAAAATATTAATTATTTCTAAAACCATATCCAGAAAACCAAAAATGAGCCAATTAGGTGCTTACCGCAATGAAAGAAAAAAGAACCACCAAAACATTATATTTGTAGTGTCTATAGCAATATAGAGAAGAGTGCAGAGTATACATTATATTTGATATTGCGTGTCACCAAGAAGTACAGACTTGACATTTAATATGGAATATTTTTTCCAAGTCATTTTTCATCATTTTTTTCCCTATTTTGCTGACTGATAAATGAAAATGGGGATTAAAATCGTGTTTTAATAACTTTTAATTATCTTTTTGATGTCATTGTGACATCAGTTAATTAACTGAATTTCGCCATAGAAGCAAGCAAAAATACATTCCCTTTTCTATGCCATACGACAACCATTAAAAGAGACATTTTGGATCTCTATAATTTCCAAATTATCGTCTGTAAAAGAGTGTCACGCTCCACAAAGGACCCTCATATCAGTGTCTAGTCACAGTAACGGTCGCTGTTACGCCTAACATGTTCTGGCTGCTACCAGCGCTCTCAAGCGGCAAGGCATCCCTTGGCATAGGTTTTTAGAGTTCAATCTGGAATAACATCCCAGGCATCGGTCAAAATCTGCCCAATTTAGTCCAGTTTTGTTGTAGGACATGCAGGCCGTTGAATCGGCGAGTAATGGCCTACCCACATATTGTCTGTGTGGTTCAAATATGGCGATTTTGATGACCAAGGATCTGCTCATCCCCTTGGTTCTGTAAGTTATCTGCTATTAAAAGTGCTCTGTGTGAACCGGCATTCTCACCGTACAACCTAAAACTGTTCCCCCTAGATTAAGTGATAGTCAAGTGGTTCCCAGATTATTCCTTTATTTGATCTGGTTCAGGTTTTCGTTGATGACTATCATTAGTGTTTTGGCACCAATGTGGTATCCACTCCAAATAATGACGCTGTTTATGACCTTAGTCACTTTAGACGCGGCATATGCTTGTCGTTGGCCTCCTCTGGATGTCTGTAAACTCTTTGTGGATTAGTCGAGCGGTACAGGTGAAATCTGACCTCAATAAGGAGAGCCATGCGGTTTCAGTGTTCAACCCAGAGTCATCCAGGGTCCCCAATTCGTTAGAGAAACAGACAGGGTGTTTTGCTGTTTACAGTGAGATTCCTCGCACTTCGTCTGGTATTCTAACCTGCAACAACCATTTTGTTGTTCGCTAAGGGCCTTGAAAAACGCGTTTTGGTGGCAATTTACCCCTCGTTCTGAGCGGACTGGGTGGTTTTTGTTTAGTTGCAGCACCATATGCCGAAAGACAGTGGGTCCCGTGCCATGGCGTGTATGTGATCTCTGTGTAGGTACATCAGTCTGGGCGTTACTGTATAAAACTTTGCGAACAGTTTCTTTTGGCACAATTATGTGTCTGGCAATGTCTGTCTTTTTCGCGCCATTCTGCCACAGATTAACACATTTGTAAAGCGCTGCTTAGACCATTTTACTCACTGTAAAACCGACCGCTTGCATGCAAAATTTCAAATTCTTCTATGCAGTAGTTGCCGATATGTGGATACATTTTTGACAGAACCATGCTTTGCCAAAGCCAAGCTTTGACCTGTCCAAAGGAGCACTACCCAATTAAATCACTGCATATTACATAATGCAGTAGCTAAACAGACTGGCAGTCAGTTAATTGGTAGCGACACGCCTGACTACACACTTCTCCATTCACATATCTAATATGAGATAGGATTTTTGGAAAAGAGAACGCATTTTTACCTAGGCATACCTTCGAAACTGAAATATTCCATATTAAATGTCAAATCTGTAATATCTTGCTCTACTTGAGTAACTTGAGTAATTGAGTATTCTTCTATAGATTGTCTTCTTGAATGGCTAATGGACCCAAGGCAACTTGCGAATAAGTTAGTAGCGATAAAACATATGTATAAATAACATTGGTTGACTGCCAGTTTATTATAACGTGACTTGGTAAAGATAATGATTCTATATTGTTTTATATTCCTTCGATCCTGTATACCCAAGGTTGTATAGTAGAAAGTTTTGAAGACTCCAGGCACAAAAGTATATTTATTTATTTAATTATCTATTACCGTTTTTTTTTTTTTTTTTTTTTTTTTGCCAACTCACCATTATTAGATACGTACAATCGGGGGAAACCCTAGAAAACCCACTCACGCGGGTCAAGGAAATTAAGGCAAAATTGGTCTGCTGTTTTCGAACTACCTGTAAATGGATACCCACATAAACTATAAATAAACCGTCCACTAGTATTGAATTTAAAGTCTCGTGTTTCCATCAGTCGTAATTGTTTTAATTGTGAAAATGACGGTCACCTTTCAGGTCACAGTATACTATTGAAGAGTACGTGGTGTTTCCGATTGTCATAGAAATCCCATTTCTGGTATTTTCATAGTGTTTGGATGAAACGTCACAATCATATGATTATCGGACTTTTTTATAGACCTTGGAATTGTTTTTGACAGCATTTGAAAACAAATACAGTAATAACCCCACTTATTAACCTGTTTATATAAATGCGCTGACTGTTATGTACAGCATCATGCATACACTGTAGCATTTCATTGATCTTCAAGAAACACGAGATTGCAGAAATACGTCTCTGCAGGTAATTGCAGAATTCCCCTTGGAGCTAACACAAGTGCTTCAGCGACAGCAAAATAAATGCTTAAATCTGTTGTCGACGGTTTTTATCGACTGCATTTTTGCAAGGGATCTGGCTTGTCCAGTCATCGTTTGCTGTAGAATGTCTCTGTAGGAATCCTGGTTGAGGTTGCCTTCTAGAAAAAAAAAAAAAAAATTCTGGACACCGGCATGAAAGAGACGCTACCACCCCCTGCTTGCACCCTAGGCAGTATACAGTCAACCTTATATGCCTCTCGTACATGCCGGCGGGCACGGATTAGATCGTCAACCCCAAAACTCCGTACATGACCTTATCACTGAAAACGACGTGATTCCAGGGATTTGGCTGCAAACGCACCTGGACCNGTAGTTTGGCCTGCTGAAGCGTTAATTGGAGGACTTTACTAACGGTTCCAAGATAAATGTTGAATTACCTGGCAATGACTGTCCGTTTCCTCTGAGAGAAAGAAGCCCATACTAAGCTGCGTTACTAAGCAGTCGAACCATATCTTCTCTAAGGTACCTGTAGCTGTCAAGTCTCAAGTCTTAGTTGCTTCTCGAAATACACTCCGAATATTGACAGAAATTGCCGAGAAGACCACCTCTCACATTTCTAACCAGATAATATAAACTGCATGCATCAATTATTTCGAGAGTTGTGTGGTTATTAGGTAATACACCTGTGTACACGTGGAGTGACACATCAGTTTCAAATTTAAACTAATTAGAGAGGAAATAAATATTTTTGTAAACTATATAAGACTGAGGTTATGGAGCTCATGGACTAACTGGCAGCTTAAGGTAGATCGGTCGTTACGTAATTTGACGATTTGCGCAATTTTAGCGCATCGTCAATCGTCTCTAACGACACTTCAGTCTGTTTTATCAATTTGAGGAAATAAAACAATTATCTATAAGATAAACATACATTATCAACTTGTCTGTAACTCTGTATGATCGATACAGATTTTCGACAACATTGTCGACTATGATTCCATACGACAACTGTAGCACGTTCATAGACTTGCCCTTCAAGAAATCGCTCCTTTTCCAATTTGAATTGGCACTAGAAAAAGTATGACAGCTAAAGCTCCCAAATTATGCACATAGGTGCTATATCATGTAAAGAATAAGTGTTGTAAATTCCAATCAAAGTGGCTGCGTACATTTTGAGGTAGAACGCCCTGAATGTGCTGCAAACCGTAGCTTAGATTTCGACGAAAACCGGAAGTGCGTCGTAACGCCACTCATTTGGATTTAGAGAAATTTGGACTGAGAAATATTTCGTAGCTTATACAAATGTTCAGAAAATGGCCATACAGCTTGAAGAAAATTCACTAATCAAAATTGAAACTGCGTTATATTATACAGAAACAATTGTGCACTTCTGACCTCTACTTGTCAGTGTCAGTGTAAACAAAGTGTACTGAACGCACCGCAAGCAAGCACGTGAATGCCGCATTTGATACTTTGTATCAGACGCTTCATTTTACTTGACAACACAGTGTTTACGATGTCACGTTCATGTTATATTCATAAATAAATAACAATAGCAATGAACTATTTTCATATGCATGAGTATTTCCCTTATTACTCTCTTCAATAATTTGGTTGTTAAGTTAATGGCTTACACCTTCGCATCAGTATGACAAATCTGAAAATAGCTGAGTATACTCACTTCAACTGTTAAACATAATGAACGTTTTTAATGTACTTAGATGTCTCTCCACACACACAGACACAAATTAAAAAAAAATAAAATAAAATAAAAATAACGATTTAGTGCAAAAACACCCATTTTCCCATTGATTTGAATGGGGACTTCCGACTAGTGCGTCACACAGGGTGTAACGCACTTCAACTTGGCGTAGTTCTCTTATTTGATCGGTGACCCCCATTTTTTTTGACAAAATTTAAATCCACTTGGATGCCTCTTTACACAAAAACTTTTTTATTTAAATTCAAACTTTAGAAAAATCATAAAAAAATAACGTTTTGGTGAAAATCACCCATTTGCCCATTGATTTGAATGGGGACTAGTGCGTCACGCAAGGTGTAATGCACTTATACTTGGCGTAGTTCTCTTATTTGGTCGGTGACCCCCAATTTTTTTGGCAAAATTTAAATGTACTTGGAGGCCTCTTTACACAAAAAATTTTTTAAAAAAAATTCGAACGTCAGAAAGTCATAAAAAATAATGCTTTAGTGAAAAAACACCCATTTTCCCATTGATTTGAATGGGGACTAGTGCGATATGCAGGGTGTATCATATTTGGGCCTAGTTCTCTTATTTGGTCGGTGACCCCCAATTTTTTTTGCAAATTTTTAATGTACTTGGGTGTCTCTTCAAACAAAATTTTTTTTAAAAAAATTCGAACGTTGGAACATGTAACGACCGATCTACCTTAA